>OY992540.1:1120972-1720972 GCA_963921195.1 Pegoplata infirma | reverse complement strand
AATTTTCAACATACCAGATCTTTTTTCGCTTTAATTTATTTGAATAGATTAATTAATAAATATAAAAATAATCGGGTTTTCCTTTTTTTATTGTTTTCAACATATTGAAAAGCAAAAAAGATGAATTTTTTAATAATATTTTCAAAAGCTTACAATTCATTTATTAAAGTAATCATTGTTTTGATGGACTATAAATAAAAAATTGATCAAATTTTTTATCAAAATCGAAAAAAGTTTGATTGAAAAAATTTTTAATCAATTACCTACAATTTGGTAATTGTTATAACAATTTTTTTAATTGGAGGAATTTCAATAAAAAAATTGATTGAATCCGCGTTTTAGTTGATTGAAATTCGTTTCAAATTTTTTCTGTGTAATGATGATTCCAAATCTGGATCCGAATAACGGATCTAGATTCGTGATCGAATAAAATTTCAATCACTACCAAACATTGATACATAACTTTGAAAAAAGAACAATCATTACTCCAAATTGGACTTTAAATGCTTTCTTGGTAAACACTTCTTCATTTCTGATCAGGTTTGACTGGTCCTTTTATTTTATTTTCGAAAATAAAAAATGGATGGAGATACTAAATTTCGATATAAAATGCCGTAGTTCGGGACCTGGACCTGGTCAAAGTTCACAAAAATTGTGTTTTATTTCTATTTTTTAGAAGTTTTTTACTTGAAATTTTTGGTATGCGTCTGGGATCTGACCTCACGGTCCGATTAATCTTTCAATCTTGCTTCTGAATTTGGTTTCCAAATTTTTCCATTACTTTAGGTTTTTGAAAAAACTGAGGTCAAAGTTCTTGTTAATAATTTTTTTTTATATTGGGGGTTCGCGAAAAATTCGAAATATTGAAAAGGGATCGCACAGCAAAAGTTAGTGAGAAGCTCTGAGTTAGACAATTGCTAAATTTGTATCATCTAAATTCTAATAAATATACAAACAAAATTTATTCGCGGAATTTTTTTTAGTTTGATATTAATTTATGGAAATGTGTAGAATACGATACATTACAGACACAACATTTTTCGAAAAAGAAATTTTTTCGCGGATTTTTTTTTCGCGTAAATTTTTTTTTAGGAAAAAATAAAAAAAATATTTTTGTAGTACTTTAACTTTACAGTTTTAAATCACGATTACGATCGAATGGAATAAATGTTTGTTTGGGCAAAACTTAAAACACCCAATAGCACGGGTCAGTTTTGTCCGATTTGGAAAAAAATTTAAAAACACAATTTTTAGACCAAAACGAAACATAATTTGCCCGGCGATCGATGAAATTCGAAAAAATAATTCGTGCCACCCTAATGAACATAAATACGTTGGTATTGATGTCACCTTTCATGGGAAGTTTGTAGAAACAAAATCTGTTCACGCATCTGTTTATAGAGAGAAAATGCATCACAAACACAATGTTGAATGTTCATGGGTTCAATCCTTGGCTTCTGCGATCTGTTAATAATTTTCACATATAGAATATAATTGACTATTAAATGTTTTTCTGAAGATTATAATAACTAGATTATATGAAACTAGTAAAAAACGAACCAGGATGTCTTAAATTTAAAAAAAAAAAAAAATTTTTTTCTTTCACACCTTTCTCAATTCAAACCATACCAAAGACTGTCAATTATCAAGATATATGAAATCACTCAACTTCTGTTAAGCCCTCTCTTGTCAACTTTGCCATTACAGAGGACGAATGAACAAACAAATATAAAAATTAAAAAAATAAAAAATGTTGCAATTTGGCGTTTTTCCGACCTAATGGAGCGTTTTTTGCACTTAGCGGTAAAAAAGTTTTTTTTAATTATCGGGAAATCCAATGACTTTTTATTTTCTAAGCATTTGTTTTAAACACTTTGAAAGGAGTTTCTTAAATAATAGGTTTTTTTTTGCAGACCGGATTAAGATTCAGATTAACTCTATTAAATTAAAAAATGGGTCAAATCAATTCCAGATTTTTTTTTTTATAATTTTTTTCTGAATCTACATGCAATTTGTAAATATAAACAAGAAAACAAATAAGGAGTTGTCCAAAATGTAAAATGGTATAAATAATAATATAATAAAAATGCATTTTCAATGCAAATGCAAATTTGTAATGCATTAAAAACGTATTTATTTTAATTGACACAATTTTTTTAAACTTTTTCGTTAAAAGTAGAGAACTCTAGCTTTCCACTTCAATTTTGTGTTATAGAAATCCGATATTTACTTAAGGAGTTATGGCTCTTCAAAAATACATTGAAAAACATTTACTTACAAAATTAAAAAAAAAAATTAACTATTTTTTAAATTTTGTATGGAAAAAAATGAGCAAAATTAAAAAAAAAAATATATTAAAAATAGAAGACCTTTGTGTCCCATTAAAATGATGACTGACTTTGTTTGCAAAATTGTTATACTTTACTAATATGTTAACTAAAAAAGAACCAAAAGGGGTAAACGTTTGCGAAACTTCAACCCCAAAATGCATTTGACACAATTTGTTAAGTTTAGCTTTTAATTTCGATTATAAAAATCCGATATTTACTTAAGAAGTTATAGATCTTCAAACCACACCTCTTTTTAAATTTTTTGTGATTTTCAAAAATTAAAATCTCAAATAAAATCGCGAGTTTTCGGAATTTAATTAAACTCTAAATGTGAATGTCTAAATGGGTCCATAGGGTAAAAAATACCCTTTTTCTCGTGCTGTTTGATGGAAAAGGTGATATACAGATTGCGAAATCCAACAATAATACCGCGCAAAATAAGGATTGAGTGTTACAAAACAAAAAGCAACAAAAAATAAATGTAATTAAATTGTCCAAGCGTCACATAAATAGGTTTTTTATATGTACAATTTTCATATTCCAGCCATGTTTTTTTTTTTTTTTTGTATATTTTCAGAATACAAATAATCATAAATTCTTTTTTTGTTGGTATTTATTATATTTTTTTTTTACAAAAACCTTATTAAAGCGTAGCAGAAAAGTATGGACTTTTGTTGTTAATTAACAATTACATGAACCTGTTCTTGTTCTTGTTCATCTCTTTTACTTTTAAATATTCCTTTTAATAATATTCAAAAAAAATGTTTACAACACGTTTCTTAAATAGTATAAAATTGCTTAACCCGTTTTTTTTATGAAAAAAAATATATTACTTTTGCGTTTTATGATTACACTAACTTACTAAAATCACTTTTTTTGCAAAGACTTTTCTGAAGTATTTTGTTTTAAATACGATATTCTTAAATATTTTTGATCCAATTGCTATGTTGAGATATACGTCATTGAATTCTTTGCGGTCGAAATCAACAAATACAGTCACATAAATAACTGCCAAAAAAATGTTTTAACAATTTCCATAAGCTTTACACTAATTTCTTTTACTTGATGAAAAACTAAATTTTCAATTTGTAAATCCAATGATAATAAACTTTTAAAATTATTTTTTTGAAACTCTTGCAGTGAAGGGTTAAAAATACCTTTACTTTCTTTGGCTGTTAAACGCAAAATAAATCTGAATTTGTTAAATTAATAAAAGTTGTTGTGTATGCGTAGGTATTTGTGTGAGTGTATGTATGGATGATATGATGGTAAAATTTAATGCTGTAATTAACACCCATCTACCGTTTGTAGTACGTTTTTTTTGTTATTGTTTTACCCCTTTTTTCTAACTCTCTTATCTCCATGAGGATTTTTAAACAGACGTGGGGCTTTTTTTTTTGCCTAACTTGTGTGGGTATGTGTGTAATGTGTAAACATTTTTTATGTAAATAATATGTGTATGTATGTATGTATACATTAAAAAAAAGAAAGGAAAGAATGATGCAAATAAAATCATAAAATTAATTTTTTAATTACCCGTTGTTGGGTTGGTTTAACAAACAAACAATAAATTCATATTTCTTAATTAGGGTAAACTGTTTAGGGCTTACTTACAATAAAACTAAAAATTTAGGGGTACATTTAAAAAAGTAACTGTTTCTTGTTTGAAATACATTGAAAATAGCTTTAAGTTTTTTTTTTAACAATTTTATAGAAGCAGTTTTTGTTTAGTAAAAGATAATGGTTGGTATGAAGAAAAAAAAAATAATTGGAGAAATGGGAGGTTTTTTAACCATTTACTTTTAGAGTGATTTGAAGCCGACTATAATATTTTAGTTTTAATTTTGTTTATATTGTATGAAATTTAACAAATATATGCTGAATTTTGATGTTTTAAAGACTTTTTTGCCAAGAGCAATTAGTCAAAAGTAAATAATGTTTTTATGTAAATAGTAAAAAATAGTAAGAACTAAAATGGGGAAATATGGAAATTTTCAGCATTTACTTTAAGTAACTAAAAATTGTTCTACAATTATTTTTTTATGTTTTGTGCTCTTGGAGTAATCAACTTATGCTGAAATGTTATGCTAATCAAAAGTAAATACGGTTTTTATATTCAGTCATTTAGGCGTATAACGTTAAGGTAAGTAAGTTGCTCAGTTTTTATGTGAAAATCTGTCAAACTCCAAAAAATTTAAAAATTAAAGTAACTTTTGTGTATGTTGATTTGCGAAACATAACCAAACAAATGACTGTCAAATTTTTACTACAAATTAATTGATGTTTCGAAACAATTTGTTTCACCGGTGGACGACTTACAGTCGGTACAAAGAGATCAAATGAATGTTAAGGTGGATTAATATAAATATACATGTATTGGTGCATTTCGTAAACAAAAAGACAGTAACCAGCTTTTAACATGCTACTGATCAAACTATTTGTATTATTTATGCTCTTACAATTAGTTGTGAGTTTTGTTGACATTCGTGCTGCGTATGTGAAAATAGCCGATTTTGTTCGGGTTGGGACTTTGTCATATCATTATGATTTTGTAATAAAATTATGACTTTTTTTAAAATAATGAATACGTTATAAAATTATGACCACATTGTTAAATCGTAGCTACGCTATAAAATTAGGACCACGTTATTGAACTATGACTAAATTATAAAATTATGACTACGCCATAAAACTATGGCTACGTTATAACATTATGGCTGCGTTATAATTCTATGACTACGTTATAAAATTATAACGTTAAAAAATTTTGACGCAATAAAATTTTGGCTACGTTATAAAACCATGACTACGTTATAAGATTATGACTACGTTATAAAATTATTGCTACGGTTAAAAATTATGACTACATTTTTCAAATTTTCTTATATTTAAGAGCACATGAATAAAAAACTAGAGTTGTCAAAACCGATTTCCGAAGTATTCGAAAAACCGATTTTTTTTTATTTTTCCGGTTTTTTAAAACCGTTTCTTTAAAAAGGCCTGTTTTCGAAGTATTCGAGAAACCGATTTTTTTGCTCGAATAATCGACTTTTTCATATATTTAATTTTTTCGTTATTTTGCATTCAATGAAATTTTTTAGTAATCATGTCTAAGTTGAGAAATCGGATGTCCCCATATCATTTAAAATGTATCCTTTTTTAAAATACTGCTTAAAATACTTACTCTTAATACCCAGTTGGAAAATGTGTCACTGAGGAAATTTCCAAAGTTATTCCTTGAGGAAATGTCTTCAGGTTCTGGTTCATAGGTAAACCTTGATGACATATCCTAACATTGTCAGCACTGAATGTTTACTGTAAGAGTGTGGACAATTCCTCTAAAACGTCTAAAAGGAAATTGCTTTAGAATGGCATTATATAAAATTAGAATCTTAAATCTGTGCAACTCTTCAATTTCCCAGAATAAGATGGCAATATTATCGATTTATTTAAAATAAAATCAAAATCTAACAAGTAGTACAAAAGTAATAAATAGACAAACAATTTTCAAAATAAAGTTTGGAACAAGTAGTTAGGTGTGGGACTAATAAAAAATAGGTTCCAGGTTCAAATCCAGTTGGTACTAAAAAAGGCGAAAAGTTTTTTCTAAATATGAGAAAGATAATTTATAAAGGAAAATGGATAAAAGTAAAAACTAAAGGAAATACGAATTTTTTGTATTTTCGCATGACCTACTTTAGACATTTCCTCAAAGAAGACTTAGGTGACATGCCCCCAGAAGGTCAGCCCTGACCACTGGTGACTTTGAGTGAGGACATTTTGAAAATTTGTATGAAACTCTCCTCAACCCAGTACATAGAGATGTCTTGTGGATGTCACTGAGGATGGCTCGAGGACGTTGCCAACTGGGTAGTTGTGAAGTAGAGCTTCACGCTCACGACAGTAAACTTCCGTGTACGCACACAAGTTTCACTCACGAAACAAAAAAAAAAAAAAAAAACTTTTCAAATTAAAATTTCAAAAATCCAACAAAATTTTTAGCAAAATTTAAAGTTTAGCCAAATTTAACAGTTTTTTTTTTTGTTTTTTTTTCGGGATTTTTAAATTTATTTGCTTTTTTTGGGACAAAAGGAAATATGAAGAGAAAATAAATTACGCAAACTCATAAAAAAATCGTCTCACACACACTCACTCATGCAAAAATAGTGCTAACGCACACTCACTCACGCAATTTCTTTTCCACTCACACTCACTCACGATCACGTTATTTACTTAAGTTTCAATCACACTCACGCGTGAATCACGCACTAATGTAGAAATTGCTGGTTTTGTTTTCCTTTTTTTTGTTTTGTTTTACGTTTTTATTAAATAAATAATTAAAAAAAACGAAAACCCGCTTATTCGAAACCGGTTTGTAGTTAGAAAACCGAAAAACCGATTTTTTAAAAGGCGGTTTTTCGAAGTATTCGAAAATCGGCTTTTAAAAGAGACGAATATTTGACAACTCTAATAAAAAACTTTTAAAAAATAATATTCAGTACATTAAGGCGTATGATGAATAAGAAATAACTGTAATTAATATTACGTATACGGCTTCGATAATTTTAAATACGTTACTGCAAAGTGGGCGCATACAAATCTGGGAACATGTTGTACGACTAAAAGTTGGGTTTTAAAATAAATTTATCAACATGTTGCATAAAAAAAAAATATTTTGCCAAGCGCTTGGGAGGAATTACGTTACTCAAGATTTTTGCGTATATCATGCAAAAACTAATAACATTTTACCAAGCGTTGGTAAAATTATTCAAGCTTATGGGATATTGGGCAAATTTTTGCAAAGTTAGGTATAATTATGCAGGCGCTTGGTAAAATGTTTATTAGTTTTCGCGTAATATACGCAAAAGTCTTGTTTAACAGGGTTCATTCCAAGCGCTTAACAAAATATTTTTATTTGCGTGTAAGATAAGTAAGTTGTTAGAGATTGACTAATTCTGGTAGAGGAAAAGAAAAGAAGTACACTGCCATTTGGATTTTGACCCCGAGTTAAACTGGTGTAATTTTGGTCCCATACACAACCATAGACATAAATCTCGTATAAAGGCTCGTAATTTGTTCTTTGTTTAAAAAATGTTTGTAAACATCAAATAATTGGACAAACATATGTTTGTTTACTTTTTGGTTATCAGTTATTGCATAAAAAAAGATGAATTTAGCTATTTTTTTTTATTTTTTGTATATTTATCTCATATAACAACAATTTTATATATACTTTTTCCAAAATTACGTTGTTTTAACAATTAATTCTGGTAGAGGAGACAAAAAAGTACACATGCGTCGACGTTTTGAAAGATTGCATAGGAATTTTATTATAGGTGGGGAGGGGTTTAAGTTGCTCCCTTTGGAATGTTCTTGCAGTATATCGCTATAGGAAATTATGTTTTCTTAACATCTGAGGTATGTTTAGAAAATTTGTAGAAAATATTAAAATCAATATTTTTGAAGTTGAAGCAAAATTGAAAAAATTAAATTTGCTCCATCCTTAGATGCATTGTGTTGTTAAAAACACATAAATTGAGTTCGATCTGTTGCTTATGTTTGTATAAATATTTAGTTTTAGAGAAAAACGCATTTATAACTTTTAATTTGATTTTCTTTACTACGTGTGCATGGGTTTTACCTTGGCTCTGATAGCTTTTGAAAGTATGTAAAACAATTGTGTGAGGATATTTCAATTTATATTCACGAATGACTTTTAAATATTAAAAAAAAAAATAGTTTAGAAAAAAGTGTTAAAACAATCGCTTCCCAAGAATCCATGAACATTTAAATTTATAAGTTTTTTTTTTTTAATAAAAAAAAAAACTTATAAATCCTATTAATCCGATAGGATTTTTTGTAATTATATGTGTCAACAGTAGAGTTCCTAATGCATTTTGAGACTTCCTTAAAATGTTTTATCTAAACTGAATTTTTAAGAACATACTGAATAATATTAAAAATGTATGTGTGGATAGTATTAAAAAAAATAGTTTAGAAAAAAGTTTTAAAACAAGCGCTTCCCAAGAATCCATGAAAATTTAAATTTATAAGTTTTTTTTTTTTAAATTAAAGAATCCGATAGGATTTTTTGTAATTATATATGTCAGCAGTACAGTTTCTAATACATTTTGAATCTGCCATACATACAGAACATACCGAATAATCTTAAAAATGTATAAATTTAGCTAAAGCTTTTTAAGCAAAATGGTATAAAGCTTGGAGCCCACGGAACAAAAAACTTTATGCATACTTCAATATCTAAAATCAGCAAAGGCATTAAAAAAAATCTTTATGTAAAGATAAGTTACAAATATATGGGGTTTCTATGTACTACAAATGTAACAACAAAATTTACCCGTTAGATCACCATTTTGGAAATCTTATCATATTTTTTTTTTTATATAAAATTAATATGGGATTAAAATTGACATTTTATTTGTTATTGTTACAAATAAAATTTTTTTAAATTTAAATATTATTTTTACGCGAATAATCAAATAATCGTGATTTTCATGGAAATCTAAAAATACTTACTCGTACAACATTGACAAATATTGTATTCAAATTAAATAGCACAAATTTAAATACACATTTTCCCTTTGGAATTAAGTACATGTAGAGAATACTTTTTCATTGTGCAATAATTTCATTTTATTAAATGTTTAATAAACCTTTAATAATGTGTTTCATGTTTAAATTATGTAAATCGTAAAAAAAAAAAAATAAAAAAATCTAATACTAAAAAATATCACAAAAAAATAAGCTTTTCCGCGTTTATTCTTGCTTAGCTTTACATAGTAATTTTTTGAACATTAATGTGTAAATTTTTTCGTTTTGGAATTTTATTAAGCCACGTATTCAACAGTTAATAAAGGTTGCATAATGTTTTAATACACTCAAAATATTTTGTGCTTAAAAAATACAAAGTTTTAATTTAACATTTTCCGGAAAAGTTAATTTTCACTACTTAAGAAATTCCGATAACTTTACATCAAACATCAATGCAAATTTAGTATTTCTTGCTATTCTTAATATATTTGTGAGACTCCACTAAACCAAGCCTGATAAATATTCATTTTTATAATTTTTGTATAAACACAAAGTTCTAGAAAATTTTCGAAAAACAAATACGAAGTGCACAGAGAAAACAGTTTAATTGTGCCAGCCGAATTTAGAGCCAACTGCATGTTTTAATTACAACAACCGAAAAGTTACATTTTCAAAACAAATTTTGGTTATCGCAACCGAAATTTTCGGTTGTTGTTATTAAACTATCCAGTTGGCTCTAAATTCGGCTTGCACAACTAAACGGTTCTCTCTGTGTGTTTTGTACTCAATTTCAATATATTTTTTCGAATTGACAATGTGGTTGGTGTATTTTACCTATGAAATATTTCGAGTGTAAAATGTTTAGAATCCACGAAAGTCAGCAAATATCCTGTTAAATTTTCAATTATGTATATTTTGTGTATGTGTTGGTATATGAAACTATAAATATATACTGAGCTTAGTATTTTAACACATGCTGTGCGTTAAGTAAACAAAAAGGAAAATACAGTAAAACGTTTTGCTTAGTAATTCTAAAAAGTAGGATGGGTCGTTTTCATACAACCAAAAAGTCATGTTTTTTGCAACACAATTGTTTGGTTAAAGTGAATGTATGTCTTCTGTGGACAACAAGTACACATTATTTAGTACAGTCGGTATAACGACAACACCGGCCCTCATGTCATTAGTAAAATTCCATCCGCTACAGTTTATTTTCTAATATGGTGAACTTACCTTCCTTGAACCGTTTAGAAGGAGCTAAAAAATAAATTGCCAGAAATAAACGAGAAGTATACCCACTTTGTCATTCCATCTGTAATGTATCGAAATATCGCTCGGCGATCCCATGAAGTATAAATTTTGGGATGGCTCGACCCAGAAAAAACATGGTAATGAGTTGTGAAAAGTAATCATTACCAAGTACATTATTTATAATGAGTACCCATTACTATTAACATTATTTTAAGCCCAAAAGTAACTACTTATTAGTAATATGTTATAAAAGCACCTTTAAGTAATAATATCTTCTTGCACTTGCAGTTTTTAACCTTTACAATTCAATAAGTTCCACTTTTAAATTGACTTCGAAAAAAATTTTCATAATTATTCATAAAAACAACAAAATTTTCCGATCTAGGACATCTTTATCGGTGTCTATAATTAATTTTTTACACGTTTTTTAATTTTGATACACTCAAAAGAAAAACCGTATCAAAAAATCTGCAAACCGACTTTCAATTTTATTTAGCAAAATTTCAGCAGATTTCCCTGCTAAGATGGAAATTTTTACTAAAATATCCTTCATTCAGATATTTTATTGCGTTTTTACTGATTCTGTTCGTTGAATTTCAAAATATTTTAAGCAGATTATTTTTTAATTTTACAGAAATAGTTTGCTGCCATTCCTTTTTCATGAAATTTTTTTAAAGTGTAATTTTTTTTTATACAATCAAGCAATATTTTTAGCAGATTATTTTGTAACTTTACAGAAATAGTTTGCTTAAGAAAGCTATCTTAAGTTTTTTTCAAAGTGTTAATTTTATTTATTTCCCATTGCGATAAATTTACCAAATGTTTCATTTATTTAACAAAAATACAAAAAAAACATGTAAAAAAAGTGTATTTTTTCAGAGGTTGGTTCAGTTCTTCAAGGGGGAACTTTTTTCTCCCTGGTCCGATTTTGCCCATTCACGAACTTAACCTGCCAATGAACATAAGACATAATCAAAAGCTCTCTGAGTAAATAAAATAATCAAAAGCTCTCTGAGTAATATTTTTGAAGTTATTGAGTTTTGTAATTCTCAAAACCCAGGTGGTCCCCTAAAATCACGTATCTCAAAAACTAAGCAAGGTAGAGCAAAACGGACACACATTTTGGATCAAAAACTATGACGATTTTTAAGGAATCCAACTAGGTCTAGGCCCATCGGGGTCTGGACCTATCGGGTCCGAACCCAATGGGGTCCTCAAATGAGTATGAACTAAGTTGAAATAAAAAAAATTAACTAATTTTTGGCAAAACATTTTTGCTAACTTTACCAAAAAAATTGTGGGTCCAAAATCAGCAAATTTTCTTGTAGGTTTACAAGCTTTTTTTACTAACATTACAGTTTTTTTTTGAGTGCACTTTATGGGGTCCCTGACCGATATTTCGATGAGTTACAAACGGAATGTCAAAGTGAGTATACCCACATACTGTGGTTGGATGGAGGGTATAAAAATCAATAGATTGATTATATTGCAAATTTTACAGAAACATTTTCTTTATAAAGTTTCCATGAAAACAAATTTTCTAAAACAAAATTTTTATTTTTATTTTATTTTAACAAGGAATTCTCGTGATTTTACTAGATTTTTTTTGTAAAAAAACTTGGAAATTTGTAAAATTACAAAAATATTATTAAAATTACAAAAAAGCTTGTAAAATGACTAAAAAATTAAAATTTCGATAAAAAATTTTTTGTTGAAAAACAAGGAAAACTGTCAAATATTGGTAAAATGGGATTACGAGACTTTTTTTTAGTAAACTGAAAATTTTTTTTGTGTGTAAAGAAAAAGTTGCAGATTCTAAGAAATTTTCTTTTAATGTAGAAAAAGCAATTTTTAGAAATTTTTTCTAAAGAAAAAGTCTAAGATTTTTTCTATAAAACAAAAGTGTCAGATTCTGAGACATATTTTCCATAGAAAAAGTTTTAGATTCTGAGACATTTTTTCTATAGAAAAAGTTTCAGATTCTGTGAAATTTTTTCTATAGAAAACGTCTCAGATTCTTTTTTCTATAGAAAAATTCTCCTATTCTAAGGCATTTTCTATAGAAAAAATGAAATGTTAGCAATTTAAGATAATGTCTAATTTTTTACTATAAACTAGAAAATAAAGTGTGTTTTTTTTTTTTTGCAATTTTAGGTACTGGTTGTAAATCTTTTTGATTAAAACGTATGCAGATAATCACTAACAATGAAAGACTTGAATTAAACATTCAAGTTCACATTAAGTTGAACATTTGTTATATGTTAACGCCTAAATCAACTTTCCCCAAGAGATCAACTATTCCAAAATTTGCTATTACCTGTTGAGCACATTGATGGCTAATTTTCTCATGTTTTATAACCAAATCTTGTACAAATTAATAAAAAAAAAAGAAAGAATTTATAATCAGTTTATCATGTAATTTGTTTGGCTTCTTTGCACAAGAACCAACAAAAAAAAAAAAAAAAAACTCAACAAAAGTCCTTTGCTTATTACGAGAAAAATAAAGTGGAATTGTATTTCCCTTTGGTAATATTGTACTGTAAAAGTCACATGCGGCTGAATACGAGTATAAGTCACCTAATCCATGTAAGACTTAAATGTGCCATATCAACCATTTGTTTGGTTTCTTATCTCATCTTCGTAGAAAGTGTGAATGTATTTTGTTTTTTTTGTTAAAAAAGGACCAGAACTCTTCTTATGTACATAAGTAACGTGTTTTTTTGCCTGCATATGTATATATTTGTGTATTTATTTATCCATGTGTGTGACTTTTGTCACTTTGTTATAAACATGTATTTATTTCTCATCATCATCAGCATCATCAGTATTTTGGAGCATTAGTAGTTGTTACACAGCAAGCATGTCATTTCAATTTATTTCGAAAAATGTCTCTACAGGATTTTTTTTCTTAATACATTTATTTGTTAAAGTATCAAAAAAGGATATAAGCGTAAAACATACATTAATTTTTGTCTTCGATGGATGTATTTCTTATAAAATATTCAAATCGTTTTCAAGAAATTAGCTTTTTGTGTGTGTGTTTTTTTTTTTAGTTTATTAGAAGAAATTTATTTGATTAATTATCCTGACTATCATGAGTTCTTATATAACAATGTTTTCATATCCCAGCAAAAAAAAAAAAAAGTCAACACAAAACTGTTTTTTTTATACTTTGGTTTTATTTGATTGCATTTGTTTTAGTACTAAAGCACTCCCATTAAAAGTGGTGATTTTTTTTTTTGCTGGGATACAAACAAAAAAAAACTCATGTATTCGGTGGCTTTTGTTATAGTTGTGTAGCACTCTACTTTGAAGTTAAAGTGTTTTTTTCTGGGTATTAGACTGTGTCAAAATCTAACAATGTGCTCGCGAAAACATTTTGGTAGTGCAAAAATGTAATCCCGAGTATAAATAAACATATATTACAATACATAACTTGATACAAACATAATAAATTATATATGATAATATATCCGTGAGATATTTTCTAAATTTTTTTAATGCAGTCATATGTAGTAATATATAATTTAATCATGATTCGGATTAAAAGGTGTACGGTTGATATAATTAAATAAAATAATATGAGGGTCAATACAAAATCTGTTTTTCTGTATAATTTAACATCAAATTATATATAGCTTATTCTATTCCATATAAAACTTTATATGTTTCCAATTAACCAAAAATTTTCTAAGTTTTTTAGGCAAAGTATAAGAAACTTTTTAAAATGTTTCTAAACATTTCCTTATTAGGGTTATGTATATCACCTATCTGGTTCGAAGCGTACCCAAACATTTTTTTGTTTTAGAAAATTTTATGTTTGGTGAATGTATCGTTGACCTGTGGTGTATCTCAACCCAAACCAAAAAACACCAGGATTTTATATATTTTTATGCAATTAGATCTAATTAGATCCACCAATATATAGCAATGTCTGGTCAAAACTCGGATTAAATCAAATCATATTTTATACAAGTTGATATTTTTTAATGCAAAAACACACAGAGAAAATTAAATTTCCAACTGAATTTTTCAGTTGTATTAACTCAAAATTCGGTTGCTGCTACTACGTTTTGATGTGGCTAACGAATTTTATAGTTGTTTCAATTAAAAGACAGTTGTAATAACAAAATTTTGTTGTAACTACTGATATTTAGTTGTGTCAACCTTAATTCAAATGTATCCACCGATTTTTTGTTGCAACAACTGAATTTCAGTTGGAAATTAGCAATTTTGTTTTCTGTGTGCATCCACCATTATTCGGATCAAATTGCGTATAAATATATATTGTGTTACATATCATTATATATTGCATCATATAAAAATTTTTACTCGGGATGGGATAATAGAAGAATATTCTAAATAAATTTGGTAATCAGACAAAAATTCTATCGCAAATGAGGTCAAATGTGGTCAGACAGACGGCTCCGATTTTGCTTACGTGCCAAATTTACATTTTTTTTGTTTTGGACCGCATCTTTTTTCTACAGAAAGACGGACGGATGGATACATATATTGCTAGAATTTCATATTTGATCTTAATGTCATCCTCAACAGATGTTTCAATTCGTATTGCATGGAATGACAAATGAATACCACATTATATCTTCAGCAAATTACTATCATGATTTAATGTTTTGGGCAAGAGTACAAAATTTACAAAAATTTACCCTCTCATTTTTTTTGTAGTTTGGTAAATCATACTGAAATTTCAAAAACTATTTTTTTTTACAAAATTCTAATTTTTTCGAATGAAAACTTTGCCAAATTAATCATATCTATCACTTTGTGGAATTTCGACCCAGTCTATGGAATATACTTGGAACAATAGACGCGTGTGCGTAATACATGTATATGTATACATTTTTAAAAATTTTCCAAAATATAATTGGAAAAAAGTATCACAACACACATTTCAAGGATAACAATGTACATAAATATGTACCCAGTGAAAATGTTCATATGTGAATCATATTTAATACACATATGATTACATATATGAGCATATATATTAATAAAATAAGCATATACCAAAATTGGCAGCATGTGGACAAGCATAAATGAAACACATATCACTCATTGACTTGTACAGGGTGGGGCAAAAGTCACGAAGGGGTTTAACACAATCATAACTTTTTTAATTTTTAATTTAATTTTTTTTTTTTTTACAAAATAGTTAAATATAGTATTTGGAGATTTTTTATATCAATGTGTAAAAGATTACGTTGAGAAAGTGACCACCATTTTCAGCCTCGCAAAGTTGAGCTGTTTTAATAGCATTTTATATGACACGAGTCAGAGTATCTGGTTGCAACGCTCTTATTTCGGCTCGAATATTCTCCTTCAGCTGTTCAAGGTTTCTGGGCTTATTAATATACACCCTCCCTTTCAAATATCCCCATAGGAAGTAATCAGGTGCAGTAAAATCCAGCGAACGGGCAGGCCAATTGAATGCTGTTTTTTTGGAAATTAAACGTTCGCCAAAAATTTGCCTTAGGAGGCAGATTTTTGGCTTTAATTGTTACACTAACTTCACTTTGTATGGAAAAAGATGTAAATTTCCCTTAAATATACTGCGTAAAGACCTCCGAGACATTTGCAGCTCAGCAGAGCGCCTTCGAGTTGATTTTTCAGGATTCTCCTCAACAATCTTCTGAACGCGTTGAATATTTGCTTCGCTAATTTTAGATCTATCGCTTCGTGGAAGATCCCTCACGGAGCCTTTTTCCAGAAAACGTGTCGCTAATCGTCGAATCATTGATTCGGTGTGTAAATTCCGCACATTAAAATGACGACGGTAGGCTCGTTGAGTTTGAATTATTGATCGATGATGTTTAAAATAAAGTTCTATGATTTTGGTTCGCTGGATAACGTTGTAACCTTTCATGATTAATCTCCCAGATTTATTTCACAAATCCGTAAAAAAAAAAAATAAAAAAAAATTAAATTAGAAAAGTTATTAACTTTTCGAATCCCTTCGTGACTTTTGCCCCACCCTGTATAACGTTATAACTCAAAAAACGCGATTTTTAATGATGCACAATATTTTGTTATATCATGCTTTATATTGAGTCAACAATTCGTATTAATATCTTTTAAACTCACAGTTTGAGAAGAGAATACCATTATTACATTTTCAAAGCACCGTCCTTTTTTAATGGAACCCCATTTTCAATTGTAAACCATAAACTCGATTTCTGCAAAATCAAATATTTTGATTTATGACGTTATACAAGTAAATGAGCGATATGAACATTTTGGCATATACAGGAAGGCGTGCAGATTACGGAAATAACTATTGAACATATTTTCAAAATATAAAATCGGACCTTTGCAAACAACTATGAAAAACTTTTAAGAATGGTGGTTTCCCCTATTCACTGGCTTAAAAATTTTCCGCATAAGCCTTTCTGAAGATTGATATAAACAAAAACTGGTACATATAAACAAATAAATGTTTTAATATCAATTTTAATATAAAAATACAAACTTTTCTTTAATTTCAATATGATTCTTGTAAAAAGTACTATTCTCTAACATATGAATTTGACCTTGAAACTTCTCTATCGCATTAAGTTTTTGATGTAATTAGATATGTTAAATGTCTGAAAAACCTGATGCGACAGAGCAATTTTAAGGTCGGATTCGGACTCAGCTCGCCAAAAATCTTTTAAAATATTAATGGAATTCACGTCAGAAATTTTAGTGTTGCAAAATTGCGCAATGTCAAAATTGCAACTTTATTTGCTTGTTTCTTTGTGAATAGGCGCAATTGTATTACTATTAAAATAAATTGTGAATCTTTTCTTGCAATGACGCATCATATAAAAGGTAATAGAAAAATAAGAATTTTATTACAACTTTATCAGAAAAAATCGATGAACTTGAACATTAAAAAAAAAAAACAACAAAAAATTAGATATTATTAAAAAAATTAATAGATATATTTACTATATGTGTAGACCAATTCACACACAATCCAATCCTTCTTCTATCTTAAACAGTTTAAAAATTAAAAATCGGTTGAAAAGTTTTTGAATTACACGAGATTTTGTGAAAAATAAATGACAATAAATCTAAAATTTGAGGGAGCATGGCAAGTTTAATGAGTAATTTTGTGATCTACTAATCAAAACCAACAACCTATACTATGTCACATCAAAAGTATTTTTTCACTGTAGCACAGTGTAATTAATATTTTTGGACTTTTTTGTTAAGTTTTGAAAATTTTTAATAACCTTGAGAAACAGTAAAGAATTTTAATTTACTCTTTTCGATGGTTATTATTATTTCTACTAGCATTAAATTTAATACAATCTAAAATTTACATTTTTTTGGTGAATAATAAAACCTTTTATATCCATATGTTCACCGACCTAAAAAATTTTGAATATCATATTTTAGCGTGACAGAGTAATCTTTGAGTGTTGACTTCACTTTGTTTTTCTTTTTGGCTTAATTTAACATTTAATAATAAGTTAAAGAAAGTTGAAAAGTTAAGTTAATTTTTCAAATATTTTCAGATATTTTTTAAGGAGTTTTTTTTTATTGTTTTTAAAACAAACTTTATTAATTTGTCCCTTATGCCGTATCAGAAAAACTCAAAGAACATGAATAAAAATAATTCAATAAAAAAATAATACTCAATTTCTAAGAAAAGAAGGAAAATCTAATTAATTGCAATAAAAGATTCACTGATGTATTTAAGCCACCAAAAATAGCACAAAGTTATTTTTTAAAATGAAATTATATTCTTTATAAAATATGTACCATCACACACAAAAACACAAACATTCAAACATATTAGGCAAAGGAAAATATTGTAAAATATCGAAATTTTCTTCATTTGTTTTATAATACCGAGTATTAAAAATTTGTTTGTACTTTTTTCTTTTCTTCTATTTTGGTGAATTTCCCTTGAGGAAAAAATTGTAGAGAAAAAGAAAAATATTTATTATGCGAATGTTTTTGAAAAATTTAATTTTTTTTATGCATTCCACCCTATGAAAAGGGTAAAGGATGCATTAAGTTTATCATTGAGTTTGTAGCAATATTATTGGTGAAGTAAGGAGGGCGGTCGCTGGGGTGGGCGTAACCTACCCAGACTAGCTTTTGTCCACCCCCTTTTTTTACTACAAGTTTTTGTTAATTTTTTTTGTAAGTGTATTTGCTCATTAAAAAATATAGGAGAGGTCCTCCTCCTTCATTTGCCATCACTAGTGGCATCTTAGGACAAGTTCAAATATTAAAAAAAATTGTAATTCTTTAAAACTATAAAGCCCTTTAAAAAGGAAACAGGATCACGAACTGAAAAACTGTAAATGCAGATTTGCTCCATTTGATATCAACATTCAAAGATATATCATACGGTTCTTGTTTAATATTGGCAGTCGAACGGTGTTACTAACAAAGAAGGTCTTTCACAGGACACCCACCGATTGACCCGAAACTTGAATATGGGAATGAGGGGCAAAAAATAAGAGTTACCTGTTTTTTTAGCTGCCGAATCTCAAATTTAAAAAAGTGTTGCCACCTTATGAAAAACAAGGGCTTTCAGGAAAATCCGTATAAAAGCCAAACTAGCAGGAATTTCGCCAAACGAAAAAATACGGGTCAGCTTAATTTTGATAGAGATTATTAAATATGATTTTGGCGGTCGTACGTATATACATCTCCATATAAACTACCCCAACGATTATACATTTTTGACAATAACGAACTTAGCGAAGCCGAATTTGGACACGACCGATACATCGCTGGATAGGCCTTCAAAAAACCTTTCGATTTGTGTAAAATGTTGTTATAGTTTCTTTTGAAGAAATGTTAAAAACAAGGACCCAAAATAACTATTATGGACATTTTTGATTTCCAAAAAATTGCCCATTTTTGATAGTTATTTATAAAAATTGAAAATAATAATTATCAACAAAATAACTATTAAATAACTATTATTTTATAATAGTTATTTTTTATCCTTTGTAGGTGCAAATGAAGTGATATTCTTTTTTGGAAGCATATTTTCTGAAACTAAATAATTCGTTAAAAATCTTATTTTTTTGCAAATAATAAAGTGACCAAGGCCCAATTTATAAAAATTACTTAGGCCCATAACTATTATTTTACAATAAAAAAATTATTAATTAGAATTTAATAGTTATTCATAAGAAATAAAATAAAAATTGACCTATAATAGTTATGAGATAAGTAATTCACCATAAAACTTATAATAGTTATGTCCTTGGTTAAAAATCGTCAAAAAACGAAATAAATACCGTAAATAATGTGAGATTAGGCAGCTAAGAAAAAACAGGTGACTCTTATTTTCCTACCCTCTTGCCCATATGCAAGTTTCAGGACAATCGGTGGATGCCCTATGAAAAACCTTCCTTGTAAGTCAAATCGGTCCATATGAATTCAAGATATATCGAACAAAAGTGGGCGTGGACATAAAAACCTACAAATAATTAAAAATTCATAATTTTTATTTGTGAAAATAGTTTGAATTTAGGAATAATTTAAAGTCTTAAGTCATTTTGGGCCTTCGGGGAATTTTCGATAACTAACGAACTAATAGGAATATCGTTTAGAGAAAAACTACGAATCGACTTAAACTTAATAAAGATTATTTTGTATTAATATGGATATCATAGTCTATATCTTCACATAAATACCTTCCAAAAAAATAAACACATTTTCGTGAAAAAAACATTTTAACAAAGCCGAATTTTGACAAGACTATCCCATCGTTGGATAGGTTTTAAAAAAACCTTTCTTCTCATATGAAAACATCATAACAATAAAAAAAATATATGAAAATAACAACAATTTTTTTTCTCCATTTACCCACTTTTTGCACCCTTAAATCCGCGATATGGCCGATAAGCCGAAACACCCTTACCTTAGAGTTGTGTCTTTTTTTTATATAGTTTCATTATAAGTTAATGCAAATCGGTTCATAAGGGTTGGGATACTCCCCTTGTTAGTTCACACACATTTGAGGAGCCAATTGGGTGAATACGCCATTGAGCTCAGACCCGATGGGTACAGGCCTCGATGGGCTAAGACCCAGTTGAATTTCTTAAGGATCGTTATAGTTTTTAAACAAAATTTATTGTCCGTTTCGTTCCACCTTGCTTAGTTTTAGAGAAACGTGAATTTAGGGGTCCAATAGGGTCTTGAGTATTTTAAAAATTCGATAACCTTAAAACTATTACCCGGAGAACTTTAAGTTATTTTGCGGTTTTGTTCTACGTGTTAAGATTTACAAAAATGCCTTTTGACTTTTTGTTGTATTTACCGAGATATAAGCATTTTATCATTTTCAGAAATGCCAACCTTTTTAGATCCAAATTTAGGGCTCATGGGGTCCACACATGTGAACAAAAAAAATTTACTAAAATAGTGAAAAAAATTCCTCAAATCTAAGAAGATAAATATGATGAACTAATTGGTAGAAAACTACGTTCCAAAACTAAGGAAGAGGAATATAACTTAAAAATAAAGATTTTTTCACCTATTTAGTTAAAATTTCTTTAGCGGTAAATATTTCTTCCATATATTAAAAAATTTCATTTAAGGAAAATTATGACCTATTTAGCAGTACATCAACTTAAGTTATTTCCTAATAGTTAAGGAAAATTCCAAACTTTTAGATAAATTTATGAACTATTTTTAAGAAAGTTGTGTCCCAAAATTCAAATACGTATTAAAACAAAAATTAAGATGGCCGATTTTTTTAGGTTACAGCAGGTTTTGACCAGCTGGGTCCTTGCGTATGTAGGGTTTATATGAAATTCTGTACTGCCTAATAATATTTTTTTACAGTTTTAATATTCGATTACTTGGTGGCTAAAATTCTCTTGATAATATACGGTAAATATACAATAAGATTGTGTAGTTGTGGATGTAAAAGGGTTTATCAGATATTATACACAAACATAAATTATGGGCCTTTTCAGCGTTAAAATTAACTGGGGTATAAAACCTAAATAAAAAAATAAATAAATTTGTATTTTTGTGTTAGAAAGGCCATACATATTTTTGTTATTCTAAAGAGAGGCATTTTGTTTTTTGTTTTGTTTTTTTAATATATTTTTGTGTTTTGTATTTTTTAGCGTTATTTGTTTTTAACATTTGTCAAGGCTTTCGACTATGAAATACATTTTAATGGTTTATTGTTCCTAAATGAATACTTTATAAGCATATTTTCTTTTTTTAAATTAAAGCTGCAATCCAATGTTTAATAAACAGTATTATTAACATTCAGTGTGCAATAAAATAGTTTTTCATTGTTCTCTTAGTAGAAAATCTAAATATGAATTAATATAGTGGAATAACGTGTAAGGACTAAAATTGTCAAAAAATTTGTTAAGCTGCGCAAAATGACCCAGTAAAATTTTTGAAAAGTAGATAAAACATTACTGCTTTCAAGGTTTGAAAAATAACTTTGAAATTGAGCATATTTTCCTTTTGATAAGGGGAAAATATGAAAAATAAAAATTGAGATCGTCCTATTTCATTTGATACCCATATTGACATAAATTGATGGGTAGAAATATTTAAATAAATTTTTGATAAATTTTTATATCCTTAAACTTTGTAGAAAATATCAAAAAAACGGAAAACAGTTTTTCTATATCCTATATCCAGTTTTAAGTAGCCATTTTCATCAGGGTGAAGCAAATTTAGCTTTTATTTAAATTTCAAAATCGTCAGGGTGGAAAAAGTTGTCAACATCAACACAAAACAATATTGAACCTTAAGGGCAATGTCTTTGGTTTCTTTTTTAACTTGAAAATCGGTAAGCTCCGATCAAAGTTAAAAAAAAAAATTAGTTTATTATATGTATGTATATTCTCAAGGATATGAAAGTATTAAAATTTTCAAAGGACATTTACAATTTTTCGTTTCCTAAAAAAATTAAAAAATATTTTTTTTCATTTCTTGAAATTTCCCTCTTTCATTTTATTTTCATATTGACATAAACTGAAGGGTAGAAATATTTAAAAAAATAATAGAGAAAAGATCACGAAATGAAAAACTGAGAGCGCAGATTTACTAACAAGGAAGGTATCCCATAGCTTACACTCTGATTGCTCTGCAATTTATGTATGTTAATAAGTACCGAAAACTAACAAGGGAAGTCTCCCTGGTGTCACCCTCCGATCTTCATGAAATTTGGATATGTTAATTAGAACGAAAATTAATTCGACACATATTTTTTTTTAGCGGCCCAAACTCATTTTTAGGGGGGGGGGGGTCGATTTGTATGGGTGGAAATTGACCTTTTTTAGTTTTTTACGATTTACGCCTATTTAAACAAAATTAATATAACCATGTGTGGTATCAGATTAAGGATACCTATCTCGTGGTGCTAACAACGGGCCAAAGATGTTAATATTTTTCGACTTATTAACAAAAAGTTTTCCAAAGACCTTTCATTTGGTTTGACTAGGTTTCTTTGCATAATATAGGAGATAAACAAAAAAAATTAAAAAATTGCCTTGTCTTCCCCCCTCCTTTTTACCCCCTAAATATGAATTTGGGCCGCTAAAAAAATACGTGTCCCTTTATTTTTTCTGCTCTACAAAATAAAACCAATTCCATAAAGGTCCGCGGGTGACACTAGAGAGACTTCCCTTGTAAGATAAACCTGCTATTTTTTTTATCGGCTATCCCGGTGGTTTAAAAAAGGGTTGTCACCTTATAAAAAATGAAGGCCTTTCGGGAAAATCTGAATAAAAGCCGAAGTAACAGGAATTTTGCCAAAAGCTAAAACACGTGTCGACTTAAACTTAATAGAGATTCTTATGTATCAATTGGGGGTCGTAAGTTTATACTTCTCCATATAAAGTAGCTCAACATTTACACATTTTGACAAAAACCAACAATTCCAACACACCATGAAATAGGCCCTAAAAAAACCTTTTCATACATATATAATGCTCATATAGTTCCTTTGGAAGAAATACGAAAAAAAAATCCGTTTTTCACCCTCCCATTTCCCCACTTTAACCTTCACGATAGCAGATAAAAAACCGGTAAATCTTAGATTTTTTTCCTCTTAACATATTAAAAGTGCAGGACAATCGGTGTGTAAGCTATGGGATACCTTCCTTGTAAGTACGACCTCTTCTTTAACGTGCATGAGGTCTTGTTCAGGTAAAAAACACTGTAATTGAAAATTTTTTATCTATTTATCAGCATTTGCCTAACAACTTCAGACATTTGAAAAAGTTTTAATACACACAGAAAACAAATTTGCTAATTTCCAACTGAAATTTTGTTGTTGCAACAAAAATTGGGTTGATACTTTTGTATTACGATTGTAACAACTGAATATCTGTAGTTACAACTGAATTTTGTTGACACAACTGTATTTAAATTGAAACAACTAAATAATTCGTTTGCTACAGCGAAATGTAGTAGCAGCAACCGAGTGTTGAGTTGATACAACTGAAAAATTCAGTTGGAAATTTATTTTTCTCTGTGTAGATTTTGACAACGGCAAAACAAGTTTTTTAGAATTGCAGTTAACTTTACCAAGTAACCTCTATTTTCCGAGAAATGCCACAACAAATATATATATATATATACTATATATACTTACTATACGCACCAACGAATTTCTGTATTTCGCTTTCGTTATAACTCAAGAACTAAAGATGTCAGAAAAAATTTTAAACCAGTTTTAGAATTCTCGCGTCCTAAATCGCGCTTTTTCGACTTTTAAACAACGGTTTACTCGAAAACGCGAACTGATGGAAAATATTGGAAAACAAATTCGAAATTAACACACTAAACTCCATGTAATACAGTCGTCAAAAGTCGTGCAAATTGAAAAAATTCAACTTTTGTGTAATCGTTCCAAACTTTATCGAAATCAGAAAAAAATTTTATATCTAGTCCCCATAAACACCCCCTTCCGATATTCACATAAGTCTCGCAAAATACATGAAAACACTGAAATAATTAAAAATCGTTAAAAAAAAAATTGTTTTGTTAATTTTGCTGTCGAAAATTAGCAGTTAACTTTGTTATTTTACATTTCTGAATTTAATGCCGTTAGATAATAAAGAAGAGTTTCTCTGGGATTCTCTCCGATTTATATGAGATTTAACATAGCTGCAAAAAGGAAAACAAATCGCACACATTTTTTTCTAACTGCACCAGTATTTTTAATTGTATATAAAATATCTGTGGTTCGATTCCAGACTGGGTTAATATTAATAAAAAATTCATATATTAGAAAAAACAAGCGAGAGTGTTAAATTCGGCTGTGCCGAATCTATTATACCCTCCAACATGTAAAAAAATTAAAAAAAAAATTTTGACAGCGGCGTTGTTTTAAGGGGCGGGGCAAGGAAGGGGAGGGGCCGGTGAGCTGGGGTGACTCCTTGGCCCTCACGGTATTTGTTTACAAGTTCTTTTTTGTCTGCTTTGTGCACTAAAGTATTATAGTTTTATAATTATTTACATTATTTTTTTATCCACGCCCTTAAAAAAGGGGCGGGCAAAAAAGCGACATATTTTAATCCCCTGGGTCCAAGCGCAGGACTATAAACTTCTACGAACATAAAAATGTCTCATTTGGTTCACAAAAATACAAAAAAAACGTCAAAAAAATTTGCATTTTTAAGAGGTTGGTTCAGTTCTTCAAGGGGGAACTTTTTTCCCCCTGGCCAGATTTGGCCCATTTCCGAACTTAACCTGCCTAGGAGCATAAGACATATTTATGCCAAACTTGACGGGTCTAGATTTTTTATTTTGGACTGCATCGTGTTAACTACAGCCGGACGGACGGACGGACAGACGGACGGACGGACGGACGGACGGACGGACATCGCTAGAATGTCTTAGAATCTATCACTGATCAATAATATATATACTTTATGGGGTCCCCGACCGATATTTCGATGCGTTACACACGGAATGACAAAGTGAGTATACCCCCATACTGTAGTTGGAGGGTATAAAAATTACCCTTACCAAAACAAACCGACATTTAAAATTCTACTGATAATAACAGTTAACTGGAACTGTTTGAAACGGGTATAGGAATACCAGGAATGTCTATGGCTTTAGAAATTAAATTTTCTTCTACATTTTTTAACTCAAACCCTTTGAAAAGTAGAATTAGAGCCCGTTCTCGATCTGTCCTAACAGAAAAAAATGACAAATGCATAAATTCTGTTTTTATTTTCTTGAAAGTGGAAATCGGAGACCATAACTACAAGAAGTTCCTTGGAATTTAACACTTGTTTAATAAGTACATTGTAAAACTTCACAGCTTTTATAAAACGCTATAGATTTTTCGAAAGCTCCTAAAAGCTGTTAATGTGTGGCTTACCTACAAATGTAAAAGCTAATATCCATTTCCATTTCACTACAAAATTTTATGCTGCTTAGCTTATACCAAACCACAGTACATGAGTAGTAGTATCACAGAGTTGCATCTGATGGGTGTAAGTATTAGTGACAGCACACGGTGTAACTTTTGACGTTTCATACAAAACGTAAACAAACATCATAAATACATGCACAAAAGCTCACACGTACAGGCACACATATACTAAGCAGCTATGATCATTCTGTACTAAAAACCATACCACCATATTGGAAAGTACGCAATTAGCACCAGTGTTTGCATACTAGTCTGTACTGTGTACCAAACACAAAGATCCAAGAGCTTACAGGTGGATTAAATGATTTATTTCAAGCATACATACATGTATGTATGTAAGTTGTGGGTGGAAATATTTGAGTACAAACAAAATAACGTGGGTTTATTATTCAAATAAACGAAAGAGTGTATTTTTTTTTAATCCTTTTGTAATATAATGTGTACACTAAAAAAAAAAATTGGTTCAGACTTTGCCAACATTTTAACCACTTGACTGCGTAAGATAATCTATTAAACACTCCAAGGCAAAGAGGGAGATTTCGATATAAAAAAAGTTGTAAATGGTACACAGAAAAAAAATATTTTTTTTTTTTTAACTTCTAAATATGTCAATACAAAGAAAATTTAAGAGCAGCAATTTATAGTTATACCTCACGGTTGTAAAGTCTGATACAAATTATAAAATTTAATTGATCTTTTTTTATCTCAATGTTATTTTTTTCTGTGTATTATTTAAAAAAAAAATCAATAAAATGGTATATTTTTTATCAATTGAATTTACAATATAAACAAGAGTTTACAAATTTAGATTGTTGCAAAAAATATGTACCAGAGTAAAAATAAACATATATAACAATATATAACTTGATGCAAACATAATAAATCATATATGATTATTAGACCACCCAAAAAATGTATGGGATTTGCAAAAGTATTTTTTTGTTCGCTCCACCGGCAGTTTCTGATAGATTGGCCATAAAAAATAATATCTGTGCAAGAACTGCATCTCTCGGTTGCATACAGGCCAGTCGATTTGAACTTTTGACCCCAAAAGTGACCTAAAAGCACTACAAAGCTTTTAAGTGCCATAACTCTTAAAATATGCGTTTTTCCAAAAAATACTACATAAGTTTTAATTTGCAGAATAAGAAAGCAAACATTTCCTTCATACAAATTTTTTGCCTAAGTCTAAGACATCGTGGTGTTTTTGGCGGTTAAAATAAAAATTTATGTGAAGACTTCATTTAAAACGACCCTCGTTAAAATTTGGACGGAGACTCAAATAGTCGGTATCCATTATTTTGTAGAGTAAGATATGTAGTTTTCATAAACCAATTACGTTTGGAATTTATATGGTAATTTCATTACAGAAGAGCCCAAAACTGACTTTGAAGTTAAGATTTTTGAAAAGCTGTATACAAATTTGTGAAATTACTTTATTTTAAACGACCCTGGTTAAAATTTTAGTGGATACAATCGGTTTCAATGATTTTTAAGACTTAGATGTGTACTTTTTGGAAAATATTTGGGGAATTCCAGGCCAAATCACTCACTTTTAGACCCGACCCCCTTCGATTAATTTTTTTTTGATATATTTTAGTACGTATTAAATGCAACTTTCACTCAAATTTTCAGACTTTTGTACCAAGTTGGTGTTGAGTAATCAATTTTTTAAAATGGATTTTTTTTTTTAAAAAAAATAAAAAATTGAAATTTTCCATTAATTTTGACCAGTAAAAAATATAGATATCTTACAATAAGTTAAACGACGTTTTCTTTTATTTAAATGTAGTTTTAGAAAAAAAAATATTTAAAAATTATTCGAATTAATTATCACTTATTTTTTAACGTATAAAATTAAAATCGAATTTTTGAAAAAGTCCGAACCATAGAGAAACATAGAGGCGAAGGCATCAACAATTGAGTTGTCAAAGTACAACTTGTTTAAATGTATTTGTTGACAAAGTACAACTTGTAAACATGTATTGTGTTGTGAATTCACATCGACAACGTACGTGTGAGAAATTTGAAAAAGATAGCAATATTGTTTTTTCTTTCACCTTCGCCTCTATGTTTCTCTATGGTCCGAACCTTCGATTTTTTTTTAAAAAGTCTAAAAATTCTACTCTAAATTACACAATTTTTAATCCATAATTCGAGATGTGAGCACAATTAGTTCTATTTTTTTCAAATTTTTAAAATTTCAGTTTTTTTTTTTAGACTCTGGTATATTTTATATGGTGCTCCAAAATAATTAAATTGGAAGACATTAACCATAACTTATAACTTACTCTAGATACATTCATTTGTTGGTAAAAATATGTCTCATAAAAATTTAGGTTTATTGGACATGGGTAAGGCGTCCCGCGTCGGCCCTGAATTTTAAAAAACGGATAACAAGGAAAACAATTTTTTTTTCTGTTTTCTCATTTTTTTTTTTGTATTTAAGTTAAATTTGAATTTAGGTGGTTAAAGAATTTTGATTTGGAGTAAAATGCCTCTCTAATAACATACTAAAAACTAAAATCGGTTGAAAATCAGCCAAGTTATTAAAACTTCCCCAGGCATCTAACGTGTGGCCAGGCGCGGATCCAGGAATTTCATTTGGGGGGGGGGGAGATTTTTTTTTTTTTTACCAAAAAATCGGAAACCAACAAAGTTTGGTTTGAAGGAGGGGGGGGGGGTGCGGTATTGTGTTAATTTTTGTTACTATTTTTAATATTGCGTAACAAATTAATAACCAAAAAAATATTTTTTTTTCAAGCATTTGGATTTAGGGGAACTTATTTTACTCAAAAAATTTTTTTCACAAGGGGACCCTGTTAGTCGTATTTACTTCCAAAATGGGACCATTTTTATAGTCTAACAAACGTGCTTATTCACAGTTATGGCTGACTATGACTGTCATAAGCCAATGTTTATGATTGAACAGTCATAACATCAAATATTTTTCTATACAAAAAAATTAAAAAATTTTAAATTTCATTTTTATTATGACGTTTCAGTCATAAAAATTGGCTTATGACAGTCAAAGCTAGTCACAACTGTGAATAGACACTAAATTTTTAATTTTCGAAAACATTAATAACATTAAGCATTAATATTCCGAAAAAAAGAATAAAGTATTAGATTTTTATGCATGTACCCTTCACAAAATATCTCAGATGTTGAAACAATTTTACTACAGAAAAACTCTTAGATTCTTAAATATTTTTCATATAAAAAATAACCCTTTCAGCAAATTGTTCAGAATCTGAAACCCTTTCTTATAGCAAATGTCTCAGATTTTTTAAATTTTCTATAGAAATAATCTGAGATTTTGAGACATTCTTTCTATAAAAAAAATTACAAATTCTGATATATTTTTCTTAAAAAAAAACGTTTAAAATAATTCTCATATTTTAAAGTTATTCTTAGATTCTAAGAACTTTTTCGTATACAAAAATTCTCAGATCCTGAAACATAATTCGTAAAAGAAAATTATCAGATACTTAAAAATTATCAGTTTTTAAAACATTTTATGAAGAAATTTTGAATCAATTTTCTAAAAATACGAAAAATGATACGGTTTTAATGCCACCTAGATTCTGAAACATTTTCATATAGAAAAAAAATTATTATTAGACATATTTCAAAAGAAAAATATACATATTCAGACTCTAAGACGTTTTTCCTTTAGAAATGTTATTCGATTCTGAGAAATTTTTTGCTGAAAAAATCTTGGTATATTCTGAAACATTCTTTCAAAAGAAAAATTCTCAGTTGCTGTAGGATGTTTTCTATAGAACAGTTTTTAGACATTTTTCCTAAAATTTAAGATAGTTTTACAATAAAATTTTTTTTACATTTAGATCAATGGTTCCCAACCTTTGATTCTCGCCCCAACGAGCAAATTTTTAAGATTTTGTTTTGTTAAATAAACTAAAAAAATATTATTTTAGGTGAATTATTTAGTTGACTGTTAAAAACTTTTTCTAAAAACTTTGTTTAAACGATGATTTTAACATCAAGTTTGCTTAACCATAATTAAGTTTTGAATTGTAAAGCAAATTTGAAAAATTTACAAATTTTTCTTGAGTGTAGGGGGGACATTGTAGTTTTTTTTAACTAAAAAGTGGGGCATGGCGCAAAAAAGGTTGGGAACCATTTATTTAGAGTCAAATAAGTATCAAAACAGTTTCTAAATATAAAGTCTGGAATTTCGAAACATTTTTCTATAAAAATATTCAGATAATAATTTTTTCTTAGAGAATGATAACCAGGGATGCCAACTTAGTGCTTTTCGCGCTAGATCTAGTGCTTTTTGATGTGTCAAAACGCGAAAATTTTTGACCTAGTGCCAAATTAGAAAAACGCACTAACGTGATGCTTTTTAAATTTTCAGGTTGTGCTTTTAGTGCTTTTTAAAATTATTTTTTATAGCCTCCAAACAAAGTATGGTGGTTTACTTAGTTTGTTGTTTCGAGTGTAACGCATCGAAATATAAGTCGGAGACTTCACAAAGTATATATTTTATTGATTTTGGATCGATTCAATAACATTTTTTGAATGTCCGTCTGTCTATTTGTGAAAAGCAATATGCAGTTCAAACTAAGAGCTAGACGCCTAAAATATGGAACGAATTTATAATTATGGTCAATAACTATTGGTCGTATTAAGTTCGGAAAAAGGGGCAAAATCGGACTAAGGGGAAAATGTTTTCTCTTGAAGAACTAAACCAACCTCTAAAAAAATGCCATTCTTTGAAGATTTTTTTTTTGTATTTTGGTTTAATATTTGAATTCTGTTCTGGGTGAAGTTCAAAGACTAAATTTGGCTTTTGAAGTGGAAAATGCAGACCATGTAAAATTGTACAGCGATTTATATCGGTCGCTCAAAAGTTTAACCAACAAACTTATCAAAAATTTTGTTTGAATAAAAATATTTTTTTTATCTATTTAAAAAACAGCCCAGTGCTTTTTTACCCTTTTTTTCAAGCAAATTTACGCGTTTTTACCCGTTTATAAAATTTTTGTGCGCGTTTTGCTCTCAAATAGTTGGCATCTCTTATGATAACTCTATTGCCATTTTACTCTATTGTCATTTAAGTTTTTCAAATGCAATTTCTCTCATTCTGAAACATTTTAAGGATTTAAAAAAAATTTACTTCAGTACAAATAGCCTCTATTTGTTTACATCCTGGTCATTTTCCTTCTATATTTGTTCCTCTCCCTTTTTCCCTTTTCTCTTCCTTTCTTTTCTTTTCTTTTCCTTTTTTTTCTTTTTTTTTCCTTCCTTTTTTTCTTTTCCTTCCTTTTTTTTTTTTTAAATCATTTTGGGGGGGGAGAAATCCCATTCTCCCCCCCCCTGGATCCGCGCCTGCGTGTGGCAGACCACTTGAATACAATCCGAATCATGAAATTCATTGAAATTTTCTACTGTAATAACAATTTTTTATTCTTCAAGTTCAAATGTAATAAGATGCCAAGTATTTTTCATATAGTATTTTGCTAACATGTTTTCAATTAATGCTAAAAATGCCTGCACTTTTCAACACTTGTTTCAAATCTGCATTTTTAACTCTTCAAAATCATGGAAACCGATTGTAATCCATTAAAATTTTAACGAGGGTCCTTTAAAATAAAGTAATTTTACAAATTTGTATACAGCATTTTGATAATCGAAACTTCAAAGTCAGCTTTGGGCTCTTCTGTAATGAAATTACCCATATAAATTCCAAATGTAAATGGTTTATGAAAACTACATATCTTACTCTACAAAATAATGGATACCGACTATTTGAGTCTCCGTCCAAATTTTAACGAGGGTCGTTTTAAATGAAGTCTTCACATAAATTTTTATTTTAACCGCGAAAAACAATACGATGTCTTAGACTTAGGCTAAAAATTTGTATGAAGGAAATGTTTGCTTTCTTATTCTGCAAAATAAAACGTATATAGTATTTTTTGGAAACACGCATATTTTAAGAGTTATGGCTCTTAAAAGCTTTGTAGTGCTTTTAGGTCACTTTTGGGGTCAAAAGTTCAAATCGACTGGCCTGTATGCAACCGAGAGATCCAGTTCTTACACAGATATTATTTTTTATGGCCAATCTATCAGAAACTGCCGGTGGAGCGAACAAATTTGGGTGATCTAATGATTATACATCGCGTGAGATATTTTAAACATTTTTTTGAATGCAGTCATATGTAGTTATAAATAATTGATATAATTATATAAAATTATATGAGGGTCAATACAAAATTTGTTTTTCTGTATAATTTAATATAAAATTATATATGAGGCATTCCACACCAAATGTCCAGCGAAAAAAAACATGTGTACCGTAAACTTCTGAATAGGTGATATGGATAGCCCTATATGGAACTTAGAAAATTGCGTTTTTGGTTTTTCAATTTTTCAAAAACTGGGCTTAGGAGGCGTGGTCAAATATTGGAAAAATGGTAAAATTTGTGGCGAGTTGCCTTGATTAAATATTTATCACATTAAAACGGAATGCACCACAATGTCAAAAATTTACGTTCCTATATAGTTTTGTATGGGCTATGGATTAAAATTTTTTTTTTGGAAAATTTTCAGAACCCGTTCTGAAATTTTCCATTTTTTAAAAAAGTCAATTTATCAAAAATCCGGCCACTTTTTTTTTTCTTTTTTATTTATTTTTTTAAAAGTTTAGATGTTTGTCCATCCACACAAAAAAAATCAGAAACACGTTCATCTTTTTTTCGAGAAAATCGCATTTGAAATTTAAATTTCATAACAATTTAGTAATTTGCTTGTATTTTCTTGTGTCAACAGAGCGTATGACGAATATTTATGCAATTAATATTACTCATTCGCAACTTTAAAACAAAGAAATACAAGCAAATAACAAAATTGTTATGAAATTTAAAGTTCAAATGCGATTTTCTCGAAAAAAAAGATGAACGTGTTTCTGATTTTTTTTGTGTGGATGGACAAACATCTAAACTTTTAAAAAAATAAATAAAAAAGAAAAAAAAAAGTGGCCGGATTTTTGATAAATTGACTTTTTTAAAAAATGGAAAATTTCAGAACGGGTTCTGAAAATTTTCCAAAAAAAAAATTTAATCGATAGCCCATACAAAACTATATAAGAACGTAAATTTTTGACATTGTGGTGCATTCTGTTTTAATGTGATAAATATTTAATCAAGGCAACTCGCCACAAATTTTACCATTTTTCCAATATTTGACCACGCCTCCTAAGCCCAGTTTTCGAAAATTTGAAAAACCAAAAACGCAATTTTCTTAGTTACATATAGGGCTATCCAAACAACCTATTCAGAAATTTACGGGACACATGTTTTTCTGTAGCGGGACATTTGGTGTGGAATGCCTCATATATCCTACTCTGTTCCATATATAACACTATCAGCCTTACCATAGAAAAATAAAATATATTTAAAATGAGCTTTTAATTTTATTTCCATACAAATTGTTTTTGTTTTTAAAATCGACTTTCAAAAAATGTATTGAAAATTTGAAATTTAAAATATTACTTTTGTTAAAATAGACTTTTAGTTTTCTTGTGGTAAGGGCCTATATGTTTCCATTTAACCAACAATTTTCTAAGTTTTTAAGGCAAAGTAAAAGAAACTTTTTAAAATGTTCCTAAACATTTCCTTGTTACGGTTATGTATATCACCTATCTGGTTCGAAGCGTACCCGAACATTTTTTTTGTTTAAGAAAATTATATGTTTGGTGAATGTATCGTTGACCTGTGGTGTATCTCAACCCAAACCAAAAAACACCAGGATTTTACATGTTTTTATGCAATTAGATCTAATAAGATCCATTAATATATGGCAATGTCTGGTCAAAACTCGGATGAAATCAAATAATATTTTATACAAGTTGATCGTTTTTAATGCAAAAACATCCACCATTATTCGGATCAAATTGCGTATAAATATATATTGTGTTACATATCATTATATATTGTATCATATACAAATTTTTACTCGGGTACACTCAAAATATTTTGTATATAAATTTAACTGAAACAACTTTTAAAACAAATGTTTTTATTAAAAAAACTGACATTTGAAACAACATAATTTTCAAGTTATTTTTAACTGAATTAGATTTCTTAATTTTTTGATGCTTTCGCTAAATTAACCGCTTGATTGGTCTTTGATAAAAAACTTACTTGTAGTGGATCATAAAGGTCATGATTCACTTAAAGCAAGTTTTTTAGCAAAGAACAATTTGGCGGAAACCTCAAAAAATTAAGAAAATCGCGAATTTAGGAGCTTAAGATGAAAAGCTGTAAACCAAATGTAAGAATAAGAAATATTTCTAGAAGTCTTATCTTTGTTTTCCATCCTATAAAATTTAAAAATCATTAACTTTGCAATTTTTTTGTTAAAAAACTGGCTCGAAATCAGCCAATCTTTAATGAAATTTTGAAAAAAAAAAAAAACTGTACCATACATCGAAAAACGGAGTACGCCATTCGAATCAGCATGTCTCTAATATATAAAAACATTGATCACACCTCTAGTTTTCTAAAAAAGTGATCAGTTTTGTCACACTGTGTTATTTACTCTTATTATTGTAAAATTTTTTAAATTTTGAATTGCGTTAATTAAAAAATTACTCTTTTTTATACCCTCCACTTAGTGATAGAGGGTATATATAAGTTTGTCATTCCGTTTGTAACTCATCGAAATATCGATCTGGGACCCCATAAAATATATATATTCATGATGCCCGATCGATTTTAAGACATTCTAGCGATGTTCGTCTGTCCGTCTGTCTGTCTGTCTGTGGAAAATGCTGTCCCGGACAAAATATTGCACAGAGATGACTGAAACTTAACATATTTATTGAAAGTTCTCCCGAGAATGTAAGCACACCTCAAACATTTCAGTACATTCAACATAACCTAAATATACAAAATGCTTTAATTCGGCTTCTGGTTGACATATGTGAACATAATTGAATACTAAATGGTATTTATACAAGTACGAACATATTTTTTGTCAAAAAAATAACAAAATCGCGGATTTTTTTTTACCAAAATTTTTTTTCGCCGAAATTTTTTTTTTCAATAATTTTTTTTTTTCCAAAAGTAATTTCCTTTTGAATAAAGTTTTTTTGCAATAATCTTTTTGAAATTGTGGAGAGTATCACTACAATCGGCAAGGCCGAATTTAACTTTTTTACTTGTTTTTAATTTAAACAAGTGACTATTCGAATATTTCCCCCGTTTTTTTTTTCTGTGTAGAAAACAGAAGCGCTTAGTTGATATAAAGTGCCGTAACGCTGGAATTAAAAATAATTATACATACATTTTGTCTTATTAACAAATTTTCACCAATGATTTGTTAAAATGTAATATTTTACTACTCGTCTCATGCATTTCATACACTTTTATTTTCATCACATATTTTATCCACCAAACTAAATTAACTAATTATAAAAAAAGAAAAAAACTTTTCAACTTCAAAAATTTTGTTAAAGATTTTTGTTGGTTTTATTTATGAATTTATTAAATGAACCGTTTTGTTGTTGTTAATTAAACTCTGCTTAATTGTTCATCTTTTTTCTACTTGAAACAATTTGCGTGTAAAGTTTTATTTAAGTTTTCTTTGTTTTATTTCATTTATATACGGTACATATTTACATAAGCTATACACATACATACATATGTATGTATGCATGTATGTATATAGTGTTGGTATGTATGTGTGTATGTAAGTAAGTACATAACAAACAATCTACATAGTTAAATGCTCTTAATTTTTGTGGATTTATAGCACGTTTTCTGTATTTTTTAAGTGTTATTAAAATCTGTGCTGTAAAATATGCTTGCAAAAACAAAAAATTTCGTTTAGCATGAACGCGTTTTATGAAAATTTTCTTGTCTTTTGTATTGTGCTATGTGTCGTTTTTTTTTATCATTTTATTTTTTATTCAGTTTTCTGTGAAACCATCAAAATCAAGACATGTTAATGTCAATTTTAAGTGTAAAAACGTGATTATTTTATTAAATCGTAGATGATGTTGGCTTAAGTTAAAAAAAAGAAAAAGTGTTTGAGAATTTTACAATATGTATGCATGTTTATTTTAAATAAATGAGATGACATAGGAGTAACATATGGCTATTGTAATAATATTTTGAAACATCATACAAATATTGTTTGAAAGAAAAAATCTCAAAAATGTCAAAACACAATGTGTGCGTAACCCTTTTCAACTGAATTCCACTATAGTTTTTCAATTTAAAAATAACTTTAAAGATTTTTTTTGTTATTTTGTATTTGGTTATATTTAATTTATTACCGCCTTATTCATATTTGAACATTTGCAACAGTTCCATAAAATAATTTCGTATGAAAAGTAGTTTTATAAACCTGTTATATGGTATTTAAATTTTAAACATGAAAAAAATTTAACAATTTTTATTAGAAACATATTATTTGAATTACATTTTTTTTGTTATTTTTGTAAAAAAAATAAATTGACTATTTTTTTGAGTGTCAAATTTTTTTCGAGTGTACATTTTTTTAGTGAAAAAATATTTTTCAGTGACAAAAATACTTTGTAAAATATTTTTGTTGCTTACCGATGATTTTAAAGTTTCTTTTTTAACGCTTGTTTTTTAAGGTGAAACCACTACCACCACTTTGCTGAAATTCAACACCATCTAGACCAGGGGAACGAAAAATATATACCCCAAGGTTCAGCGGCCTCAGAGTTGGCTTTAAATAGTTATCATGCTTTTTAAGTCGTAAATTCGCGATAAGCCCTTGCCGAAATTCACTCGTTTGCATAAATTTTATTTTAAGTGGGTCTCTGACACACTAAGTCAGAATTGTTACTCAGAATTTTAAAAAACAAAATGGCGGACTAAATCTGTTTCTTTAAGTTTAAAGAATGATCCAGTTCCAGCCAAAAGTCTTTGTGGTTATTGGATCTAGCTGAAAATGTGCTTCTAAAGGATTTTGGGCCCGCTGATTTCAAAATTAGCCTAAAAGTAATAAAACAAAATGGCTGATTCAATATTGCGGACCATTTTTTTTAATTGGCCGATTTATCTGAAATTTTGTTTTAAGGTATTCTTGGATATACTTAATTAGAAATGTTACTCTCAATTTTTTAATGTAATTTTCGTTAACTATAGAAATTTGTAAAAAAATTCAAAAATAGTCTCCACTTATAATTTTTTTATTAACTTTTTTATTTTTTTAGACCTGTCAAAGGGAATGGTGTAATTGTTAATAATAATACTCAAATACATATTGAGTTTTTCTTGAATGTTCCATTTGTTCGGGTCTTTTTTTTATTTACAATTCCTCAAAATCATAGCTCGAAATATTACTAATATAAAAAAAAAAAATTAGCCATCTATCAACTATTTTTCCCCGTTATATATTTTCCGCAAGAGTTACCAACATCCCAGTCGGCAAGAAAAATCACTCCGACATAACTACTGACTCTCCCTTTATGAAATTGCTGACATCATCATAATTTTTTTCAAAATGTCACTTATGACATGTCAGCAGATGGTCAGCAGTACCTACCAGTATCGGTGGCTACTATTAATTCGTTTAAACAACTGCTGACATTTCATTGGGGATATTTTGGAAAAATTTTGAAGATGTGAGCAATTTTATAAAGGGAGAGTCAGCAGTATGTGAGGGGTGATTTTTTTTGCACTGAAACCATTTTTCTTCTTTTTCTTCTACATCTTCTTCTCTAGACCAACTGTTTTAAAAATATACACTTTTGAATATTAGCCCACGATATAGTTTTTAAGCAAGAACACTAACAAAGATTTGTGTTTATAAATGAATACGAGTTTTAAAACTAAACTAAATGTGTTTTGATATAAATAAAAAGAAAAATGCTTTTCTTAAAACTTTTTAAAGGAATATTCACGAAATTTCCATTTCCGCAAACAATTTATTTCCAAATGAATACATTTCAAGTACTTTAAGAAAATGGAGAACACAGCAAAAATAAACAAACACACGAATAAACATTCTTCGAAATGTATTGTGTATATTTTGTACGTACACTGTGAGTCATTCAAATAAAATTAAAAAAAAATAAATTGTAAATTTTAAATAGTATTGTGTAAAAAATTACTCAATTTTGCACCTGTTAAGTATTTAATAGTATTGAGTTAATTTTTAATAAAAATTTAAAGAACGAGTACCAAAAAATTTGGGTTAATTTTTTACTTGACACAATAATTCAAAAAGTTTTTGGTACAAGTTATTTTAAGCGTTTTATCGTTGGTTTTTTAAGGAATCTAAAATATTGAATGATTTATACAGTTGTTGAAAAAATAAACAACACAAATTAAGGAAATATATTGTTATCAGTTAAATTATTTGTGCTTATACCGTATTATTTTACAGAAGTACGGTTTTTGTAGTTTGTTATTCAAAACAAATATTTTTACTCCCCGGTGAAAAAAGTTCGTATATGGAAACATATACGAGGATATATGGCTACATATATGAAGATATATGACCATATATGGACACATATGAACATATTTGTAGGCATACAGAATCATGTATGAATCATATACGTCCATATACGTAAAGTGAACCCATATGTAAATATATGGCATACATGTACATATATGAAGCATATATGATATATGCTCACGAATATGTTCATATATGCCATATATTTACATACCCGAGTAAAAAAACTTATATGACGCAATATTTAATTATATATGAACAGATATGCTTTTATGTAAATCCATATTAATTTTTATCCGAAAATTGGCGGATCGAATATTATACGATTATATCAAATTCTATTATTTTTGATAAAATAATATCAAATTTGATTAAGTTTGATCCCAAAAATGGGTCTATCTAATTGTATTAAATCATATCTTATCTGTTAAAATTAGATAAATTTTTATAAAATTAGATGAAATCTGGTAAAATTTTTTGGAATTTTAAACGTGAAATTATAAATTATTTTATCAGATTGGATACATTATCAATTAGAAGAGTTTTTATTGCATTCTTCGGAATTTTTTATTGAAAATTTGTCAATTTTGTTTTCTAAAATCATTATTACGGGATTTTAAAATTGTGTCTTAGACAATTTAAAAACATTTTTTCGGTACATAAAAAATTTTCAAAAGCATAAAATTTTTCCTAAAAACTTTTTCAGTGTTTTTTTTTGGCTCAAAAAAAAATTGACAAAAAAATTTTGTGTCCGGGACTTCGGAAAATTTTCATAAAATTTTTTAGGACTTGAAAATTTTTTAATTTTTTTTTAAATTGTCCGGGACTTAGAAAATTTGGTAAATTTTTTTCGGGATATAATAATAAATAATATCATACATATTTTTATCTGCCATATCTAAAAATTTCCGACCTTATATGTCATGTCTAATTTCATATAGATCGGTATATAAATAGATATGAATATGTATGTTATCATATTAAAAAATAAGGAAAAATACAATGCTATATACAAACTTATATGTCTATATCAAAGTTCATACATAACCATATATAAATATAAATAATTATATAATAGCATATATGATTATATCAGATCTTTTTTACTCGGGTATGGGTTCACTTTACCTATATGGACGTATATGATTCATTCATAATTATGTATGCCCACACATATGTTCATATATGTACATATGTGTGCATATATGGTTCATATATGGTCATATATCTTCATATGTGAATCCATATATCCTCGTATATGTGTTCATATACGAACTTTTTTTACCGGGCAGTTTAAATAACTGAAATATCATTTATTTTTACGGAATGTCAAGTCATTTATTAAATATAATTTAATGTCTAGTCATTTACTTACAAAATATTTTGTGTGTATAATATAGGAGATAAACGAAAAAAAAACTGAAAAATTGCTGTTTATTACCCCTCCCCCCCGTATTTTACCCCCTAAATATGAATTTGGAACGCTAAAAAACACACTTGTCCTTTTATTTTTCCTGGTCTACAGAATTAAACCTATTCCATAAAGATGTGCTGGTGACAATAGGAATACTTCCCTTGTTAGTTTGGTTGGTGCCCGAAAATGCCTGTTGTACTGTGTTATTAAAAAAAAAAAATTTATTTAAACAAAATTGTATTCGTATTTTTATTTTGGTCTTATATTAATAACGCGTAATGTAATACTATGTTTACTATATAGTATTTGTTCATTAGGGTGCTCCAAAATGTTTGAACGAAAATTTTCAAGATATGTATATTAAGTAATATTATAAGTAGAAGAGTATATTACTACTCTAAGAAACGTTTTTAAATAAAACATTTTGTTGTATTAGACAAATTGGAGACTCTTCAGAATTTTATAAGTTTTCAAATTTACTGAAAAAGAAGCTTAAATACTTTTAAAGAAATTTGCATTTTACCGAGAAATCCCTTTTTTTAAAGTTGGAGCACCCTTACATATGTATATTAAAGTGGTTCAAAAAAAAATATTTTTTTCTTATCCCATCATTTGGTGAAGTTGTGTGCGAAAAACTTTGCCTGATATTTTCAGATTTTTAAAATTTTTTTAGAACTGTTAAGAGAAGCATTTTTCGTCACAAGTGCATAAAAAAAAAATATTTTTTTTTCTTTGCCGTCTCACCCCCTCATTTAATATTATTTAGTGCAAAAATCTTTGCCTGAATTTTTCAGATTTAAAAAAAAAAAACTTAAGAACTTCTACGAGCATCCTTTTGCATCCGTAGTGCATACGAAAAAAAAATAAAATTTAATTTCTTTGCGGTATCACACCTCCCCTCCCCCCGCCATTAAATTTTATTTGCTGCAAAAATCTTTGCCTGATTTTTTCAGATTTTTAAAAAAAAATTAGAGGTGACTAAAGCATCACTTTGCGTCCGTAGTGCATATGAGCTAAAAAAAAATATACTTTTTTCTTCGAGGTCTCACCTTTTGATTAAGTGTTATATGGTGCAAAAATCTTTGGCAGATTTAAAAAAAAAAAAAAATTTAGAGGTGAAATTATTTAATTTTTTTTTTCTCATATTCACTACGGATGCAAAATAATGCTTAAAACACCTCTTAAATGTGGAAAAATCAGGCAAAGATTTTTGAGCCAAATAGAATTAAATGGGGGAGTGAGACGGCAAAGTAAAAAAATATAATTTTTTTTTCATATGCACTACGGATACAAAATAAAGCTCAACAGTTCTAAAAATTTGTTTAGAAATCTAAAAAAAACAAGGAAAATATTTTTGCACATTAAATGAGCAAAGCAAAAACAAAATTTTTTATTTTATTATTTTTAATATGCACTACGGATGGAAAATGATGTTCGTAACAGTTAAAATTTTTTTTTTAAAAATCGGAAGAAATCAGGCAAATCATTTAGCGCCAAAATACATAAAATGATATATTTTTTTTTTTTGAACCACTCTAATTTATATACCAATGATTTGTAAAGAATATAGAAAATAATTTCCATTTTCATTTAATTTAACACAGTAAAACAAAATATTTATTATGTATGTATTATATGTATGTGTGTATGTATGTACGTATGCAGGCGCGGATCCAGGAATTTCATTTGGGGGGGGAGATTTTTTTTATAAAAAAAGAAATATTTAATATTTGATTAGAAAGGAGGGGGGGGGGGGGTGTTTTATGAATTTTTGTTTATATTTTTACTATTGAGTTACAAATTGAAAACAAAAAAAAAAATTTTTCTAAAAAAAAATTTTGAATAAAAAAATGCTAAAGTATTTAAATCAGGCATGGATCCAGCTATTGGATTTGGGGAAGCTTTTTGGTCAAAATTTTTTTTATGATTAACTTCATAAATAAGACCATTGATAATCATGTAAACGGGCCTATTCACAGTTATGACTGACTATGTCTGTCATAAACCAATTTTTATGATTGAACAGTCACAACTTCAATATTTTTCTATACACACCACCAAAAAAACGTTAAAAAATTTTAAATTTTATTTGCAAATTTTAAGACCGAGACGATTATAAAATTGACAAATAAAATCTAAAATTTTGGAAATTTGTTGTTTGTAGGTTTGTATAGAAAAATATTGATATAATAAGAATAAGATTTTTATGCATGTTTCCTTCACAAAATTTCTCAGGTATTGAAACAATTTTAGTACAGAAAAATTCTTAGATTCTAAAATATTTTTCATTTAGAAAAATAATCAATTTTTAAGATATAAAAATGTTCAGATTTTAAAACCTTTTGATATAAAAATTCTCAGATCGAAGTTTTTTTTTATAGGAAATGTCTCAGATGTTTAAACTTTATTTTATTGAAATAATCTGAGGTTCTGAGAGATTCTTCCTATAATTTTTTTTTTTTTTTTCAAATTCTGATAAAATTTTTTTATAAAAAATCTATGAAATAATTCTCGTTTTTAAGTAATTCTCAGATTCTAAAAAATTTTTCCTATACAAAACTTCTCAGATCCTGAAACATATTTCGTAAGAGAAAATTTTCAGATACTACAAAAGTATCAGTTTCTAAGACATTTTATAAAAAAATTTTGATACACTTTTCTCAAAACAAAATCTTAAATGCTATACAAATTTTTCAATAGAAAAATTTGACGTTTTTATGCCACCTAATGTTTTCTAAAGAAACCCAGTTGGAAAATGTGTCACTGAGGAAATTTCCACAGTGATTCCTTGAGGAAATGTCTTCAGGTTCTGACAAATCATAGGTAATCCTTGATGACATGTCCTAACGTTGTCAGCACTGAATGTTTGCTTTAAAAGTGTGGACAATTCCTCAAAGACGTCTAAAAGGAAATGTCTTCAGAATAGCAGTATATTAAATTAAAATTTAAAATCTGGGCAACTCTTCAATTTCCAAGAAAAAGATGGCAATATTATCAATTTATTTAAAATAAATTCAAAATCTAACAAGTAGAATAAAAGTAATAAATAGACAAACAATTTTCAAAATAAAGTTTAGAACAAGTAGTAAGGTGTGGGACTAATAAACTGGAGGTTCCAGGTTCAAATCCAGTTGGGACTAAAAAAGGTGAAAAGTTTTTTCCAAATATGAGAAAGATAATTTATAAAGGAAAATGGATAAAAGTAAAAACTAAAGGAAATACGAAAATTTTTTGTATTTTCGCATGACCTACGTCAGACATTTCCCCAAAGAAGTCTTAGATGACATGTCCCCAGAAGGTCAGCCCTGACCACTGCTGACCACTGCTGAGTGAGGACATTTTGAAAATTTGTATGAAACTGTCCTCAACCCAGTACATAGAGATGTCTTGTGTATGTCAGCAGTGACTCTGACATGTCACCGCTCCGTCACTGAGGATGGCTCGAGGACGTTGCCAACTGGGAACTTCTTAGATTCTTAAACATTTTTTCTTAGATTCTAAAACATTTTTCGTATAGAAAAACTATTATTGGACAAGAGAAAAATTTACATATTAAAATTCGCAGATTCTAAAAGATACATACAAAAATTTAAGATTCGAAAATATATTTCTCCATAGAAAAACTCTGTGAATTTTTTTTGCAGATTTTTTTTTGGCAGATTCTGAAACATTTTTCCCAAGAAAAAATGCTCAGTTGCTGAGGCATTTTTTCTATAGAAAAGTTATTAAACATTTTTCCTAAAGTTTTAGGTAATTTTTTAATCAAAAAATTCTTTCATTCAGAGTCAAATAAGTATCAAAAATTTGTCTGTATATAAAGTCTTGAATTCGGAGACATTTTTCTACAACAAATATTTGAGATAATACTTTTTCTTAGGAAAGAGGCTATGTGTGCTGACGTAAATCATATACACACACAATTACCTCTTCTGAGGATTTTTTTACAGCCTGGTCATTTTCTTTGTAACTTTGTTCCTTTCCCTTCCTTTTTTCCTTTCCCTTTCTTTTTTTTTTCTTTTTTTTTCCTTTCCTTTCCTTTTTTTTTTTTCCCCCCCTTTCCTTTCTTTTTTCTTTTTTGAAATCGTTTTGGGGGGGGGGGGGGGGGAAATCCCATTCTCCCCCCCCCCCCTGGATCCGCGCCTGACGTATGTTTGTGTACTCACGACATGCATGAATGAAATTCAATAAATGTATAACAAAATTTTTATGAAGGTCATTGTGTGTAATTCCAATTTTGCACAAGAAAAGTTTTAGCAAAAACACATACAAACATAGTTGCGAATTAGAAATTTAAGTAAGACATGATAGTGAATATGATGTAAAATCTTATGATATTATAGTGACGATCTAATATGAGTTGTAGTAAAAATCAATATTATATTCTCTGGAAGTACATGTTATTCTTATTGTTAGTGGGGCAACAGGTTGCAAGAGGAGGTACAATTGTATTTTTTTGGGTACTTTTCCAAGCTCAAAAGTACAATTGTCAACCAATGACTCATTTGGTATAATTTTTAGTTTATATTATTTTTTCATGGAATTTTCTCAGTTTATCGTTCAGAACAATTCCACGTCCAACCGATATTGTATTGTAAATGGATATAACGTCTGAAAATTGGTAAAAACGTCAAAATGTCCAAAAAGTTCTCTTACAAAGTCACCCATAACTTTTAAAAATGTATTTCCTACAATTTTTATATTGGTACCACTTGAAGGTGAGGCATAACTTTTAAAATGCAAAAACTCAATTGTAATTCCTTATGGTCAAATGTTGAAAGCCCAATTTCTCAAAATACATATATTTTTCTTAAGAACTCTGAAAATATATATTAGTCTACATTTATATCAAAATTTTAAGGTTAATATTAGTTTGGTTTCCGAGATTAAAACTACAATTCGATTCCGCCATTGAAATTGGATTCTATTTTTAGATTTTCTTGTTCTCTGACAGGGAAGTGAATCTGATTTGTTGAAATTTAAACACATAGAGAAAAATATTTAAGACGTACATGTCTGAGCTAATCGGCCTTAATTCGGTTTTAAATGGTTAAACGGGGGTAAAAAATTACGTTTTTTAAAAATAATTTCAATAATGATAAAATCGTGTTCCTTGAGTGCAAAAATCATAATAATGAAGCGATGGGAAAACAGTTCCCCGACGATCTCTTCCAAAAACGCATCTGTCAATTTGTTTTTGTTTTGTATATTTTAAAAAAATGTTTTTTTTTGGTACAATTTGGGTCGAAAAAGTAAAATTTTTCAATACGAGAAAAAGTAAAAATTTTGGTTAAGTAACTCCTCAAAAAAACGTGTGATAAATACTTATTTAATTAATTTTTACACTCCTTTTCATAACGGGCAACTTTTTAAGTTATTATCATTTGAGTTTGGAAAGTTTTTATTTTTCGCTTTTTAGGCCATCAAGGGAACCCTTAAACAATTATTTTTTTACAGCGGACTGTTTGTTTTATAAGATTTACCCCTATTTAAAAGTGATTTATTTGAATTTATGACAATAAACCACTCGAAGTGAATATATATTTTAAATCAGTGGTCGGCACCCATTGCACCCAGGTGCATAATGAAATTGGCTATTTGCACGTAGACAACGCGAATGTCAACGAAACTCGCAACTGTGAGCATTAAAAATACAAATATTTTATTTAGTGTCATGGTAGCATTTAAAAAAGCGGGTAGATGAAACTATGTTTTAGAAAAATGTAAAAATGTTCCCTCTTTCTGCCGACCACTGTTTTAAATCATCCTGATTGGCAAAAGTATTTAGTTTTAGAAAATTTGCATTTATAGGGGATACCCTAACGTTCATAAATAATTCACGTTAGTTATTTTCTTTAGAATAGTTATCGCACCCCCACATTATGCTTATATTTTATGGCAGCATATGCCATAAATCAAGGTATTTTCATGGCAAAACATTTCAATTCATTAAAGGAAGTTATTATCACAAAATAGGTATACAACATTCATACATACATTACCACCACATGCATACCCACAAACACAGACATACATTCTAACAAAATGACTACATACAGTACAATGGTCATGGCGTTAACATATGCATTCAGTAAGCCATATGACCCATATGAGCTATAAACATTACAACTCTTATGTAATTGCGCACAGTAGGTAAATACAAATTAAAAACGTCCTTATAGCGCTAGAAAAAAATCAAGACAAACAATTGCAGTTTTCAGAGCAAGGCCAAAGACCTTAATTACTGCTAAAATAAAAACAAAATCACACAAATCTTTTCACCACTGAAAAGTTTACTATAAAACTAAATATAAAGGCAAAACAAGATATTAACACATAATGCATCCAGCTAAAAGAAAATCCAATTAATTAAAAGCCCACTTTGATTAGATAAAAAATAAATATGAAAAAGAACGCACAAAAGACCAAGAAAAACTTTTATTACCAAATAATGAATAAAATAATGCATACACTCTGAAGAAAAACTCTGTCGAAAAATCTGTAGAATAACTTTTAGTTTTAAATAGCATACTTTTAGCAGATCTTTCTGCAGAAATATATATTTTACTCTAAAAGGCTAAGTATTAAAGCATATTGTCCAATATTTCAATAATTTTACCAGGCGGTATTCCATCCGTCCGCCCGTCTGTTTGTATGTCCGCCTGTAGTGAATACAATGCAGTCCAAAATGAAAAAGCTGGGCTCATAAAGTTTGGCACGAATATACCAGGAAAAAAGTTCACCCTTGAAGAAACAAACCATCTACTCAAAAAAATGTTGTAGATGTTTTTTGTATTTTTGTTAAAAAAAGCATTTTTAGTTTCGCAGAAGTTTAAAGTCCTGAGCTTGGATTTAGGTTGTAAGAAAATGTCGTTAATTTCGGCCCGCCCACTTTTAAGGGCGTGGAAAAAAAAAATAAATAAATAAAGATTCGGCAACGCCGAATTTAACACTCTCACTTGCTTTGACTTATTTAGGTTTTATAACGAAGCAAATAAAAACAGTGTAAGGGTATAAACAATTTCTCATTTCGTAGCAATATATGCAGGACACTCCCTTATTTTGGAAATGTTGAGACGGTACCCGCTAATTTTTTTCCATTTGACTTAAAAATAAAAATTTTACGCCCCTAAGACCACGTCTTCCCTACGCGACGGGGCCTTAAAAATCATCCATACAAACCAAAAAATTTATTTTTTAATTTTTTTGTTTTTAATTATTATATTACTTGGTTAGCTTATTCACGACAAAAAAGATTGATTTTGGTGAGATAAGGCTTTCAGCTCTAAAAATTTTTCGAAAAAAAAAATTAGAGCCGCGGGGTCCTACGGTAAAAAAATTTTGAAAAATATATTTTTTAGTTTTGACAAGCAACGGTTTTAGTTGCTATGTTGCTTTAAATCAGCGACAGGCAAACACATACTATCATATTTTTTCTTTGTGTGTGTAACATGTAGCACTCTCATACTCAATGCACTTAAAGAAACTTATAGTAAAAATAATAACATATTTCACCATTTAAAAAATAAAAAAGATAATAAATGACATTGGTTAAAATGTCTAGCAATGTAATATTTAGTGAATAGTGACAAACTAAGCATTCTGGTTTACCAAAAAACAAGAATTTGACATTAAAATTCTTTATTGATTATTTCTCTAAGTATATTTTAAACAAGAAGAGAGGAGAAAATTGTATTTTTTTTGATTTTGTTTGATGAGTGAGAGCATGTAGGTGTGAGAGTAAAAACGCCGCGTAGTGCTTTTGCCTGTCGCTGCTTTAAATGATATATATTCATAAACAAATATTGTGCTCGATTCTCGAATACGACTTCACCATTCACCCAATTTTTAAAAATTTGATATTCTTTCGAATTTTAAGATTTTAAAATTTTTCTTGTAACAATTGAAGATCTAGTTATTATCTTTAATGATTTCAAGAACAAATTTTAAAATCTTAAAACTCAAAAGTATATAAATTTTTTAAAAATTAGGTGAATGGTGAAATCGTATTCCAGAATCGAGCACATTATTTGTATCTGTGACATCTGTATCGTGTTTAGAACACGAAGGGTAAAAAATGCAAATACAAATAATATTTTTTATGAATATATATCATTTAAAGCAACATGGCAACTAAAACCGATGCTTGTCAAAACTAAAAAAATAAAATATTTTTTAAAAATTTTTTACCGTAGGAACCCTGCGGCTCAAAAATTTTTTTTTTCGAAAAATTTTTTAGAGCTGATAGCCTTATCCCACCAAAATCTAATTTTTTGTCGTGAATAAGCTAACCAATTAATATAATAATTAATACCAAAAAAATGGAAAATCAAAAAAAAAATTTTTTTGGTTTGTATGGAAAAATGATTTTTTAGGCCCCGCTTTTAAGGCCCTGTCGCGTAGGGAAGGCGTGGTCGTAGGGGCGTAAAATTTTTCCTCAGTTATTTTTTAGTCAAAAGGAAAAAAATTTGCGGATACCGTCTCAACATTTCCAACATTTTCAAAATAAGGGACACTCTAATATGCAGCTTTAAGGAAATCTGGAAAAAGCTTGGTGGGCGTATGTACAGTAGGGGTGTCCTTATTTTTTTATTTAGCATTTTTGTGTTTCACTGGCCAGAATTTTGTTCCTTTGTACTAAAAACTTAAAAATAAAAAATAAACATCCAATAACTTGGATTTTTCCATTGAATCATTGTAAGATAATTTGAAAAATATCAGATATAAAGTTTAACAAAATTGCGAATAACTGCAAAAGTACTTAGTATTTTTTTATACATATTTTAGCAAATATTTGAAATTCGCATTAAATTTGTGTAGGTTCACCTAATTTTTTAGTGTGAAAACTCCACACAAATGTAATTATGAAAGTCGTCAAAGTGAGCGAGCTCTAAACCTTAACAAATTTACCTGAAACTGTGCACAGAGAGTTGTTAGTCACCAAACACACAGGCAGACTTGTGGAGCTCAAGATTTTAATAAAAGTGTCATTTTGGACCACTCTAATATGTATACTATGTAAACACCAGGATAAAATTCAATATTTTTATATTTGCAACTATTGTATTGAAAACCTTAATACTTGTGAAATTTTTTCAATGACATTTAATATAAAAAAAATATATTGGACTTTATTGCAATAAAACAAAGATATAAATAATAATAACAATGATGATAATAATAAAAATAACAAGGGAAAAAAATACTAAAACACGGATACATAAAATATTATATTTAATAAATTCTTTTACATTATTTAGTAATATATGAGATATTTCATATAAATTGTACCTAAATACTAGAAATTTTAGAACGAGTTTTCCTTAACAAATTTATTACAAATACATTACACTAGTTTGCAACCAAAATGCGCACTAACAGCGACTAAATTTTCAATAAACCGACTTTGTTATCTTTATTAAAGTTCAGGCTTATATGCGAAATGATATAAAAAATTATTTGTTATGATTTCTATTTTTGTCGACCATCCAAATTTTGATTTTATTGCTCAAATAACGCACTTTTGTCATATGTATGCAAATTCAATGTAATCTAAGGATCTGATTGGAAATTTATGTTTGTACGATTTTTTGCAAATATGATTCTCATTAAATGTTTTTATCGCGAGTGGATTGGATATATACAACGCTAGATATAACGAAAATATCCGAAAAACCTCCAAAAAACGTTTTTTTTTTTTAATTACTGAATCCGTCAATAACACCGCTCTACAGTCATTTTCCGGTTTGAATTCTGGTGATCAATTTTAGTAGACTTTGATCTCCTGATTCCAAATCTGTACTCCAAATTTTTCCATCACGTCCAGATTTTTAGTTATTCACGGTTAAAAATGCGAAAAATTACGATTTTTGCATTATTTGAAAGCCTGCACAGCAGCCATTGAGTGGAATACAAATCTGGTATAAAGCGCAAAAGTATAATTTGTCTTTGGTCTCCAACATAGAAAACAATTTTTTTCTAATTATTGCGTTTGGTTGGGTTACAATTGCGTTTTAAAATGACTCTGTTAAAATGATAATTTTTGTAAAAAAGATAAGGTTTTAAAAGTCTATAAGAAAGAATGGGATTTTGTCTAAATTTTGAGCTCATCACGGTAAAGATTGATCATCTGGTTTTTGTTTTAGAGCCTTTTAAAAATGGTGCTTTTTCTAATTTTTTTCACATTGTTTTTTTAAAATACGCGTTTGGCCAATAATAGTGCAACAATTGATCATATATTTGAGATCATAGTTCAATTCTACTCTAACGCTTTATACCAGATTTTTATTCCACCCAGTGGCTGCTGTGCAGGCTTTCAAAAAAGGCAAAAATCGCGTTTTTTCGCATTTTCAACCGCGAATAACTAAAATTCTAGACGTGGTGGAAAAATTTGGAGCACAGATTTGGAATCAGCGAGTCAAAATCTTTAAAAATTTTGTATCAAACTTCAAACCGGAGTCAAAAACCTTCGATTTGTTGAGCGGTGTAATTAATTAGTTTGATAATTTGTTTGAGTTTAATTGTCTATAAACATAAACAGATTTTATTTTTTTTATTTTATAAACTAGTGTTATTATTAAAATATTATTTAAATAGTTGACTTATTCGATTATGTTGAAGTTTTTGGTTAGGCTGACTGTTTAAACTCTCAACTAATTTTAAGTGATTTAGTGTATTTATCACTACACACAGAAAAAATAAAATCCAATCGAATTTTTCATTTGTACCTATTCAATATTCAGGTGCTCCTATATATATTTGGCTCGGACAACCGAATTTTCTGGTTGTTTCAATAAAAAGGCAGTTATATCAACCGAAGTCAGTTATGACTACCGATATTCAATTGTGACAACCTTCATTTAAATGTAGCAGCCGAATTTTAGTTGTATCAATATAATTTCGATTGGAAATTGGCAAATTTGTTTTCTGTGTGTACTATTTTTGTTTTTGCGAAACAAATTTAAAATATTTTTTTTGCAAAAAATTTTTTACAAACCAAAAACATTTTTCGATTACCATAAAAACGATTTTTCAGTAGTGTCCTAATATTAACTAATATTTTTAGCAAAACAAATTTTGAAAGTATTTTTTTTTTCATTTTGTTGGGAGCTTCTAGACTTTCATTAATATTTTTTTCATCAAAACCTTTTTTTATCAACAAAGACAACCACGGATAACTGGATATCTCTAGAATGGGGTCCTCGACCGATATTTTGATGCGTTTTGCATGGTATGACAAATTATAATAGCTTTATTTTTTCTAGAAAAATTTTGCTTGGGAAATAACACCTATTTATACTGCAAAACATGATCATGATTCAATGGTCTGGGAAAGAGTACAAACTTCGCAGACATTTTTTATATCAACCTCGATGAGGGAGCAGAAGAAAATTTTTGTTTTCCATTAAAAATTGTATGCAGTGATTTTGACTCCCTAGCATTATAATTTGAAATATACGCAAACATAAACTAATATAATTTTGTTAAAGAAGGCCAGTTGGTACGAAATGCTTCTTATAGTAAATATGCTGTTAATGTATATTTCAGCTAGAACTACTTACTAGATAATTCTATAAGGTTTTGATTTATGTTCATACTCATAAAAAAATGAATGTTAGTAGATAAGGAAAACAATTGCTATGGGAGTTAAAATTTGTGATTATGTGCCTAAAAGGCATTTTTGTACATAGAAAATGTATCCCAGCAAAAGAAACACCTTCCAATTATATTTACACTTTTTAAATAATCAAAAATAACAACACTACAACATCATCATAACAAAAAGTATGCTGTCATTCAGTTTTTAAAAGCAACAAGTACATACAAAATGATGTAGTGCTGCAGTAAAAAACGAACTACTTCTACAAAAACTTAACTACTTACAATTAGTAAAAAGTAATGTGTAGTGGTAGTTCTACTGCAGACAAACAAATTTTTGTAACCATGTCGCGGTTTTCCCTAGTTCAATCAACTGGATAACAACATACTTTGCACTAGAAAAGAAAATATGGGTGTTTTTGGTTATGAGGTTGTTATAATTTTGTTGTACTTGATTATTAAAATATAGACTAAATGTTTGCACCAAAAAAGCTGGAAGTCCTTTTTTTTGCTGGGTATGTATTGATTTTGAAATACATTAATATTTTTTGATTTTTAAAAACATACTTTCATGCCAAGTACAGAAATATTATCTACATTAATTTTGCATTAAACCCCCATACTGCTTTGTTTTTGAGCTAACAAAAAAAAAACATTATTAGAAAACAAAATTTTGAACAACTTTCCAAAATGTTATGCTAAATTACCATTGGTAATGGAAACTAAAGTTTTCCAAGTAAAATAACAAACAAGAAAAAATTTTTATTTATTATAGAGAACATGAGGTTCGTCTGTTCTTTAATATATTTGAGATATTTCCATTTATTAGGGATTTTTGGAACTTTTCCGTATTTCAAGTTTATAAATTTTCAGTCAAATTCGTAAAGCAATTGTAATTTGGCTTTTAAGCACACAATAGTTAAAGTAAAATAAACCTTTATTTCAAAATTGTATTCATAAACGTACTTTAACAGTTTAATAACACTGCGTTACAAAAATTCCAATAATTTTTGTGACACGAGGTCCCCAGAAACACTTTGATTACCAAATAAGGTATAAAATAAGGTATAGGATAGCTTTTTGTATATCATGCCTGCATTAATGATTTTAACATGGGATGAGGCTTAAAGTAACGCATACGAGTAAGATATAAAATATAGCATACCAGAACGTAATGTATAAGGTGTTATGAGTAGTGAACAAGTAACGACGTATTAAATTTACTCACGTGATTGTAAGTGAGTAGAAAAAAATATACTAGTGAATTAGTGACAGTGATTCAAAAATTCCTGTCTTAAGCCCATCTCAAAAAAGGCTGCGAATTTTGTACTCTTGTCCAAAACATTAAATCATGATAATATTTTGCGGAAGATTTGGGTGTACTTGCCAAAGCAAAGTTTTTTTTAGAAAAAATAATGTTATATTATTTTGCTTTTCCATGCAAAACGAATTGAAATATCAGTCGAGGACCCCATTAAAAAAACAAAAGAGCTGTGAGTAAGTGCAAAAATTTCGTAAGTGAGTGCAAAAATAAGTGCAAAGAAGTGTTTTTACATTTTGGAGAGTCTAAAAGATTAGGCACCAAAGAATATGCCACTCTCAATTGTTTTATGTACATTTGATAAACAAATGGAAAATTTTAATGCGAAAAGCTTAGACTTTGTGAAAAAGTAGTTTTGATAAAAAAAAAATGATTTTTTTTCTTGAAAAACAAAATTATGTTAAAAAAAATCACCAAAATTTTTGGTGAAAAATTTTGATGAAAAAAAGTGATGAATTTTTTTGATGAAAAGAAAAATTTTTTGATGTAAAAAAAATTGATGAACAAAAATTTTTTTGATGAGAAAAAATTTTATAAAAAAATTTGATGAAAAAAATTTGATAAAAAAAATTTATAAAAAAAAAAATTTTGATGAAAAAAAAAATTTGATGAAAAAAAAATTAATGAAAAAAAAATTTGATGAAGAAAAAAATTGATGAACAAAAAAATTGATAAAAAAAATTGATAAAAAAAAATGATGAAAAAAAAAACAGGTTTCTGATGACATTTTCGTGTTTAAGAGACCAAAATACTTTAGATATTAAAAATGTTTTTAAAAATTTGTTTAAAAGAAATTAGATTTTTTTTTAAGAAGTGTTATGTGTGCTTTATGGTTGTAAAAACATTTTGAGATTTAAATTGGGATTTTGATTTTAATATGGTTGAGATTTTGGAAATTTTTACAAATGTATACATGCAAATTCTTCTTAAGTCAATGACGTTTGTAAAAAGGAATGACTGTTTTTTTCTACAGGATTGTTTTTGTTGCAAAAATTTTCTTAGAAATCGTAATCATATTTAAAAAAATAATGATGGATTTAAAAAAATATTGCTGGTTAAGACCAGCCGTGGTCTGTAATAAATCTTTAATTTGTCAGTTTCAGTTTAAACAATATTTTAAAAAGAAATATTTATTTAAAAAAATCAATATTACCAAATTGAAATGATCCTAATTTATTTTATGTATTTTTCTGCATTTTTTGAATATTTAATAAATAACATTTTGTGGTAATTTCAACCAATGCCGCATAAGTAAATATTTTACATTATTTAGTGTTTAATGAAACTTCATTGAATCTGTTGTTAAAAAATGGGGTTGTTTGTGGTTAATGCCGCATAAATGTAGATAATAAATGCAATATATTATACACATACATACACACATATATTCATAAAATTATATTTCTTAAATGTTTAACATGTGTCTGTGCGTGCATGTTTAAATAACCCAAGTCAAAATAAGACCATAACCTGATTATCTGGGAAACCAAAAACATGCTCTAAAAAACGGATTTATGTGCTTAAAATATGCAACATAAAACGAGAAATTTGCTCTTACAATGTTAAAAATATGCTCCTAAAAGTTCAGATCTTCTTTAAAATTCTACATAAAGGTGGTGAAAATACAAAGGCCCGTAACACAAGAAAACAAAAAGTCTATTTTAACAAAAGTTTTATTTTAAATTTAAAATTTTCAATACATTTTTTGAAAGTCGATTTTAAAAACAAAAACAATTTGTATGGAAATAAAATTAAAAGCTGATTTTAAATATATTTTATTTTTCTATGGTAAGGCTGAAAGTTTTTAAGTTTTATTTAAGAAATTTGAAATACAAATTAGCCCCTTGCAAACTATTTCAAACATATTATCCAATTTCTAAACTAAAAAAAGAATTTTGTTTTAACTCACTAGAAAAATTCCTCAACATTTTTTCACGATTTTTTTTTTTCTGTTTTTGCCAATTAATAAAATATTAATGCTTTTCCATTAAAATATGCAGTTTTTCGTAAAATATGCTCACAAAACATCAAAATATGCCCCAAAAATATGCTTTTAAGACTGAAATATGCAATAATATGCTTTCAAGACAAAATATGCAAAAATTTGCTCTAACAAATTGATGCCAGTTTTCTTAAATTGATCTGAAACGGATAAATATCTTACCCATATATAAATACAATGCATAGGAAAAACCATGAAATTACATATTTTTGGCTTCCCTGCTGATTATTGTATGTTAATGTAGAACTGTGCAACAAGAAAAATGAGCCCAAAGGGCTTCAACACCATATGAAAGTAAACCATCAAATAGAAAAAATCACCAAAGGGTTTTGTAAGGTCAGCTCGGATTTATTTTTTATGACGCACTGAAGTTTTTAATTTTTTTATCAAATGCGTTTGGAAAACGTCAAAAAGACTGTAATAAAAATATCTGAGCTTCAAAATATGGTTTGACATCTTTAGTGAAATTGAATGATGATTCTTTTCTTAGAACATATTAACCCTCTAACATCCATTTTAAGGGGTCATTTAACTCCTTTTTCAAAAATTAAACACAGAAGTCTAATAAAACGTCCATTTAAAGGGTTAAATGTTCTACAAATATCTTCTTCATAAAATTTTACTTGGGGTTGTCAAAGGTTGAAACTTTGTGCGACATGCGCAAAATGCTTAAAAATATATTTTTTACCAATATACAATTTCACTAAAAACATCAAGCCATATTTTAAAGATCAGATGTGTTTTTGTTATAGTTTTTTTGACGTTTTCCAAACTCCCTTGAAAAAAATAAAAACTTAATTTTGCCATAAAAAAGAAATCCAAACTGACTTAGGAAAACCCTTTAGTGATTTAGTCCATTTGATGGTCTTTCGTATGGTGTTGCAGCAATTGAGGTTTAAATCGAGGACCCAAAATTTGTTGCACATTGTAATCGTTAAGTTGTACGACGCTGATATAAAATATGTACTCTTATAAATAAATGAAAAGAAAAAATTTATTATTGTCTGATTAATACTTTTTTGTTTAAAAAAAATATTTTAACATACCAAAACCAATTTGGAATATTTTTTCCATAATCTACGATAAATTATCAATTATAATCTGAAAAAAATTTTTAAGAAATTTTGGATAATGAAAAAAGATATAAATAAATCAAAATTAATCCAAAATGGACTTATGAAATCCTAAAATTAGTTGGATTAATTTTGATTCAAAAAATTTTTAAAAATTAAAAAAAGATTCTAAGGGTTTAAGTTGAAAAAATGAAGAAGCAAAATTTAATTTCTAAAAACTGTAGACATTTCTGGTATTCCCATACCGGTTTCAAACACTCCAGTTAATGTTATCATCAGTATGATTTTAAATGCCAGTTTGTCTTGTTAGATTTATTTATCAAATTTTTATATTATTTTTTTCAGATTATTATTGCTAATTTATCGTAGATTATGGAAAAAATATTCCTAATTTGTTTTGGCATATTGAAATATTTTTTTTCAACTAAATAAGATTAATACGGAAATAAAGGTACTTATTAAAAAACACAGCAAATATATACCTTACAATTTACGCAAAAAAAAAATAATCAGTGTCGGAGTGAGCAAAAATCTGGCATAATTTTACCAAAAATATGCTAAAACTACAACCGACGAAGTAGTTTTCGTAATTTAGCCAAAACGCTTATGTAGGTTTTAATTTTATAACTAAAGGAAGGACTGGTGCCCACGCTCTTTATTGTAGTAAAGGATTCGCCATAGCTTCAAAAATTTATTTAGCAGTACCCTTTAAAAATAGAAAATTATTACCAAACACTAATTTTTAACTAAAAATCTATTTAACTTTATTGGTGTCTTCGGAATAGGGGTAAACTCGCTTTATCAATCCATATGTAATTCATCGAAACATACGTACGTCTGGGACTCCATTGGTTTTGCTAAATGAACGGTGTTTTAAGTTATGACAGCAAAATTAACTTTAGCATTTTTGTATCTTACATTTATTTATCTTTTAAAACACTAATTACTTATTTTTATTTATTTTTTAATTTATTTCAATTTTATTTATCAATTTCCTTTTTACGTTTTTATAACACAAAAAATAAACGAACCACGCACACAAAAATACAAAATGAAAATGGTGGTCTGTATTTGTTTTTTTTTTGTTGTTTTCTTTCGATAAATTTTTGTGCAAGTAATTGTCGTTATTGTGCAAGTTACTTGATTATTTTACATAAAAAATTATTTCTGTTACTTTAACATTGACAAGCATAATTTTAGCAAAAATTTGGTAAAAATTTTTTTTGGTATGAAAAAAATTTTACCAAGTAGGATTTCTCAATCTGACACAATTTTTTTTTTTTGCGTGAAGCCTTTATAAAAATAATAAAAAAATACCTTTATTATTGACATAGTCTAATTAAATTTTCTGTCACATAAGTTAATGTACATTTAAGTATACATTAAAGTGGGTGAGTTCCAAAAACTATTGATTTTTTTAAAAAGTTAAATTATAAAAAAACAGAAACAAAAAACTTTTTGGAGTGTTTAGAATGTAAGGTTTGCTACCGCACATTGGTGCGGTATCTAGAGTCGTATTAGTCCCGGTAAATTGCAAATGTCACCTTTTTTAAATAACACTAGCCTTAAAAATAGTCAAATATTTCTACTATGTATCTTGGTATAGTACTTACATTTTTTAAAAAATTTCATGAGTACAACGTTTAAGACAAAACTATAAAATGATTTCAGATTCAGTCTCTCAGATTGTGAATGTGAAACATTTTATCTGTAGAAAAGTTCTCAGATCATTTAAAAAAATTTGACGTTCGCTAAATGCCATAGGCGAACAAAAGAAATATACAACATGTTAAGCTTCTTACATGTAACAAGTTCACAAACAAAAAACTTGAAAAATACATGGTATACAACACTGATGCCATACTAGTCAGTACTTTAGTTTTCTATTAGAAAAAAGTTTATGTGGTTTATTGAGTTTGCTTCCATATATTTAAAGCTTGTTTGTACGTAGATATATGCATGTGGCTGTATGTGTGCAAGCAAGTCTTTACCAATTTATGTTAGTTTTTTTTCTAGTGTACATAGAATCTCTCATTGTTGTTGTGGTTTTATTCTTTGGTTTACATAAACTGTCATCTTTACTTTATCCAGCTGATAAGTTTAGTACCACCATCCACATTGTAAATAAAATATAAAATACATAAAATATCAGTTCCACCAATACCACCAATGTGTTGTTTTTTTCTATTTTCTATTTTTTATTTTCTTTATAGGTTATTTACAAAATTGTCAATTTAAATCTTGTTATTTATTATCAAACAGTTATTCAAACAATTGTTCGTATGCAGTGAATTGACGTAAATTTTTGGTGTTACCCAGCAACGCAGTAAAACTTTTATGAAAAAATGAAATGAGCTAGATCACCTAAATTCAACCGACCTCGCCCCTTCAAAATTTATTTACAATCAGTTCTGGGTTTTAATTTTAAGAGGTAGTGCCAATTTTGTCAGGCTTTTGGGAATTCCAGTATTCGAGATATGGGGTCAATGAAGTCTCCTTCCTGAAAATCTAAACTTAAGTAGTATAGGTGATCCTTACTAACAATTTTATTTTCCAAAATTTTAAAAATATCGTTTTTTAGATATAGTCTCCAAAAATTGAGGTTTAAACAGTGTCTCATTGCATATTATTTAAAATCTTTTACTTTATTACTTTTTGAGATAAATTTATGTCCAATTTTCAAGACCCCATATCTCGGGAAGAAAAACTACCAGAAGTAAAAAATTTTGGCGCGTCCATTTTTTCGTAAGGACCCAACTATATTTCAAATTTCATCAAATTCGAAAGGGATACGGTCAAAAATGATACTTTTTTCGGTTGAATTAAGGTGTTTTTACTCAAATGTGACATGACATAATCCCATGGCACAAAACGGTGGGACACTATGACAGAAAATCATTTGGACATATTTTCAATAAAAAATGGATATAAATAACAGAATTATGAGGATAATGACCAAGTAACAAATAGCTAACTTTCGCGTTACTTGGTTTATGTCTAATACTGTCTGTTGGTCAAAATCTCTAAAATTGTAAATCTCTAAAAAAAATTCAAATGAAAAATTTCGTTGTAACCATGGTATTGTGCATGTATTTTTTATGTGAAGCAAAAATGACAAATTCATGAGTTAGAAAGTGATAAGTGCAATATTTACCAATATTTTTGGTTATTGTAAAAACTTAAGTGATTGGGTTCTATAAATCAAAACTTGAATTTAGCTTTCCTTTTTTTCAACCTTTTCCACTTATTCGATTTCTTTAACATTTTTTTAACCTTCATTACTTTGGTACCCACACTGAAAATAAATTCTCTGTCCAATCAGCAGAAAAATCTGCTGAAAATACACCCATTTTGAGCCATATGAGAAATCTGCTGATTTTAGCAGACACGGTTTGCTAAATATCTGTCATAAGAGGTGAATAAATATAACAAGAAAAAAAAAACATACGCCGCCAGCCAGCATCGAACTCGCCACCTTCTGATTTGAAAGTACACTTCTTAACCACTACGCTACGGATGCTTATACTTTTATCTGGCGTTTTAGTTATTAAACATGTGTGTTGTTCGACAGCAGAGAAATCTGATTTTAGCAGAAATATCTGCTGATTTTAGCAGAAAAATCTGCTGATTTTAGCAGAAAAATCTGCTGATTTTAGCAGAACAGTCTGCTGATTTCAGCAGAATAATCTGCTGATTTCAGCAGAACAATCTGCTGATTTCAGCAGAGCAATCTGCTGATTTTCTGTTCTGCTTTTTTTTTCTATAAAAAAATTTCTTGAAAAAATAATGAAATACAGCAAACAAAATCAGTATAAACATAGTAAAATGTCTGTTATATTCTTAAACTGAATGACAAAGATTTTAGTAAAAATATCCTTCTCAGCAGAACAATCTGCTAAAAGATTGCTAATTCAAATTGAAAGTCGTTTTACAGATTTTTTGACAGAGTTTTTCTTTTGAGTGCAGCATTGATTAATAAAATACAACCAACAAATAGCACCTAAATGCTTACAACAAGTCATAAACAAACCTACCCAGTCAGAAAAATACAATCGCAAAAGCGTTGTGAAAGCGTTGTGGACGGCTGTCCGAGCGTTCTGTATACCAACTTCAAAGCGCCTTCAAATGGTCCAAATGATAACATCGATCTACGCTAGGTTTACAGCGTTTTAAAAGCGATGTAAAAAAGTGCTTTGAGAACGTTTATAAAGTCATTAAAGCGCTTTAAAAACCCAAAGTAAAGAATTTCTGTTTTAGTTCGGGTATAATAATTTGTTGATACAAAGAGAAATCCGAAAAAAAAATTTTTGTACTCCAAAAAACTTAGAAAATTTTTCAAAAAATTTTCGAAACTTAGAAAATTAAAAAAAAAAAATTCTAAAAAACATTTTTGATATTTTTTTTACTTAAAAAACAAAAAAAAAAATTTTATTCAAAAATAGTTTCGGAACATCGAAATTTTTTTCAAAAAAAATCTAAAGAACTCTTAAAACGCTTTTCGAATACGCTTGCAAAGCGTTACAAAAAAACGCTTTGAGATTGCTTTTTTTATGTTATAGTGCTTTCAGAACTCTTTTCAAAAACGCTCGCAAAGCATTTGAAAATAGCGTTTAGAGAACGCTTTTTTTTTTGTAACAGTGTTTTCAGAACGCTTTTTTTTTTTTGGAACCGTCGTCAATTTCTGCTTGGGTATACATACAAAAAATCGTCGAAAAGTCGAAAAAACTCGAAAGATCGAATAGTCGACTTTTTAGAAACAGAAAAAAGTTGAAAAGTCGACTTTTTGTTGGGACTATATAACCCTAGTGTAAACAAAGAATACTAATTTTAAGAACAGGTCTAATGCACATTATGCTTGTACCAAATTATAAATTTGTAGCTCTCCTGTATTGCTGGTATGCGATTAATCTTTACATTAACTGTAAATAAAGTTGTTTTTCTCTAAGGCTTTGTGGTTTGTGCTTTAATAAAATGGTTAGTGTTTTTGGGAATTCGCTTTGTGTTTTAAAGAGAGTTCCCGATGAAATATTAAATTAACCAACGGTCCGTTCTAAAATTGTGGATTTCTATTTTATATATAAGCTTATTTTGTATACTCACTTTATCCTAATTGAGTAAAAACACTGTGATTATTTCGAATATTTTGCATTTCTAAGAAGTAAACACAGTTTTTGTTCCGAATTTTGAACAAAAATCCGATATCCCAGAAATTTATTAATCAAACCTATTATCAAGAGCGGCAAAAAATCATTAATATGTGCTCATCAAAACGAGAGAAAACTATTTGCAAAATTTTTTTTTGAGTTTATAAACTTATTGATTCGTATTGTATTTAAAAATAAAGATAATGAAAATCAAAAAAATATAATTTTGCTTGTACGGATTTTTTTACCGTGTGAACTTTTTTAATATAACAACACCTTTCTCCTCATACAACACTGTTTACTTTTATTATGAGTCACAGAAAAATAATATATATATGAGCAATTGTCAATAACTTTTAATAAAAAAAAAGAAATATCGACTTTTTCGTGGCACATTGATAAGGCTTTGTAGGTAAGTAAATTCAATCCGCCAGCATACATACATTTGAGCGATCTTACTCATAAAGTTGACATTTAAACCATCTTACTATTTTTATTGCGCTTGCCTAGAGCTAAAACACACTATCAAATTTATTTTGGGACATTTTTCAATTTTTGGGAAATAAGATTTCCATAATTTATAATACTTATGTGCACATACCATTGTTTCTACATGTTCAGCTATCATCCGTTCAAATTTTGCTTCCAAATAATTGAAACTAAACTAGCGAGATTTTGTAAAAAAAAATGTAAAACCTTATAAAATTTTTCCAATTAATTATTTTTCGGGTAAGTTTGTAATTTAGGTGGGAAATAGTTAATTTCAAAGTTCACAATGTATTTGGAGCCATTCGAAATGAAGCTGTGAGTGTGCCTCGCAAAAACACACTTTTTCAGAAATACCCATGTTCCCTTGTTTGAAGAGCTGCAACTTCGTAACCATTGAGAGAACATCACTCAAAGCAAGCTCAAATTGTGCGTATAAAATTTTAAAATTACTGTTGTCACCAAAACCTACAATCAAAAAACCTCGAAAAATTTAAAATTTAAAAAAGAAAATGTATAAAAGATTTTATTCTACATTAGTTTCTTATTGATGGCACATACACCGAGCCTATTCCAAAAAATTGCCAAGTCTACTGATGATCAAGCGATATAAAATTTGCAGCTTCAACGCATTTAAACTTTGTACGAAAAATGTCACGTGTGTATTAATAATATATTTTTACATTTTTTAACTTTGGACATTCCTTACAATGATCTAATGAGACTTTTTTGCGCTGTACGTTTGTACAATATTTGTACATATTTATATTTACAGGTACCACCTAATTTACAAATAAAAAAAGTTATTGCAAAATTAAGAGAATATCACAAGTAAAAAAAGTTTTTGGCAATTGCTCATATAAAGAACAAAATTTAACGTCTGGGAAGACATCTTTACATTAAACGTTTTAATTTTATATAAGGAATTTGTATACATATTTGGTATGTCTTCAATACCATATTTTTATGTTGCGTTGTATGAGGGAAGTTTGCGCATATAAAAAAATTGTAAATGGCATGAAGAATAAGCTATAACTTTCCAACATCATTTAATGGTTGACACAATGATTGTATGAAAACTATTTAGGCAACAATGTTTAAATATATACAGAGTATTTTTAAAAGTATGATAATCCTGTGATTTAATATATATTTTTATCAGAATTTGCTCATTTCACTGTCACAATATTAATAAAAGTTCTTTAATAGACATTTTGGCGACCAACGCATAAACGAAAGCAAATATCTAATGTTCATAAAATGAGAATACTTAAATAAGTATATTATTTCGCTACTGTTTAAAATATTCTCCAAGGAAATTGTGTTCTATATAAAACACAATTTTTTCCAATTTTTTTTCCTACAACAACATATCGCCTAAAAATTAAGTTATGTATTTTTAATTTATTTTCGAATAAGTAGGCCCAAGAAACGGTCTTATTTCGTCCTTTCGCAAATCTTTTATAAAAAAATCTTTGTAAATATTAAAAAAATATGACAAATTGTATGTTCGTTAAATGTAGACTTTAAAAATGTAATGCAAAAGGGACAAAAAACGGCTGTTTCTTCGGCCTCTTCGAAAAAATTTGAGAAAAACGTAGCAACAGCAGAAATTTTTAAGAAAAAGTTTTTTGGTACTTTTATATATTTTTCATATTTTAAACAGTTTGCAAAAATCATCAAAAAATCGTATAAATAAAATATGTCATTTTTTAGTATTTGACACCCTACAACCACAGCATGAAGGCATACTCGCTTTGTCATTCCATATAAAACGTCGAAATATCGGTCTATTAAAAAAATATTGTGTATACATTAGAGTTAATTTTGAAAATTTGATCTGCGGGTATCAAATTTTTTTAAAGGATGCTAAAAAGAATGCCAGTATTTTTTTATAAAAGTTTTAGCTCCTTGGGGTGGATCAACGCATCTGAAAACGCGAATTTTGTGATGATTTTTTGTAGAGAAAAAAATGCTGAATATATTGAAAATCTGATTTCACCAGTCGATTCTACAGCAAAAAATAAAAAAGTAGTCGTTTTTTGAACTCTTAAAAAAAATTTCCAACCACAGAGGGCGGAAATATAAGATTTTTCCATTTTCTTTTTTAATAAATTTGGTACCAAAATTTCCGTTCTATCACAACCCGTTAAAAAGTTATAAGCTCTCAAATATTACGTTTTTTGAGAACTTTTTTTTTTCTCAAAAACCTGACGTTATGGAATATTTTGGAAACCAGATTTGGAATCAGCATTGAAACGTTAATCGAAAACGAGTGGTCAGACCGCGGACCCGTCCAAACAAATTTCAAATGTCGGTCAGTGTCTTATAATTTTGTCATTATAAAATAAAATTTGAAGCCTTATAACTTTTTAATGGATTGTGATAAAAAGTTTTCTGAGCAAAAACTTCCTCTGCTCTTGCACGACTAAAAAATCTTAACATTTCTATATTCTGGCTGGGATTAGAAAGGATTTTTTGAAAAAGCTTTGTTTTTTTTGTTAATACATATCGAGACATATCAATAATTTAGAAATTCTTTATAGCTTTGCAATTTTTCAATTCACGTGCAAAATGGATTCAATAAACTGCATCCAGATAAATGAGACAACTTGTTTTCGACGTTACAAACAGGCATGGTGTCCACTATGGTCGAAAAGATGAAAATAATTACAAAATGCGGCGTATGAAATAAGAAATTTTACGCTAGAGGCCCTTTTAAGGGTTTGTAATAAATGCATTATTGATGCAATAGGAGGGACATCGTGCAAATATTTTTAATTAATTTTGTTACAATTTTAGTACACGAGATTAGTATTAGAATGGTTTTTTAACTTTATCTTGGATTATTTCAATTAAAACACTGCTTAATAAAATATAAAGTTTATTTTGGGACAAAAAAATCTATAGAAATGTAAAGAATATTTCGGGACGGAGGTAAAATTTTTTTTTTAATCGGTATTTCCGCCCTCTGCTGTGGGTTTTTGGAACTTTTTTAAGAGTTAGAAAAACAACCATTGTATTAATATTTGCAGTTGAATCGACTGGTGAAATCAGATTTTCAATATATTCAGCCATTTGTTCTCTGCAGAAAAATCAGCTCAAAATCCGCGTTGTCAAATGCGTTGAACCACCCCAAGGAGCGAAAATTTTTCCAAAAAAATACCGGCATTCTTTTTTGCTCCCCTTAATGCTTCAAAAAAATGATGTACCCGATAAAAAAATGAGTTAAAAAGAGAATGTACATTAGGGTTATAACTTTTTGCTTTTTTTGAAAATATCAAAAACCTTTTAAAAAAAATATTAAGAAATTATATATTACTTTTTCGCTATCGTTAAAAAAGTTCATGCACCAAATGCGATGAAGTTTCGAATATTAGTTTTTCTTTTAGGTATAAAAAATTAAATTGAATTACAAGGTATTTAGGATTTTCTTATAATTTCGTTAATATAAAAACAAATCTCAGCCATTGGATGGAGGTCGCGAAAAAACCGCGATTTTTTTAAATTATCTAAATTAAAGTGTCAAGTGATAGCTGCAATGAGCCAGTAATTAAATTTAGCAACTTGAGAGTATAATCGCGTTATTTTGGTGCTATTTAGCGGATGTTTTATATAAGTTAAATGTGGGTTCCTACTGATAGGAAGTCATGCGTTTAGCTAATTAAATTTTGATGACATTTTTTTAAAATTTTTTTAATACAAAAAAAAATTTTAATACAAGTAAAAATTTGGGGCATAGAAAAAAGTTACAACCCTTATGTACACACTCACATGTTTCTTTTTGTTAAAACAATATTGGGGGATATTTTTTTTTAATCAAACACAGAGCAAAGAAAATATTAATTAAATACTTAAAATATTTTCACATAGCAAACACATTTAAAGTGTTCCCTTTTCCTTTTTATGAGTTTAATTAGATTTAGATTAGATTTTGATGGCATTTTTTTTACATTTTTTTAATATAAAAAAAATCTTGGAGGAGTTTTAGAAATTAAAATGTCCTAAAAAAATGATATTTGTTATCTGTACAATATTGCCAATAGCATGGTGGGATGAGCTTTTTTTTGTAAAAAAAAGTTACAACCCTAATGAACACACTCACATGTTTCTTTTTGTTAAAACAATATATTTTTTAATCAAACACAGAGCAAAGAAAATATTAATTATATACTTAAAATATTTCCACATAGCACACACATTTAAAGTGTTCCCTTTTCCTTTTTATGAGTTTAATTAATCACGAACAGTAGAGATCATTTAAAAAAAAAATTTAAAAAGTAGACTAATTTTTACGTTTTGTTATAATTAAAATCGTACATTTTTGGACAAAAATCGTGAAATCAGCATTTTGCTATTTTCGGGAGTAAAATTCCTCAAAATGCAGAGAAATCGTCAAATCTGGCAACAGTGCGTATAAGTACTATATAAGCAAATCAACATCACTCATACGTATTAGTATCAAACTCAAAATTTTTTTTATACCCTCCAACCACAGTATGGGGGTATACTCACTTTGTCATTCCGTGTGTAACGCATCGAAATATCGGTCTAGGACCCCATAAAGTATAAATATTATTGATCAGTGATCCATTCTAAGACATTCTAGCGATGTCCGTCTATCCGTCCGTCCGTCTGTGGAAGACACGATACAGTCGAAAGTAAAAGAGCTAGACTCCTGAAATTTGCCACGAATAGGTCTTATAGTATTGGGCTGGTTAAGTTCGAACATGGGTAAAATCGGATCAGGGGGAAAAAAGTTCCCCTCTTAAGAACTAAAAAAAAACTCTAAAAAAAGCCATTTTTATAAGTTTTTTGTACTTTTGCTTAGCAAACGAAACATTTTTATGTCAAAAAAAGTTCAAAGTCTTGCAGTTGGATCCAGGAAGGTTGTCTCCAACCGACTTTACCCCCCCCCCCAATAAAAAAAAACGCCCTGTTTTTTTTTTACGTGTTGGAGGGTATAAAAGATTCGGCACAGCCGAATTTAACACACTCACTTGTTTTAATAATTCTTCATGCAATGGAGGTTTCGAAAGTGCTCGCTTACCACGCTATTAATTTTTTTTTTTTTTTAAATTTTATATAGTGACGTACAAACATACAGTGGGCGACAATACAATGGAAACTTTTCTATAGTAGATGGGTAAATGTTATTTATATAATTTATAAAGCTTTAATTTAAGCTTGATTAATTCCAGATTGAGTAAATATTTTATGTGCTACGAGGGTGGATCTGGAAGATAAAATTATCAATAGACATTTTTCAGAACATTTCTAAAAAAAAATTTCTAAGTTAATTTTTTACAAGTTCAAACAATAATAATGTTAAAAATGGTACAATTGTTTTTTTTCAGTGATCAAATATTTTTTTTAACGACACAAACAAATAATGAAATTTTTTAAGTACATCACATATTTTATGACCTCCAATTCTTTTGAGCACCAACTTTTCGTAAACAACATTTAACAAATAAAATTTTTGCAAATATTTGTTACTCATGGGCTATTTATGTTGGAACAACAAAATATTTGTGTGGACAGATAAACTTCTAAACTTAAAAAAAATATGAAAAAGCGGCCGGATTTTCGATAAATTGACTTTTTTTTAAACGGGAAATTTCTGATGTTTCAAATGTTTCAAAATTAAAAATTCTAATCGATAGCCCTTAAAAAATATTCAAGGATTAAAAGTCTTGAGATTATGGTGCATTCCCTTTAAATTTAATAAATATTTAATCAAAGCAACTCGAGAAAAATCTGATATTTTTTTTTCAATAATTAGCACCCCATCCAAAGCCTAGGTTTTGAAAAAATGTAATAACATTTTTGACTTGAAAGTCGGAAAGATTCGAACAAAGTGAAAACAAATCTGTAAAAATTTTAGTGGTACACATCTAAACGTATAAACACCTTGTATACCGTGTTTGTCTGGTATTTTTATACAATTTAACTCCATTTATAAAAATAAGTTTGGTAAGTTTATACGGTATACGAGGTATATGTATATATACAAGTTTAAATGAATACGGCCTTTATTTTTTATTTCTGTGTGTTTGATTTTGTAAAACAAAATACTGTTAATTACTTTTTATAGATCAGTGTTGACAAGATGTATATTTTTAATTTTCTTAGTTTTTAATTTGGAAATTTGAAATAAATTATATAAATTTATTTTTGAAAAAAAAAAAATAAAAAATTTTTACTGACCGAACATTTTTTTTGTACCATTAAAATACTAAATTAAAATAATGTCCGAATATAACTAATAACTAATATTTTTAGCAAAAACAAAAAGTAAAAAAAAATAATGCACTTTGTTCGAAAATCGAACTTTTCGATTTTCAAGTCAAAAAACGAACCCAAAAACAATGTCCTACAGGTCCAATATTTTTTGTGTTAATATCGACCCTAAAAGCAGCGTTGTCAGGTACTTTTTTCCGTTGTCCCCAAAAATATAACAAAATATCCCCAAAAAATCGCCAAACAATAAAAAATACGTTTTCTTTTATTACTCAAAGCATTGTTTCTTCAATTAAAAAAAAAAAATATAAATGGTAATTTTATAATTTTATATTGTAGATTTAGCGAATAAAAAACCCCAAAAATCCCCAAACGCGTAAATAAACGGGGTTTGGCAATATTAATATACATTTTACAGCCGATAAATGCAAATTTTACTGAATACGCTTCGTAATATCGTACAATGAGTGTGAACTACTAAAACTATTTTTAAATATCGCTGATTAAATTAATCTTGTGGTATTAGAAATATTTTACTTAAAATATCCACAAAAAATAAGCAAAATAATTTTCGAAATCTTCTTAAAAATCCCCAATCCCTTAATGAGATTTCTTGTTCTTTTTACTCTCATGAAATCCCCAAGTCTGGCAGCCCAGCTAAAATGCAATTTTAACAAAATTTTTTAACAAAAAAGAAGATATGAAATTGCTATGCCATAAAAAATATCTAAATAAAAAAAATCTTAACATTTGTAATCTTATAGTTAAAACTATTAAATATCATATAATTTTCATACATTTCAAACAAAATTAAAAATAAAGTCCTTAAATACTCTGCATTTATCGACTCATTTAATATTATACACAAATGTCAGTGGTTTATCTTAGCAAATGATCCATAAAATCCTTAGTCTGGCAATAATAAATAGTTAAACGATGTCATTTATGAAGGACTAAAGGCTTAGCATCAATAGAAAATGACACAAAAACAACAATGACGACATCGTTTGGTGCAACAAATCGCAAGCCATAACTTTTTTTTTTGTGGGTTAAGTGCCAATACATTACATATCAGTTAAAGTGCCCAGAATATAAAACATTTTATTTTTTTTTTAGCAGGTCTTCCCCTCAGTTATGTTTTAAGGATTTTCACTAAAGAAAAGGATATAAGATTTACAAATAAAAAAATTTAAGAAACATTAATAATATTGAAGGCCATAAAGTAAATAAACAACAAATACCAAAAACCTCCAACTTAGGAAATTTCTCAATGTACACACTCCATTAAAATTAGCTAAAAAATAGGAAAATTAACAAAATTATAAAAAAAAAAAAAATTTATGATTTGCATTACGGTTTCTAAAGACGACACAATATTATGCACAATATTTTTGACGTTTTTTTCACAAATGGCATACATAAAAATACTGTATAAAATATTGAACTAAAAAAAATACATGCAGATTGTACATAATATTGAGTCGTCTGTATAGGCCTTAAGGCTCCAAAGGTTTTTTTATTTGTTTTAGTTCATATTTTTCTTCAAAATAAGGAAACAAAGTTTATACTAAAAAAAAAACTGTAAAGTTAGCAAAAAATTTTCTAATTTTACTAAAAAAGCACATGATTTTGGGCCTGCTTAATTTATAGTTAAGTCTCTAATTAAAAGGGCCGCTTTTAGGCGGCCTTACTTTTTTTGGCTTTATTTTCAAATTTGAGCATTTTATTGGCATGAGCCACATAGAGTCGGTGGAAAGCACTTCGGAATATTATATTTTTTATCTGAAATGCATTGTTTGATTTCTGATATATGTTTTTTGAGGCAATAATTACGATCAAAAAGTATTCACAAGAAATACCTTATGCATTAGGGGTTAATATAACTAAATAATTCAGCTAAAAATTTCGTAACATTTTTTTGTACATATTACCAAAAAAATTTCTTGTATTCAGATAAAGTTTTTGTTAGTTTTCGCCAACTAAAATTAACAAAATATTTTTTAAGCTTGTAAAATATTGGTTATACGTAAATAAAAGTAACAACTTTTTTTAATTAAAAATATTTTTTTACAAGAAATTTCTTACATTTTCTAATTGACATGTTTTTTTAACATGATAATGTTTTTAGGCTGGTGTATAATTTTAAAAAAGTTGCAGGTCGCCACCTCAGTTTGACTATATAAGCTAACAATTAACGAAAAAGAAAACATGAATTACTATTTTCATTTTCTTAAAACCAAAAATTTTACTAACTTGGGTTTGTAACTTGGATAATATTTCACCTAGTTGTGAATAAAACCGTTTTTCACCAGCTGGTGAATAAAAAGTAACATAATTATTTTTCAACAAAAAATTATTTTTTTTTTCATCAATTTTTTTTTTTTTTATCAAATTTTTTTTTATCAATTTTTTTTATCAAATTTTATTTTCATCATTTTTTTTTTATTAATTCCTTATCATCAATTATTTTCATAAATTTTTTTTTTCATCAACTTTTTTTGTTATTAATTTTTTTTCATAATTTGTTTTTTTTTCATAATTTTTTTTTTGTTTTTCATTAATTTAATTTTTTTTTCATCAAAATTTTTTTTTCATAATTTTTTTATCATATTTTTTTTTCATTAATTTTTTTTCATAAAATTTTTTTATCAAATTTTTTATTATCAATTTTTTCTCACCAAATTTTTTTTTTTCATATTTTTTTCATATTTTTTTCATCAATTTTTTTTTACATAAAATATTTTTTTTTTTTATCAAAAACTTTTTTTATCAAATTTTTTTTACACCAAAAATTTTGGGTTCATTAAATTTTTTTTAACATAATTTTGTTTTTCGTGAAAAAAAATCATTTTTTTACCAAAACTTCTTTTCCACCAAGTCTAAGCTTTTCGAATAAAAATTGTCCATTTGTTTATCAAATGTTTATCAAATGTTTATCAAAATCTTTCATACTCCCCAAAATGTAAAAACACTTTTTTGCACTTATTTTTGCACTCACTTGCGAAATGTACAGCTCTTTTGGTTTTTTAATGGGGTCCTCGACTGATATTTCAATTCGTTTTGCATGGAATAGCAAAGTAATATAATATTATTTTTTCTAAAAAAACCTTTGCTTTGGCAAGTACACCCAAATCTGCCGCAAAACATTATCATGATTTAATGTTTTGGGCAAGAGTACAAAATTCGCAGGCATTTTTTTTATTCACTTGAACTCTTTAAACACTAACACTTCACTTAATTTTTCTTATTTTTTCAATGCATTAAGTTTAGCTTAAGTAGAATTTAAAAAATTTGCTTAAGAGGATACACAAGAAGTTTTTAGATTTTAGAAAACATTAACAAATTTTTCTGTTTTAAATAGTAATTACTCCTTTCACTTAACAAATATGTTACTAAAAATCAGAAAATTAATTAGTAAAAATTCGTTAACTCAATTTTAAAACCAGCAAAAAAAAATTAATTTGTTCAAAAATGGGATTTTCGTAAATTGAACTTAAGTAAAAAAAGCAGTTAAAACGCTGATTTTAACTAAAAATTTGCTAAAAATCCAGTTAACTCGAATTAACTAAAAAAAATTTATAACTTTACATTTTTTTTTTGAGTGTAACTAAAAAAAGGAAAATATTTTACTATATTTTGGTTTCATATACATTTGAGGACTAGATTGGGTCCAGACCTCATTGGGTTCGTACCCCATGGGTCCAGAACCCGTTGGCGCGAAGCCCTGTTTGGGTTATTTAAGGGTCGCCATCCTACACTTTTGTCTGTTTCGCTCTACCTTGCTTAGTTTTTGAGATATGGAAATTAGGGGCCTGATAGGGTCTTGAAAATTTTATAAACTGAATTTCTCAAAAACTATTAGTCGGACAGCTTTCAAGTTTTTACCGAAAGTTTTTTACTAATCAAGGGCTACAAAAATGTCGTCGGCAGTATTCACCGGGATGTGTGCATTTATAAAATCTCGGGTATGTTAAATTTTAGATCCGAAATAAGGGTCTTTAGACTCCGACAGATATGTTGAGCTATGCTATAACATATTTTTCATTGAAATTTTCACCCGTTTCGCTGAATCTCGCTCAGTGTTTGAGATATCGCCATTTTGAATTTAGAACTAAATTATTTATAAGTAAATAAACTAAACTTTTTTCTTCAAAGTTAAAAAAATGTCTTATTTTTTAGTTAAACTTAACTAAATTTTAGGAATTAATTTTCTCTTATATAAGTATCTATTTATAACTAATATCTATCGCAGCGCCCTCCCTCGTTGATAAATAGCACTAATACGTCAACGAAGTAAAATCATAAAATAGTGGCTATTAAATACATCTTCAATAGCAAATGGCGATGCAAGAACTGTACTCAAAATTATCAACACGCCCAATTACAGTGTTGACACTTTCAAATCTTTCATCTCTCTTCTATACGCTTTTCGAAAGAAGCATCACGGTTACATTGGTAATTTTTCCAGCATTGTCTGAGTGTTGCATCTTTAAAAAAAATCAAGTTATAATTGTTTTGCATTATTTTTAACAATATAATGTTTGCAGGGACCATGATAACATGATTATCACTCTCAATTTTTTTTTGTCCGCCCTCTCAAGTAAGAAAGTTATAGTCGGTCAAGACCGACCATATAATACCCTACACCAGTGTTTTCCGGAAAATGGCTCCCAAGTCCAAACATGGACCGATTAGATCTGTCTTTTGTTAGATCTTTTTTAAGTGTAGAAACCACACACAGATCAAATTTTAGTGGAATTGACTCATTTTTTTGTCAATAGACCGATTTAGCTGAATATCTGTCGAAAATTTTTTATGGGGGGTCAAAGTCCAAAAAAGGTCCAATTATATTGCGATTTGATAAGGTTACTTAAGTTCACGTTTAACACATAAAAATAAAATTTTTATTAAATATTTCCATTTTTATGAATTTTGAGGGAATTGTGTGAATATGTTGAGGGTGGTTTGTATGGGGACTACCAGAAGGACTGACCCGAATTCTTTGAAATTCGGAATGGTGATTCATGTATACAAAATTTGATTACCTGCTAAATTTCAAAGCGATGTCTATTGTAATACGGTTATTAGAGTCATTTAAGCCGAATCCAGGGGGGGTTTGTATCGGGGGTAGGGTTTAACATGAACCGATTTCAATAGGCTTCGTCCTTGGGCCAAAAAATGCTGAAGTTTCAAATTTCAAGTCAATTGATCGAAAATTGCGACCTGTATCGTGCTTAAACCGATAGATGGACAGATGGACGGACATCGCTAAATCGACCTAAAAAGTAATTCTGAGTCGATCGGTATACTTGAAGGTAGGTCTAGGACCAATATTTCGGGTAGTTACAAACATCAGCACAAACTCATTATACCCTGTACCACAGAATGGTGTAGGGTATAAACATGTTTGGTTGGATCAACAGTATGGTTACAAAAAATCTGAACACAAATGGTGACCATACTTTATGATCACACCGTCCGAGAAAACGGAAAAATCGTAACACGAACTGGATAGTATTATTTAAAAAAATATTTTTGTCATAGAATTCCACTAGATATAGCAAATGAAGGAAGAGGATATCCTCTAATTTTCCTAATTTAATATTTTGACATATTTGGAAAAAGGGAGATAAGTAACATCCTTTCAAAACTTTGTCTTTCAATATCATTTACATTTTTTTAAAAAAATATGTCTATAATTTTAGAAGAGTTATTATTCACATCCATTTTTCTCAAATGAAAAACTAAAAAAATGGAAATATGAATGAAGATTTTCCACTTTCAGTATGATTAAACCTAGGTTTGGCTACAATTATAATATGTTTAAAATGGACTTTGGACTAGGTTTGGTGTAATCATTTTCTATGATTGGATACAAATATAATTACAATCATACTAATTAGCCCCTCCATTATAATCACCACAAACATGTTTTTTTTGTGCTTGCATTATATTTTTAACTTGTATATTTTAAATTATTATATTTGCATGGATGAATATTAAATTCTGTTAGTATTGAAAATTTGTATTTGTGTAAGTATTTATTTATTGTTCGTAATAAATATGCTCTACACAGTTTCTAATCGTGTGGCTTTAATCTAAAAGTGATATTTTTGTTGTTTATGAAAACAATTAAAGTTCATAACATGACAATGACATTACAGAGATACATGCATGCATGGACTGTTAGCGTCAAAATAACAAATGACAAGCAACGTGACAACAACATCAAAAACAATTTGTAGTGGCTGCAACACCAACAACATACATTAACAGGATTTTAAATGCCGTAAATATCCATAAATAATAGTCTTACATATGTACATATGTCTGTATATATGTAAGTTCGAGTATGTATGTACATTAGAGTGGGATCAATTTGTACATATATAAAATGCAACATATTAGAAAATGTTAGATAATGATTTTTTCTAGACAACTCTAACATTTATCCCCTAACTGTGTAACATACTTGTGAGTTAAGAAAGTATTTTTGCTGTTGAAAATTATTAGGACAATTCTAAGGGTGACCATTTTTATTTAAGCTTTAGTTTTTCGTACCTAACAGTTTTTTTTTAAATTTACTAGAAGCGCTAAAAAAATATACACCATTGAAAGCATGTTGACTTTAATTAGTGAAAAGTCGGGCTTGCAGAAATTACTTCTTATTCCAAGTATATTTTTCCCCTAAAAAATATTAAAGCATTTGATCGATTCCAACTTCAGACACAAAATAATCCATTTTTTTACTTCACCACCTTAGATATTTACAAATTTTGTACATATAAGGAGTGAGATCATAAAAATGTTAACACACATAAAGTTAAATAAAAAACAGACTACTGAATTTTAAGACTTCAAACCAAATTTTTATTAAATAAAATTTAATACAAAATCATAACAAAAAAACCGCATGGAACTCTAACCACTACGAACAAAGTTATCCACTTTTTCCGGAAACCCTCCCATTAAGGCTTTTATGGTAGTTTCTGTCACCTTTTTAGAGCAGGTGGTCCATCTACGTTTGAAATCTTGCATGTCCTGGGAGACCTTTTTTGTGCCCTTTAATTCTTTTTTAACAAGAGCCCAATATCTCTCCACTGGCCTGAGCTCCGGGCAGTTTGGTGGATTTGCCTCTCTTGGTACAAAAACCACATTATTATCATTATACCACTCCAGCGCTTTCTTGCTGTAGTGACAAGATGCTAAATCGGGCCAAAAGTAAGTGGATACATTGTGCTGACTCAAGAACGGAAGAAGTCTCTTCTGCAAACACTCCTTGATATAAATTTCGCTGTTTATAGAGCCAGATGTCACAAATGACTGGCTTCTTTGGCCGCAGCTACATATGGCTTGCCATACTAGGAATTTTTTGGGGAATTTCGTTTGCTTTTTTGACCAAAATTTTTCCGCAACATTTCCTCGAACATCGGAAACATAAAATTCTTGACCAGGGAGCTGCGCAAAATCAGCCAGGACATAAGTTTCGTCGTCCATTACACAACAGTTGTATTTTTTTATAAAATTTGATTTCAATTTTCTAGCTCTGGTTTTGGCCTCCAAATTTTTAAAAGCGTTTCTATCGGGAACTTTTTGAACTTTGTAGGACTTTAGTCCCGCCTTACGTTTCACTTTACGTACAAAAAAGTCTGAGCATTGGGCTAACCGAGCTGTTTTTCTGCCAGATGTGTTAGGAGCTCTCTTAAGGATGCTTTTAACTTTATATGCCTTACCAATGTTACGATAACCAGTCGTTGTTCCTGTTCCCGGCTTCCTTTCAATTGTTAGGTGTTCCAGATACCTTTTTACCACTTTTGAAACTGTTTGGCGGCATACATTAGTTTCTTTGGCAATTTTTTTGTATGTCCATGTTTGGTTTTGTTGAAAATATTTAATTATTTTTGAACGCACTTTTCTTTCATCGTCCATTGTGTAAAAAATTGCAAATTAAAACTCATGATGTAAATTAATTTATTAACTGACATATTTTTAAAATGTAAACTGCCGAAAAAAAAAAAATTTGGAAGCTTTACACCAAAGTTGTAGGCAAAAATGTGTGTTAACATTTTTATGATCTCACTCCTTATTCTCCAGAACATATATTCTCATGAACAAATACTTTTTTTTTTTTGCAAAATTAGATGTAGTTCGCGTTATACCGCTGTTCAAAGATTTTTCAGTAAAACTACAAGAAATATAAATCTTCTTCTTTTTAAGAATCCTAACATAAATGCATATTGTTTTGCAAAAACGATAATCAAATCTTAAAAATGATCTTGATTTACGAATATCGCAAAATGCATATCTTGCGTTTTCTGAATTCTGTTCGTACATATCGTACATATGTACGACACGACCTTGCACCCGTGATCGGGACCAACAAATTCTGAAAGCAAAGCTTCCAGTTTTTCTAGATCAATTAATTTTTGCGTTTTATAAGTAAATTAATATGAAACGTAGACTCTTAAACAAAATTCAGCAAGTCAAAATAGTACAGAACAATTTTATTTATGTTTTGTTTGTGTCTAACACATTGTATTTTTTGTCACGTCAAAACGTAGAGAAATTCTGTTGAAAATAGAATTTCTCTACGTTTCAACGTGACAAAAAATACAAGGCGTTTGACAAAAACAAAACATAAATAAAAATCTTCTGCACTCTTTTAACTTTTTTAACTTATTGAATTTTGTTAAAGAGTCTACGTTTCATGCACGTTTAAAGTAATTACGGCTTTATAAAGAAATTTTTCAAAATTTGCATGTTTTTCGCATGTTTTCGTACCCTCTACTTAGTGATAGAGGGTTAAAAATACGCTAACTTTTGAGAGACAATTTGGATGCTCCTAAGGGTTAGCACATATATTTTTTTATTACCCTGATCAGCATGGTATTGAATTTCGAGGAAATCGATCCAGAGTTTCAGCAGTTATGATCAAAAACGTGAATTTCGGATTGGTTTTACCTTAAATTCCCTCATTCAAAAAACTCTAAGTGGTCTTTAGAAAACATTGATATGCCACAATATTAGTAATTATACACTCACAAAAAAATTTACACTCAAAAAAATTTTGCACTCAAATATTTTTGGCCAGCGAAATTGTCTATGATGGCAACAAAAGGAAGATATGTCCGTTGTAAAAAGATGTTGACACCTTTCTCAGAGTTGCAATATTTTTCTTTGGAGTTGGTACTAACAAACAAGTAGAAGAGTATAAATTCCCTTTACAATCCTCTTTTAAGTGATCGTAATTTTTGTAACGTCAAATTTTTTTTTTAAATTTTGACTAGAAATTAATTATTTGGATTAAAAAACTTTCTAGTCATATGAAAATGTAAAATACCAACATTTACAAAATTGTAAAAAAAATAAAATTTTGAGTGTAAATTTTTTTTGAGTGTACATTTTTTTTGAGTGTAAATTTTTTTTGGAGTTAAATTTTTTTTTAGTGTAAAATTATTTTTTCTAGAGTAAACATTTTGTAGAGCAATAAAATTACTTTGTGGCATACTTATATTTTTAAAGAGCATTTGGGGGTTTTTGAACGAAGACGGGTGTATTATATTTTTTGGTCCCGATCATAGATGCAACCAACTGTTGAATTTTCAAATAGTTGAATGTTTAGATGAATTGAAATAAGCATTTATTTCGAAATAAAATGCACATGGTCAGTCATTGTCATTTATGAATGGTGCAAGGCATTCGTGCCTAACGAGTTTATATTATAGACTCACAATAAGTAAAAAAAAACATTTTAGTATTAAGAATTTTTTTGTAAGTATTTTGTTGAGGAAGTACTGTGTACGTACAAAAACTGACAAGGGAAGTATCTCAACCCTTATGAACCGATTTGCCTGAAACTTAAAATATATATCAAAGAGACAATTCTAAGGTTGGGGTGTCTCGGCTTATCGGCCATATCGGGGATTTAGGGGTTCAAAACATGGGTCAAAAATTGGCGAAAAAATCGTTTTTTTGGATTTTTCAGCCATTTCTTTTTAAGAAACTATATGATGTTTTCATATGAGAAGAAAGGTTTTTTAATGCCTATCTAATGGTGGCATAACCTTGTAAAAAATCTGCTTCTTTAAATATTTTTTTCAGGAAAATGTGTAAATTTTGGGGGGTACTTATGTGAAGACATAGACCTACGATATCCATATGGATAAGAAATAATCCTTATTAAATTTAAGTCGACCCGTATTTTTGCCCTAGATGATATTTCTGTTAGTTCGGAAGTTATCAAAATTTTCCCGAAGGTCCACATGGTTTCATAAGGGGACAACGAAATTTTTAAACACAGATATGGCCGATAAGCCGAGACACCCTAACCTTAAAATCGTCTCTTTAATATATATTTTAAGTTTCAGGCAAATCGGTTCATAAGGTTTGAGATACTTCCCTTGTGAGTATATACTATACAAACTAAGTATATAATAGCATACCAGCAGTATTTTTTTTTATACAAATAAATCAATTTTTTTTTATTTCAAGTTTAAGTGAATTAATATTGTTTTGTAACATTTCATTTTTGGTCCAATAAAAATATTTGTTTTAAACATTTTTTTTTAAAGACCCAAAAAATATCCTTTTGCGTTTCCTTTTCGAAATCAAGAGTTTATTTGATAAATTATTTACAAAATTATTTATTTGCGACCTTTCAACAGAAATACATTGACATTTTAGTTTTCCATGGCACATGACATTAGATTAAAAATATTTTTGGGACAGTCTTTTCATTATACATATTTTTATTTTAAATTACTGTGTGATTCTGTTGCTCAGTTCCACTGTATTTAGCCATATAGAGTTTATGAAAGAATATCTAATCGAATTTCTTGATTAAATATGCTTGAGTGAATTAAGAATATGTAAAACTCTTATTAGATATGTAAATCGAGATAAATCGTTGCTTTTTCTTCGCTCTGCCATCGTTTCCTACTTAAAGTATGTAAATTGTTTATATGTATTATATTGCCTTAAGTTATCATTCTTCAACATAAGTATCATACATAGGGTTTCCTTTTTTTTTTTTTGTTTTCGTATCATTTAATATGGCACATGTCATGTGATTTTGTATGAATATCTAAATGAATAAGATGAGGATTGTTGCTGTTTGCATAAATAAATAAGTAAATACTTTCTTAGAAACAAAAAACGAAAAACGAAAAAAAAAAATGAATTAGTTTTTTGTCTCATTTCAGGCGAAATGAATCAAGTTAATTGAAAAGAAAATCAACATTATTTAAATGTACCTACTCGTCAATACTACAACAAGACGTATGAGCAATATTATTTTATTTAATATTAATAGTACTCATTCGACAAAGTATACACTTCCAAAGAAATTCAATTTCGATTTTTAATTTAATTAAAGTTCATTATGAGTAATTGAATCATTTAAAAATAAAGCAAAATTTATATGAATGTACTTTTTATATAAAAAAAAAATATAAGCTAGTCATCATATATTTTTGTTAATTTACATGATTTCAATTTAAAATTTTTCTAAAACACTTTTCTGCAGATAACGATTTGGATTAAGAGACATTTTTCTAAGAAATTTTTACAAAAGATTTTTCTTATCGTCAAAGCCAAGATTCTTAAACAATTTTCCAAAAGATTTAAATGCAGGTTTTCTCCAAAAAATATCACAGTAATTTTTTTTTTTAGAAAATTTGTCCGATTCTGAAAAGTCAGAAAGAAAAATTCTTCAGTGTTTGCCCAAATAAATGTTTTAGATTCTAAGAATATTTTCGTATTGAAAAGCTTTCAATGTTAGCTTACTTTTTTTATTCTGCAATGCGAGAATCCATAAGAACTAGTACCGGTTTAACCATTTTTCCCTTATTGAAAAAAAAAAAAATTTTTACTAAAAAAAAGTTGTGTGAAAGATAATTGCGACTGACCAAGTAAGTTTTGCATCAGGAATATTATTCCATTATCTTTTCTTTCGACTTTATTTAACGCCGCAGCCACATTTGACTAGATTTGTGATCACCGAAAAAATTTTGACATTTTAAAATATAATAGTATTTTGGCAATCGAAGGAGTGTTGATGATGGAAGGGTGGCATCTTCCGATAGCTGTCGACATCTCAACTTAGCCTGTGTTGTCACTTGATTTTTTTCAGATTTTCTCATTGTACAACAATTATTATTTCTCAGAAATAATTAATATGGACTCAAACCGAACTAAATAAAAATTCAGTATTTTATATCTTCATAAATACAAATGATAATTTCTAAAATATAATTTAAATTGGTATAGTTCGGGAGAAAACGGAGATTTTTTACGAAATTTTTCAAAGGGTTTGAGAATTTTTTTGGCAAATAATATTTCAGAACATATGCATTGCAAATTGTGTCGTCTACATTAATTTGAATCTACTCGTACTTTTGTAATTCCAAGTTTAACCAAATTTGACTATTGAATGTCGGTGTGGAACAAGGTGCTATAACACCGCTCTACAAATCTGAGGTTTGTCGCTGCGTTTTGGATGAAACCAAAAAAAGTTGATAGAGTTTGGTGCCCCGATTCCAAAACGGTCACTCAAATTTTTCTATCACGTCACAATTTTGAGAAAATCGCGGTTAAAGTGTCAAAAAATGCCCATTTTGACAATTTTTGAACGCCTATAAAATAAGATCCTGACATGCAAATGACTTGGTATCTAGCTCATTCGAAAGTGTGTAATTTTCTCTTTTAGACAAGATCAAATCTTCTTGGAATTTAATTTTCTAAAATGGTAAAAAAATCATTAGCCACAAGTGCTATAAATCTAAAATTTACGTATGAATTTGTATGGAAATTTGTTAAAAAACACTGTGTAAATAAACTAAATATTGAAAAAATGGAAGGTTTTTTGCTAATGATTTTTTTACCATTTTAGAAAATTAAATTTTTAGAACATTTTATCTTATCTTTAAGAGAAAATTACAGGCTTTCGAATGAGCTTGATACCAAGTCATTTGCATGTCAGGATATAATTTTATAAGCTTTTAAAAAGGGTCAAAAATGCCCTTTTTCGGCCTTTTAACCGCGAATTACTCAAAATCCTGATGTGATAGACAAATTTGGGCTCCGGATTTGGAATCAGTGCAACAGACACCATCCAAATCACTAACCAGAATCCAATACGCATTTTCTTGTTGAGCTGTGTAATCCAAAAACCAAATTGTTCAGGAGAAGCAAAAAACTAACTAAGTCGCGAAAAAAAAATAATTTTTGGAAATTTCTTTTTGCAGCTCGACGAAGATGGATCATATGCATCTAGGTACAAAATTTCATTAAAAACAAATGAGCGGAAGTAGCAAAAAAATGCATGTGAAATTTTGTTCTAGTGGAATAAGGTGCTATGTTAGAATTTCTACTAGGAATTTCAATACATTTGCCAAGTAGTTTTAAGTTTTTTTGTGTTATTTTTTAAAAATTAAAATTTAGCGTGATGAATTCTGAAAAATTTAGACGGGGTCCAGCAGTAATCATTTTTATATAAAAATAATAAAAAGCAGTCAATTTAACAAAAAAAAAAAATAACTGTTATATGGGTTATTTCAAACAACTTTTCCCATAATGGGTTAACAAATTTTCACAATTTATGATATAATTTACTAACCATTAAATTTTAAAGTTTGAACTTAAAATTTTTATAGATTATCAAAATCCACCCTTAGTATTACGTAAAACAATGTTATGTTTTTATATGGATATAGCACCTTTTTCCAGTTTACACTTTAACTGTCGATAGATTAGATAATATAGCGTTTTTTGCCAAACCAATGGGCACATGTTAAAGCCTAGGATGTTTTCTAAACGTTACCCATCTCACATGTAAGAATTTAAATAAATAACCTTTAGTTTAAATGCAAAACACATGTTAGTATAAGGCGAAAAGTATAAAATATTCCCAAAACTAGTTGAAATTTAACTTTTAAGGTCACTTTTATGACAGAAAAATGTTTTTAACAAATTTGTTTACAAATAGGTCGAACTATTGTAGGAAGGCATGATTTTGCAAAAAAAAACGCGATTTCCAAAAATTGGATTTTAGCACCTTGTTCCACACATACATTAAATTTTTAAATCGAAAATCTTCTCTGAATCTGGAACTTTTTTACACAAAAAATGAATCAAAGTGTTAGTTTTTTTTTGTTCAAAATATCTAAATAAAATTGAAAAATTTTTATCGACAAAATATATTGTGAATTTAATAACATTTCTTTAAAAAAATGTCTTAGAATCTGTAAATTTTCTCATTGAGTAAATGGAGAAGAGATTTTTTTAAGATCATAGTAATTTTTCTCAGACTTTTCCTATACGAAAAATATTTTAGAATCTAAGAATTTGTCTATACAAAAAACGTGTAATAATCTGAGTATTTTCTTTACGAAAGATGACTCAGAGTCGTAAAAATCTATACGAAAAATATATTAGAATCTGTGAATTTTTCTATACCAATTTAAGAAATTTTTCGTGCAAGAAATTTTGCTGTAGAATTCTCCTATACGGGAAATTTCTCCGGATCTCAGAATCTTTCTATACAAATCTGAGATTTCTCTTATAGAAAAATTCACTATACGAAAAATGTCTCAGAATCTGAGAATTTTTCAATACAAAATATGTTTTAGAATATGAGAATTTTTCAATACCAAAAATGTTTTAAAGAATCTCAGAACTTTTCAATACGAAAAATACCTCAGAGTCGGAATTTTTTTAAAACGAAAAGTCTCAAAAACCGAGAAGTTTTTATATACGTAAATGTCTTAGAATCTGAGACTTTTTCTTTACGAAAAATGACTCCGAATCTAAGAATTTTTCTGTACGAAATATGTTTTAGAAATTGAGAAATTTTCTAAAAGCAAATGTCTCAAGATCAAACAACTTTTTCTTAGTATCTGAAAGTTTTTCTATACGAAAAATGTCTCACAACCAAAAATTGTTTCTATACGCAAAATGTCTTATAATCTGAAAATTTTTCTACATGAAAAATTTCGCAGGGTTATATAGTTTATCTGAACAAAAAATGTCTCAAAACATGAGAATTTTCTATGCAAAAATGTTTTAAATCGTAAGTAGAGTAAAAATCTTTCGCTGGTTAATGTCTTGAAATTTTTTATTTTTTTTTTGCTTAAAAACTTAAAACTTTAAAAAATTCCCTCAATTTAAAGGGTCTTTCGTTCCAAAAATGTCTCAAAATCTTTAATTTTATTAAGATAATCAGGTAATTTTTTATATCAAAAATGATCTTATTAGTTTTCTGCATAAATATGGGTTATAATCCAAAAACTTTTAAAAAATATATGAGCAATTTAAAAATTGCTCATATAGTATACCGTATCAAGGTACACAACCTTGATATTGTGTGTATTTTACACACTTTGCAAAATATATGTTTTTATGTTTATTTTTGTTTTACTAATGTGTTTTAACTGTTTAATTTTCTCGTATTTAAATTTAATTATTTTTGTTTTATTTATTTAAGAAATGAACGATCTTTTGCTATTTCCTCCTTTCCATGAAGAGTTTCTTGTTCACATATTTTCAACTAATTTAGATTTTTTTTTTATGATTTTGTGACATAATACTCCTATTAGCTAATTACCACAGTGACTAAATATTAAACTAATTATGCTAAACTGTTTTTCATTAAACCATGTATGTATATGAAAGTATATAGTGAAAACATGTGATTGTATATGTGTTCACTTGTTCTGTATATATGAAGAATTTTATTGAAATTGCCCCCAAATTACACGGTGTGTTTATATCCCACAGAGTCTTGTGATTTTAAGAAAAAAATATATTACCAAAGTCTTAATTCTGTCAAGATACCATAAACAAGATCAAACAAACATTTTTAAAAACACACAGCTATTTTTAGAATATTTCATAAAAAAAGTCTCAAAGTGAAAAGTCTTTTTGGACTGTCAACAAAGTGAAATAACACACGATTTTTCGACAAGTTTTAATACTCAGTGGAATGATGTAAACATAGCTTAAGTATTATAAATTATAAAAATATGAATTTTATATCTATTGGCATCGTAAGGGACAAAATTTGGCAATGAGTTTCATATTGATAACAATTAAGATTTTTCTGTTGCGGAATAGCGGATATGGAGTTCCTTATATGGTTGTATATACTATACACTTTGAAGTATGTATGTTTGAAAATGTTTTTTGTTGTAATGCCATATTATGGTAAGTAACATTAGCATAAACATCATCGTCTTCATTATACTTATTATGTTGCCCATAACATTAGCTTCATTATCGTATGCTGGTAGTACACTTAAAATGCGTTTGCACTTGTAAATCTTTGTGGTAATAGGTGTAATGGTTTATCCTACACACACATACCGACAATATATGTTCCAACAAATACACTCGCACACATATATGCATATATATACTAAATAACTGTTATGTCTGATGATGTTGTTGTTGTTGGTGGTGTTGTGGCCAAACGAACGAGCAAACGAACCAACAAACAAACATATTTTCTAAATTTCCTCCCACTTTTTAGTGCCATAAAGCTTTTTCCCCTTTGCTGCTATTGACGTGTCACACTTAATAAATGAAAATTCCCATGATAGTTAAGTACAAAGTACATACATACACACTTACTTCTACAACGTACACACACACATACATATGTAGCTTGTTGTTGTTATTCATTGCTGTAAATGTCTAAATGATAAAGCTTTATTCACTTATCTTTTCTTCCAAAAAAAAGAAGAACAAGTAAGAAAGCTATATTCGGCTGTGCCGAATCTTTAAATACCCTCCACCAATGTAATGATTTAAAAAACAAAAAAGTTTGTTTTATTTATACCTCAGGAAATAACAAAGTACCAAAAAGTGTACTTCCGGCACTTTTTATAAAAGGTACTTTCAATAAAAGGTACTTTTTATAAAAGGTACTTTTAATAAAAGGTACTTTTAATAAAAGGTACTTTTTATAATAGGTACTTTTTATAAAGGATACTTTTATATAAAAGGTACTTTTTATAAAAGGTACTTTTTATAAAAGGTACTTTTTATAAAAGGTACTTTTTATAAAAGGTACTTTTTATAAATGGTACTTTTTATAAAAGGTACTTTTTATAAAAAGTACTTTTTATAAAAGGTACTTTTTATAAAAGGCACTTTTTATAAAAGGTACTTTTATGAAAGGTACTTTTTATAAAGGGTACTTATTATAAAAGGTGCTTTTATAAATGGTACTTTTTATAAAAGGTACTTTTTATAAAAGGTACTTTTTATAAAAGCTACTTTTTATAAAAGGTACTTTTTATAAAAGGTACTTTTTATAAAAGGTACTTTTTATAAAAGGTACTTTTTATAAAAGGTACTTTTTATAAAAGGTACTTTTTATAAAAGGTACTTTTTATAAAAGGTACTTTTTATAAAAGGTACTTTTTATAAAAGGTACTTTTTATAAAAGGTACTTTTTATAAAAGGTACTTTTTATAAAAGGTACTTTTTATAAAAGGTACTTTTTATAAAAGGTACTTTTTATAAAAGGTACTTTTTATAAAAGGTACTTTTTATAAAAGGTACTTTTTATAAAGGTACCTTTTATAAAAGGTACTTTTATAAAAGGAACTTTTTATGAAAGGTACTTTTTATAAAAGGAAATTTTTATAAAAGAAACTTTTTATAAAAGGTACTTTTTATAAAAGGTACATTTTATAAAAGGTACTTTTTATAAAAGGTACTTTTTATAAAAGGTACTTTTAATAAAAGGTACTTTTTATAAAAGGTACTTTTTATAAAAGGTACTTTTTATAAAAGGTACTTTTTATAAAAGGTACTTTTTATAAAAGGTACTTTTTATAAAGGGTACTTTTTATAAAAGGTACTTTTTATAAAAGGTACTTTTTATAAAAGGTACTTTTTATAAAAGGTACTTTTTATAAAAGGTACCTTTTATAAAAGGTACTTTTATAAAAGGAACTTTTTATGAAAGGTACTTTTTATAAAAGGAACTTTTTATAAAAGGAACTTTTTATAAAAGGTACTTTTTATAAAAGGTACATTTTATAAAAGGTACTTTTTATAAAAGGTACATTTTATAAAAGGTACTTTTTATAAAAGGTACTTTTTGAAAACGGTACAGAATTTTCGGAACGTACTTGTTCCAGAATGTTTTATTTCACTAAAGGATCCTACATTTAAATTTCAAGTTTGAATAACCATTATTTCAGTAAATAAAAAAAAAAGTACCAAAGGTACTTTTTTTACCCCCGTAGAATCAACATTGGCTAAAAACGCGCCTTAGTGAATCTTTTTTCCGGGAGGTGAACCAACATTGCAAATTTCAAATTTCTAGTACCATTATTTAAGAAAAATAAAATGTAATAAAAGTACATATTTTTACCCTTTTTACCCTATAAGAATCATCATTGGCAAAAACCCAGCCTTGTGGGATCTAAATTCGGGAGGTGAACATACAGTCCAAATTTCAAGTATATGTGACAATTTTTTAAGGAAATATAAAAAGTACCAAAAGTACAGATTTTTACCCTTTTTACCCCCTTGGAATCAACATTGGCAACAATCCAGCCGTACTGGATCTATATTCCAGGATGTGAACATACTGTCCAAGTTTTAAGTTTCTATGACCATTTTTCAGAAGATATAAAAAGCACCAAAAGTACAGTTTTTTACTCTTTTTAACCCATTAGAATCAACACTGGCAAAAATCCAGCCTTAATGGATCTATATTCCGGGAGTTGAACATACAGTCCAAATTTCAAGTCTCTATGATCATTAATCACGATATTTAAAAAGTACCAAAAGTACAGTTTTTGTCCCCTTTATCGCCTTAGAATTAACCTTGGCAAAACTCCAGCCATAGTGGATCTATATTTGGACCTACAGTCCAAATTTCAAGTCTCTAGCTTCAGCAGTTTGGGCTGGGCGATGATGAAAGAGTATGCCAGTCAGTCAGTCACATTGCTCTTTTATATACATAGATTTTCCGGATTTGGGCGATTTTCGCCAAAAAGTTTATTTCTGTTTTTTATTATTTAACAAAATTTATTTTTTTTAAATTAAAATATTTTTTTTTTAAGAAATCTAAACAAAATTGAATTTTGGCGATATTTTACATCCGAGTTTGCGACAAAGCCAAAAAAAAGTCTGGCAACCCCGTCAATATGACGAAGCAAAAAAAAGGGACACACACACACATGCTTTGTACATACAAATGATTATCAATGAAAACTTTTTAAAATATTTTTTTTATTATTTCTTAAAGAACTTTTTTCTTAAAAAGCATTTTTAAATTAAATTTAAATATTGTTTTACATATTTTTAAGCTTTTTTGTAAAGATTTTTTTCCTTTTTCTCAGTTTTTTTTTTTTTTTCATTTCCGTTTGTATTTACACAAAATATGAGTTAATTTAGGGTTATGTTAAAAAAAATAATGACTTTTTTTACGAATTCACTCATAACTTTTAAAATACTTAACCGATTTAAAAAAAAAATACAGTAGAGTCTGCCTGGATAAATTCCGCAACTTTTGGTACCCCAAGCGTTTAAATCGGTTCCGTATTATTGCCAAAAACGTGATTTCAACAGACAGACAGACAGACGGACGGACAGACAGACAGACAGACAGACAGACGGACATCGCTAGATCGACTTAAAATCGATCAAGGATCATGAATATATATACTTTATGGGGTCCTAAACCAATATTTCAATGTGTTACATACGGAATGACAAACTTATATATACCCTCTATCACTAAGTGGAGGGTATAAAAACAAAATCAGAATAGACTATGTGTGCATTTTAATTTTTAAAGCCAAGGCTAATTGTATGTTATAAATACGCAATGTTTTTCAATGACCTCCAGTGTAAGGATAGTCATGTCATCATTACTAAAACTACATAAATGGATGTATGACTTCCAAAATACCATACATTTTTATTAATAATCTAAATTTCATTAAAATCTGAAACAAAAAAAAATTTAAGCATTAAAAATTTTTGTATGCTAAAGGTGTCCTATTTTAGGGACCACTGGTATTACCCTTATTGGACATGTTTTTTTTTTTGTATTTTGAAATAATTCTTTAAATATGCTTTTAGGAAAACTAAAAGGAACATTTTTAAAAATTCACTGCCAATTCTTTTTTGCATTTTGGAGTAAAAAATACTGATTAAAAAAATTTTAGGATTTATTTTGACAAAGTTGAAAAAATCCAAAAATTATTTTTAATCAGTATTTTTTACTCCAATGTCACTATTGAATAGGAAAAATATGTCTACGTAAAAGGGCCTTTACATTGTTATACTTTGTGTGTTGAAATATATTATTCAAACGAAAACACGTTAAAAATTGTATAATTACAAAGTATTATCCGTTGCCGTTTTTATTAAAATGTTTTGCAAAACACACAATAACATAAATTTTCTTTTCTCAATTTATTTAATTTTGTTTTAATTTTAAATAAACACAATAAAATTGAAAAAGTCAAAAGCAAACTACTATTTGTTGAAAAATCTATATATATAATTTCCCTATTTGTGTGTTCCTCTTTTTTTGTCTATCCAGAGCTTTTTGAAGCCCACTGATGAGCTACAAAGCTGAAAATTGGCATGCATATAGTAAAACACCTGGGGCAGATCCTAACGTAGCCGGATTTTCGATTTTTTGCCTGTGGGCGGAGAAATAAGCGAAAAAGTGGGCGTGGCAAATTTCAATTTTTTGACATTTTTGCTTAATTTAAAGCCGCCTAATGACTTAGGAAGCTGAAAATTTCCTAGAATATAGTCCTAACGATGGCGCATATCCCCAAGTAATCGGATTTAATATTTTCGCAATGTGGGCGGAGAATTGGGGGGAAAAGTGGAGTGGCAAAACTGTGATTTTTTAACATTTTTACTCCTTTTGAAGCCCCAAAATGACTTAGGAAGCGGAAAATTGCATAGCATTTAGTTCTAACAATGAGGCATATCCTGAAGTAATCGGACTTACATTTTTTAGACTGTCGAAGGAAAATTAAGAGAAAAATGGGGCGTGGCAAAATTGTGTTTTTTTAATATTTTAACTAATTTGAAGACCCCAATGACCTATGAAGATGAAAATTTACATTTTAGCTTATTGTAAAGTCCTTTAATGACTTTAATGACCTAGCATATAGTCCTATCGATGAAGCATATCCTGAAGTAGTCGAATTTAAAATTTTTGGACTGTGGGTGGAGAATTGAAAGGAAAATGGGGAATGGACAAAATTGGGATTATTAACATTTTAACTTATTTTGAAGCCCCCAAAGGAAGCGGAAAATGGAAAGCGTATAGTGCTAACGATGTTGTATATCCTGAAATAATCGGATTTTAAATTTCTCGACTGTGGACGGAGAATTAGAAGATGAAAGAGCGTGAAAAAATTTGGTTTTTTAATATTTTAACTAATTTAAAGACCCCGAATGACTAAGAAGACGAAAATTGGCATGTTTCATGGGGAAGATCAACACGAACCTGGATTTTTGATATCCAGTGTATGGGTGGAGATTAAGAAAGGCAAAGGGGCGTGGTAAATTTATTTCCATCTATTTTCTGTACATATAATTTTTTTTGTGTTTTTCTAACCAGGGACAGATTCTTACGAAGTCGGATTTTTTATCTGTGGGCGGCGAATTACGAGAAAATGGGGACTTGGCAAAATATTTTTTTTTGTAACATTTTAGAGTATTTTTAAGCTCCGCCCCTATGAATTAGGAAGCTGAAGTCCCTAACATGTAGTCCTAACTACGAAGCATATTCTAAAGTAGTCCGATTTAACATTTTTGGAATGGAGACGGAGAGTTGAGGGGAAAAAGGGACAAGGCAATATTGTGTTTTTTTAATTTAACTAACTTAAAAGCCCTAATGACCTACGCAGCCGAAAATTGGCCAGCATAGTGTCCTGACACTGGACCATATCCTAAAGTAGTCAGACTTAAAATTTTTGGACTGTGGACGGAGAATTAAGAGAGAAACGGGCCTGAATACGATTATAGTACTAACGACGAAGCTTATCCTAAAGTAGTCAGATTTAAAAATATGGACAGAGAATTAAGAGAAGAAATGGGCGTGGAAAAATTATGTTTTCACATCTTACCTGATTTTGAAGACACCTTATGACCTTGAGAGATGAAAATTGGGATGCATATGGTACGGACTATGGCAAAGATCAACACTGACCTGGATATCCAGTGAAAGGGCGGAGATACAAAAAAAATCCGTTGTGAATTTTGTTTAGTTTATATATGTAATCTGTAACGTAGCCGGATTTTCGGCCTCTAAGACTGGGGGAGTGGCGGAAGACGGCAAAATTTAGTTTTTGAACATTTAGGTGGTTATTCATAAAAACTAAAATATAACTAAAGTAGGTTTATTTGACACATATTGCAGGCATATAAGTCAAATAAGCCTACAATAAGTCTACTATAAGTGTTAAGAATAACAGCCTCAAACTATTTCTGAAACCCCTAATGACTAAGGATGCTGAAAATTGTAAAGCATAAAGTATTGACAATGGATCATATCCTTATGAATTCAGATTTAATATTTAAACTGTGTACGGAGAATTATAAGGAAAAATGTATTTGAAAAAATTGTGTTTTTTAACATTTTAGCTAATTTTAAAACCCTTCATGACTAAGAAATATACAAATTTCCATGTATATAGGAGTGACGATGGGACATATCCACACGATGGAATTTTGATATCCGGTTTAAGGACGGAGAGACGAAATGGGCGTGCTAAATTTAGTTCTAAAATTTTATCAATAAAACCTATTATACTCATTAAATTTTTTTCCAGTTTAGGAAATATATTGATGTAACTCAATGTAGCAATATTAAATTTTTGAAGAACAAAACATAATTTTTTATAAAGTTTAGTAAAAATTAGAATTATTAAGTAAAGTGATTTGGTGTTCCGCCTGGCAGGGACAGGCTATTCGACTAGTTTCAAAATATTGTCTGATACGTTATTTATTGCAAAAAAAGTAAATTATACAAAATCCATTATACAAAGTGTGATAATGTGAAACCTGCTTAATACCTATTTTACACTATCACACGTTTGCATTATACACATCGAAATTTACCAACTTTTAAAATATTTTTGTATTCCTTTTTGATTGAAAGCTGGTCGTATCTAATAAGTAAACAATTTCTGGCAAAAATTTTGTATAAAATATTTTCATAACATAGAGAAATTACGCTTGTATAATGGAAAAGTATAATAGTGTAAAGTGGGTATAAGTAGTTATGGAATTTAATAAAAAAAAAATCTTTTAATGTTTCTCCCTGAGTTGTTATACATACAGTGGTTGTCAACAAATTAGAATCGTTTCCATAGTATAATACCCAATAATGGCCACGGGTGGTCCGAGACAGTTTAAAGCAGTGGTCGGCACCCATTGCACGCTGGAGCCGAACACAATCGGTTATTCACATGTATACAACACGAATGTCAACAAAAAATCAACAAAGAGCATAAAAAGAACAAATATTTTATTCAGTAGCTAGCTTACTTTCTTCAAAGCAGGTTGATGTCGCTTTGTTAAAGAAATACACCAACACATGCATATTTTTATTAAAACACAAATACTTTCATATGCCTCTTTCTGCCGACCACTGGTTTAAAGATAAAAGTGCGAAAATAAAAAAAAATAATTTTGAATGTATTTTGTGTGTTACGAATGTGGGCACATGTTTAAACGCAAATAACGCGAAAATTAAACAAGCTATAGCATTTTAGATGACATATTTGGATTCTACAGGTCCATATTATATAAAATACACCCTTGGTTTTTAGCATTAACGCAAAAATATATAGCAGTGGATTGACGATTTGATATCTGCCAATGCACACTGGGTAATTTGAGCCACCACACAACTGAGTATTATGAATTTTATAATCGTGGAAATTTTTAGGGCTGCCACCATACGAAAAAAAGTGAAAAAATTGAATATCGCGAAAACAAATAAGCTAATTTTTTGAAACTCGGAACGATGAAAATACGCAATGAGGCTAATAAAATGGCATGTAAGACATTTTGTTTGATTTTGCTTGAAAAAGCTATTATTTTTTGCGCGGGCCTTGTACCACCTTAATGACAAATCTTTACAAAAATTTCGCACTATTTCCTTCAACTAAGCCAAATCTTGGCTTAAAACATCATTTAATCAATTTTACTGATAACAAAATTATAAACAGCACAATTTTTTTTTCTCTTACAAGGGAAGTCTCCCTGGTGTCACCCTCCGATCTTCATGAAATTTGGATATGTTGTTAAGAACGAAAATTAATTGGACACGTATTTTTTTAAAGCGGCCCAAACTCATTTTTAGGGGGGGTCGATTTGTATGGGGGAAATTGACGTTTTCAGTTTTTTACGATTTACGCCTATTCAAACAAAATTAATATAGGCATGTGTGGTATCAGATTAAAGGTATTAAAAATACCTATCTCGTGATGCCAACCACGGGCCAAAGAAATTAATATTTTTCGACTTATTAACAAAAATGTCCTAAAATGTTTGTATTTTACTCAATATGACGAAAAGTTGTGCATGTTTGGACACGTTCTTAGCACACGTAGATAGGTTTTCCAAAGACCTTTGATTTGGTATGTAACATGACTAGGTTTCTTTGCATAATATAGGAGATAAACGAAAAAAAAACTGCAAAATGGCCTTGTCTTCCCCCCTCCTTTTTAACCCCTAAATATGAATTTGGGCCTCTGAAAAAAAATACGTGTCCCTTTATTTTTTCTACGGAGACTTCCGTTGTTAGTTAGTTCTTTTCCCCAATCCAAACATTAGAATATTCAACATATTGCAAGCTGAGGCTGTCTGAAAGAAAATGAAAATAATTTATCTCAAAAAGCGAAAAAAACCGAAACAAAAAATAAAAATAAATAAATTCAGAATTTTCTTAACACTTTTCATCAAGGAAAAACACTGCATTCCACAGCCAACATTATCAAAAGCTTATGTGAAGTTTATATTTAAAGAAAAAGCCATTTATTTGAGGTTAAGTAAGAATGACACGTGTTATTTAAAAAATCAAAATATTTTGTAATTTTTTATTATTTACTATCCGCTCTCTTCTCCATAATTATGCACGATATCCTTCTTTTTGTTTAACAGCTGATAAAAATAGTTTGAATTTATATCAAAATTACGCGTTTTACGCTGCATTGAGCACGTTTGCCAAATTCGACTGCCCGTCTATCAGCTTATATTTGTTTTTTGGAAAAATCAAATATGCAGCTATTTGCTTTAATATTTCCTTAATCGAACGTCATTAACACAAACATTATTATTGTTAGTTCGAGAAATGTTTTTTGGGCAAGATTTTGGGTCCACTTACCTACTGTACAATGGCAGAACATGCAGTAACCAAAAACTTGCTTTCAAATTATGTTTAGTGTAATGCACACAGAAAAAAACGAATTGTTATATTGACCACCATATTTGTGAATATAATTAACTTTTTCACTGAAAGTGCTCCTATACGGAAATTTGTGATATCAACTAACATTTGTAAATATTGATTGTTGAAAAAAAATTTAAAAAAAATTGATAAACGAGTTTGTAATAGTTCTCTAAAATTGTTATTTGTATTGACAAACGTACAAAATCTTAATTTTTTTTTTTCAACAAAGAAATTCAACAAACACAAACATAATTTATTGATCTGACAAACGTACAAAATCTTATTTTTTTTTTCAACAAAGAAATTCAACAAACACAAAAACTATTTGTTGACATGATAAAATAATTTTGAAATAAAATTACTTGACTTAGTTTGTTGAAAACAAAATCGAAATTTTGTATTATGGACTAACTGGCGGCCGTTTTTACTAAATGTTTGGTTGAAATCATATTTGGTTGATTAACAATTGTTGTTTGTTGATTTAAGTTTGACGATTTTATTTTCTGTGCAGGTGAAACTTCGAAAATCATATTCGCTTTCTCACTAACAAGGAGAGTCTCCCTGGTGTCACCCTCCGATCTTCATGAAATTTGGATATGATGTTCATAACGAAAAAAAATTCGACACGTATTTTTTTTTAGCGCCCCAAACTCATTTTTACGGGGGGTCGATTTGTATGGGGGGAAATTTACCTTTTTCAGTTTTTTACGATTTACGCCTATTGACTCAAATTTAATATAGGCATATATGGTATCAGATTAAAGGTATTTAAAATACCTATCTCGTGATGCTAACAACGTGCCCAAAAACAAATATTTTTTGACTTATTAACAAAAATGTCCTAAAATTTGGGTATTTTACTGAATATGACGAAAAGTTGTGCATGTTTGGACACGTTCTTTGCACGCGAAGATAGGTTTTACAAAGATCTCTCATTTGGTATGCAACATGACTAGGTTTATTTGCATAGTATTGGAGATAAACGCAAAAAACTAAAAAATTATAGTTTCTTCCCCCCTAATTTTCAACCCCTAAATATGAATTTGAGCCGCTAAAAAAAATACGTGTCCGTTTATTTTTCCTGCTCTACAAAATAAAACCAATTCCATAAAGATCGGCGGATGACACCAGGGAGACCTTCCTTGTAAGTTGATATAAATTAGAATATTATTATTTGAAGTTTGCACGCTAACAGTATTACCTAATTTTCTAAAGAATTCTGATGGTGGGGGAATTGAAAACCCCCCCCCCCCCCAAAACAATCGTCAATTTTTGTCTGAAAATTGCCAAATTTTTTGAAAGCCTCTATGAGTATTTTACTTGTGCCTCTGGGGGGTTAAAGTTTTTTGCACAAACCAAAAAAATATTTTTTAGGGCCAAACTTTAACCCCCAGTGGCACAGGTTAAAATTGTCAGATTTGGCTTAAAACTTATATATAGCGTTTTTAGACCAAAACGAACCACAATTTGCCCGACAATCGACAAAAGTAATTTTTGTGATAATTATCAAAATGTGGAAACAGGGTAAAAAAGTTTTTTTATACATTTTAGTACTCCGTAAAGATGTCATAATATTTTTTATGGTTATGTAACGTCTATGCAACGTCTCAGCTAAAAATCTTTCAAGTCTAAACTAAAAACAATAAATGTTAAAAAATGTTTTTAGATTTGGACCATATTTTTCGAAGTCAATTTTTAAGCTGGAGTGTTTATCCCTCTAAAATTAAATTTTTATTCGTTAATAAGCTAATCAAGTAAAATAATAATTTAAAAAAAGAAATAAAATATAAAAAAAAAAATTGGTTTGTATCGGGAAACATTTTTTGGGGCAAAACTTGAACACCTCTAACAAGCACGTTTTAATTTTGTCCGACTTGTCTAAAAACTTAAACATACAGTTTTTAGACCAAAAAGAACCATAATTTTCCCGGCAATCGACGAAATTCGAAAAACGTCATTATTCATGCCACCCTAATGTGTATGTAGGTGTATTAAAGTGCTGCCCATAAAAATAATTTAATAATTTTTGTTATTGATTGGTGAGGTATGAACGAAGATTGAAATGGTGTTGTGGATTTTTTGAATTCTTTTCTCACAGAAACAATGCAGACTTCTCCATGAAGCCCTAAAATTTAAGATCTCATTAAAAATATAAACAGTTTTAAAAACTACTTATATTCTTGGTTCTTTTTTTTATAATTTTTACCCGATTTGTAAAAAAATAAATTTTTAGTTGCAACTGATTAAGTTGGGCTAAATTTTAAGGCAATCGAACATAGTTGTCTCACTCCAAAGTTCTCTCACTGTGCGAACGGATAAATACGTAAATGAAAATATCTTGAAAAAATCATAAACAACTTTCAGGGCTGTCAGATATGGCGATTTCTCGCCAAACGTGGCGATTTTGAAATGTGTTTGGCGACGAGTCTTTCGATTTGGCGACGTGGCGATTTTTTGGCGATTTACAAAATGGTTGGCGATTTCTTTGGCGATTTTGTCAAATTATTTCCTGAATATTTTCAAAAGATTAGTAGAGCCATTATTTAAAATTATCAAATTTTATTTACTTTTGCTGCGATTAGGCAGTTAAAACTTTTTTTTTTCGACAGACTTTCTACAAGTCTGCTCGTCTAAGTGGGTCTTTATGAATTAAAACAAAACAAAAAACATTTGGGAAATTTTCCAGTGTCCAGGAGAGTCAAAAACTATAATAACTATAATACGCGAATCACAAAAAAATTAATTACTTTTTTTCTCCAATTTTACACCATTGTAAACTGTTGTTGAGTAAAAATAGCGATAAGAAAATTAAGAAATATTCAAGACCGATTATCATTGATCGATTGGGGTCTTTGCATTAGTGCAGAAAACAAGCATAAATGAAGTTTGAGTGAAATTTATTGCCTATTGACAGATTTTAGAAATAATTAGCAACATTTTTCAATGTAGTAATTTATAAATTACCGATTGAAGTAAAAAATACAAAAACTAAAAAAAAAATACTTTTGGCGATTTTTATGTATTTTTCTAGGATTTTGGCGATTTTTGAGTATTATTATTTTCTAGCAATTATTAAGAAAACAAAATATATTTTTTTTAAATAAAAATAATTATTTTTTTTAACAAAAACTGTAAATATTTGAGTTTTGGCGATTTCTGGCGATTTTTGACATCCGATTTGGCGATGAGCGTAAAAAAAATCTGACAACCCTGACAACTTTATATTTTTTTTCTTTGAAAATTTTTGGGTAGTAACAGCCTCTTTTAAGACGTGTAAAATAAAGAGACCTTTTTTGGAAAGTAATGAGAGAAGAAAATACCCTCTGATAAAATTTACAAATAGACAAAAGTTGTATATATATCATCTCTATGGTAAAACCATTTTCAGTGTTAACACTTAGATTATTTGTTTTTATGTATGTGTAAAAAAAAGTATTGACAAGTGTGAAAGTGAACAAGTGGAACAGAAAAGGCCAATTTTATTTCTTGGTGTTGTAATTCAGTGCATACATACAAACAAAAACAGAAGCAACGCAGAAGTAAAAGTTGGAAAAACAGCAACAAGAACAACACAAATTAGGTTGTAATTGTTATGTTCCTATAATGAATACAAGTAGAAGAAACTATAAACAAAGTAGAAAACTTTTAATTGAGTATGTTCTTTTGGTAAGGTTGACGGGACAATAGAATTGAAAATTAAACATTTTATAACTTTTATTAGAAATTTAATAATGAATGTTTCTTAATTAATGAAGCATTATATATAGAAAAAGTAAGAGAAAATAGAGAAAAAGAAACTTTTTACTTTGTTATTGTTTTTCGCACTTGTTGTAATTTGACACCCGAAAGGAAAACTCTACTAGAATGTAAGATATTGTATAATACACTCAAAGGAAAATGCTTCATCATATTGATGATACGGTTTTATCACTTGCTGTCATCAATTTTGAGAAATTTCATCATATTGACGAAGATTTTCTTCTATATGATGAAACATGTCATCCAAATTAAAAAAACAAGTGATGACACATTTCATCATGTCATCAAAAAGTGTCATCAACATGCCTTTCAAATGTTTTTTTGTAAATAATTAAATTAATGTTAAAATAAATAAAAATATTAAATAAATATATTAAAAAAATATAAAAAAATAAAAAAAAAAAAAAAAAATTAAAAAAAATCCTGCCCCGGCTGGTACTTGAACCCACGTTCCCAAAGTTGCAGTGTTTATTGTCGACGCCTTAGCTAGTTCAGCCAACTAGAGATAAAAATCTCGCACCACTACTTAGTTAGATAACGTTTTCTAATATGTAATTGTGAAGACTCAAAATTTTTCGTTATATACAATGTATAATATGTATATATACATGTTTTTAAACGTTTGTTTATGGGAATTTGTAAAGACTCAAACATTTTATGAATGTACAATATCCCTCTCTTTCCCTCTCACTGCTCTTAGCAAAGCATAGTTACGCACAAACTTTTAGCGTTATTATTAGCACACAACAAACAAAACGGCTCTTTATTGGTATTATGTATTGTCATGCTGTAGGTCAGTGGCTAGAGGCTAAGCCCAACAAACAAGAGGTCCGGCGATCTAATCTTAGTGGATACGGAAAAAGATGTAAGTTTTTAAAAATTAGAAAATAACAAACAATTGTAAGTTAATTAAAATAAATTAAATAAAATCAAATAAAAAAAAAACTTTTTTTATTTTTTTTTCTTATTTTTCAAATAAAAAATGTTATTGATGACCCCGCTTCATCATATTGATGACAAGTTACATTGGACGAAAAATGATGTAACATTTCATCATATTGATGTTACTTTTCATCAATATGAAGAAGCTTTTTCTTTGAGTGTAGAAATTTTAGAAAAATGTTGTAGATTTTTTTGTTAAAAAAAAAAACAAAGTAAAAAATAAAAAAATTGTACCTTTTCAGTATAAAAATAATATTTTTAGCAAACTTTTATAAACACACACAGATAACAATATCGTATATTTTATTTTAAATGTTTTTTAATTTAATTTAATATTAATAAAATTTTTAATTAATACTAGCGAACCCCTTGCACACTTTGTAGTGCAAATGTCTGCAAGACATATTTTGAAAGACATATTTTGAAACTTTAAATTTCAAAATATGTCTTTCTCTCTGGTAAATTTTATAGTTCTGGGATTTAAAGTTCAATAGTTATAAAAATAGTACCAATTTTCTCTGTTTATCCCCTTTTTTTACAAATAAAAACCTGGGCATTGACTTCACCTTTGATGTGAATTTTTCAGAAATAAAATCGGTTCACGGATTACAGAAAACACGCATTACAAACACAATACAAACACAATACAACTTATTTCTCTATTTAGTGCACTTAAATGCATATAACTCATGAACCAACACACATACAAAGACCGTATACATACACCTTAGTATTGGCATCCCCTTTCGTGGAAAACAGAAACAAAATCGGTTCACGCATTGCAGAGAAAACGCATTACACAGGTATTGCACTAATATGCATACAACTTATGAACCAACACACATACAAATACCGTATACACATAAAGACCATGATATTGACATAACCTACCATGGGAAGTTCGCAGAAACAAAATCGGTCCACGAATTCCAGAGAAAACGCATTACAATGAAAATACAACTTATTTTGATATATAGTACACTCAAAAAAAAAAAGTGAACTAAAAAGTGGGAAATTTAACTTAATTTTGAGAAAAAGAGGGAATGATTTGACTCCAAAGATATTTTTTCTTAGTTTTAGTTCATACTTTTCCCAAAAATGATGAAAAGAAAGTTATTTAATTTTAAGCCAATTTTAACTAGAAAATGGGAAAAATATTACAACCCAGCAAATTTTTGCATTACTAGTAATCTGTATAGTAATTAGTAATAAATTTTGGTATGTACTTACTCATTGCATGAAACACTACTTATTCTATAAAGGCCGTGAGACAAAAATAATTAGTGCCTACAAGCTTACGAGTAGGGATATAAATAACTACTTACCTATAACGAGTAAAATAAGTAGTTACTTATAAGGAATAAAATGACTAGTTGCAAACAGAGTTTAAAATAACTTTTTATCATTAGATTATTCGTTTTCGCGAAACTTTAAGCTAAAAATGTAAAACAAATATTGTCTTTTTCTGATTGGACTTAATATCCCAAGTGAACTTGCAAATAAGTATTTATTTTTAACATTCTCAATAACTTATTATTCATATTATTGCAAATAAGTACTTATATATTACAATATAAGCCACTAGTTGCTTTTTGGACTAAACCCAGCAAAAAAAGTGCGGAGTACTTCTATTTGGTGTACTTTAAAACTATAACAAATGTAATAAAATACAACAAAAATAACAAAAAACACAAGAAAAAAACACACAAACAGTTTTTTCTACTCCATAAAAAGTTGTTATTCAGCACTTAACTCATTACCTTCCGCGACACTCCCATACAAAAGTAAGTAGATATTCAGTAGATAAGAAGTACTCCGAGCTTTCAAACAACTTCCAACTACTTCCCTGGAGTAGTTCTTATCTACTGAATATCTACTTACATTTGTATGGAGGTGTCGCGATAGGTAATGAGTTAATAGCTGAATATCTATGTATTCTGGAGTAGAAAAAACTATTTGTGTGTTTTTGTCTTGTGTTTTTTGTTATTTTTGTTGTATTTCATTACATTTGTTATAGTTTTAAAGCACTCCACTGAGAAGTGGTAATGACTTTTTTTGCAGGGAAGTAATGCAGTGGGTAATGAGTAGTTGTTATAAGTAATGTAATTGGCAGTCGTTACTTTGCTGGGAATTTATTTTATTCACATTTTAGGACTAGATTGGGTCTTGACTCTGGATCCATGGGTTCAGACCCCATGGGTACAGCCCTGTTAAATCGAGACCCCTTTGGGTCCTTTAAGGGTCCCCATAGATTTTGACTCAAAACTTGTGTCCGTTTCGCTCTACCTTGCTTAGTTTTTGAGATACGGTAATAAGGGGTCTGATAGGATCTTGAGAATCTTAACAACTGGATTACTCAAAATTTTAGACCTTTTCTCGTGTTGGCAGTATTTGCCGAGATATGTGCATATATCTTTTATAGTTTTTATGAGATTTTTTCTATAGGAAAAATGTCTTAGAATCTGAGGAAAAATGGAAAAAATTTCCCCAAATTTTAGACTTTTTTTTTAGAATTTGAGACTTATTTACAGGAAAAGGTCGCAGAATCTGACAAAGGCCTAAGAATCTGAGTCTTTTTTTCTTGAGGAAAAATCGCCGAAGAATCTGACACTTTTTCTATAGGAAAAAGGTATCCGAATCTCTGAATTTCAGACTTATTTTATAGGAAAAAGGCCTCAAAATCTGAGACATTTTCTGTTAAAAAAGTTTCAGAATTTGAAACTTATTCGATAGGAAAAAGGTCTTCGAATCTTATACTTTTTCTAAAGATCTCAGAATTTCAGAATTTGAGACCTGTTCTATAGAAAAAAGTCTCAGAATCTGAGGCTTTTCTATAGGATGAGGGTCTCAGAATTCCTCGAATCTGAGACTTTTCTTTATTGAAAAAAGTTCTTAGAATTTAAAACTTTTTCTAAACGAAACAAATCTAAGAATCTGAGACATTTTCTATAGAAAAGATATCTTAAAAATGCGATTTTGTTTTATTTTCTCGTAATTATTGTAAATATTATGAAAAAAAAATTGGACCTATACATTATTTTTGTAAAACTTTAGAGATATAACTAAAAAATTCACTTATTCGCTTATTATCACCAAAAACTAATATTTTTCACTACAATCGATATCGCTATTTCACGTTATATGAATCTATATATTCCCAGAAGTAACATTCATATCGGTTTACAGGCCTTGTTTGTCATTTAAAATGGTTTTCGTACATTTTTATCAAAGTGACTTTATAATTATGAAACACTGCAGACCTGATTATTGCAAAAAATACAACGACAAACTTCAACAACAACTTTCCAATGCACACCAATTAATAGCTTATGGAAATATGAATTAATTATCCAAAGACACCATACGGTTCGGTCCATTAGTTTAAGAGAAAATTTAATATCACTTTATAATTATGAAACACCTTTTATTTTAAGAATTTGAATCGAATACTCTTTTTGAACCACCTGAATGTACACATGGAATACATACATATAAATATCCCTATTAATATTATAAATCTGATTGTTGGTTTGTCTGTCTGTCTGTCTTTCTGTCTGTCTGTCTGTCTGTTCCGCAATAAGTAAAGAACGGCTTAACCGATTTTCATGAAATTTTCACCACAGATAGTACTAACCGAGGCGGGAACTATAGGCCATAAGAGACCGCGATCGGACAAAGGGGCGTAAAATGCCACGCCCCTTTGTACCATGCTGAAGCTATATCTGCCTGTCCGGCAATAACAGAAAAACGGCTTAACCGATTTTCATAAAATTTTCACCCCAGATAGTATTAACCGAGGTGGGAACTATAGGCCATAAGCGACCGCGATCGGACAAAGGGGCGTAAAATGTCACGCCCCTTTGTACCATGCTGAAGACTGTTCTGCCTGTTCCGCAATAAGTAAAGAACGGCTTAACCCATTTTCATGAAGTTTTCACCACAGATAGTTCTAACCGAGGCGGGAACTATAGGCCGTAAGCGACAGCGATCGGATAAAGGGGCGTAAAATGCCACGCCCCTTTGTACCATGCTGAAGCTATATCTGCCTGTCCGGCAATAACAGAAAAACGGCTTAACTGATTTTCATGAAATTTTCACCACAGATAGTATTAACCGAGGCGGGATCTATAGGCCATAAGCGACCGCCATCGGACAAAGGGGCGTAAAATGCCACGCCCCTTTGTACCATGCTGAAGACTGTTCTGCCTGTTCCGCAATAAGTAAAGAACGGCTTAACCCATTTTCATGAAATTTTCACCACAGATAGTACTAACCGAGGCGGGAACTATAGGCAGTAAGCGACAGCGATCGGATAAAGGGGCGTAAAATGCCACGCCCCTTTGTACCATGGTGAAGCTGTATCTGCCTGTTCCGCAATAAGTAAAGAACGGCTTCACCCATTTTCATGAAATATTCACCACAGATAGTACTAACCGAGGCGGAAACTATAGGCAGTAAGCGACAGCGATCGGACAAAGGGGCGTAAAATGCCACGCCCCTTTGTACCATGCTGAAGCTATATCTGCCTGTTCCGCAATAAGTAAAGAACGGCTTAACCCATTTTCATGAAATTTTCACCACAGATAGTTCTAACCGAGGCGGGAGCTATAGGCCATAAGCAACCGCGATCGGACAAAGGGGCGTAAAATGCCACGCCCCTTTGTACCATGTTAAAGACTTTTCTGCCTGTTCCGCAATAAGTAAAGAACGGCTTAACCCATTTTCATGAAATTTTCACCACAGATAATTCTAACCGAGGCGGGAGCTATAGGCCATAAGCAACCGCGATCGGACAAAGGGGCGTAAAATGCCACGCCCCTTTGTACCATGTTAAAGCTATATCTGCCTGTCCGGCAACAACGGAAAAACGGCTGAATCGATTTTCATGAAATTTTCACCAGAGATAGAAAAATCCGCGATCGGAAAAAATGGGGGTAAAATACCACGCCCCTTTGTACCATACTGAAGCTATATCTGCCTGTTCCGCAATAAGTAAAGAACGGCTTAACCCATTTTCATGAAATTTTTTTTCATGAAATTTTCACCACAGATAGTACTAACCGAGGCCGGAACTATAGGCCATAAGCGACCGCGATCGGACAAAGGGGCATAAAATGCCACGCCCCTTTGTACCATGTTAAAGCTATATCTACCTGTCCGACAACAACAGAAAAACGGCTGAATCGATTTTCATGAAATTTTCACCAGAGATAGAAAAATCCGCGATCGAAAAAAATGGGTGTAAAATGACACGCCCCTTTGTACTATACAGAAACTATGTCTGCCTGTTCCGCAATCACTGAAAAGCGATTTTACCGATTTCACTGAAATTTTTACCACAGATAGTACTAACCGAGGCGGAAACTATGAGCCACAATAGAGGGCGATGGAAACAAGGGGCGTAAAATGTCACGCCCCTTTTTATTACACTGCAAGTTATTTCTTGCTTTTCCGCAATCACGCTTAAACAGCTGAGCTGTTTTTCATGAAATTTTCACCACAGATAGTATTAACCGAAGCGAAAACTATGAGCCACAATAGAGGGCGATCAAAAAAGAAGTCGTTAAATGGCACGCCCCTTTGTATTACATTGAACGTTATTTCTTCCTGTTCCGTAATCACGCATAAACGGCTGAACCGATTTTAGTGAAATTTTTACCAATGATAGTACTAACCGAAGAGAAAACTATAGATTATAAATAGAGCGCATTTGCACAAAGATTCGGAAAATGTCACGCCTCTTTGGCACGCCCCTTTGTACTATACTGAACGTTTTTCGGAATGTTCCGTAATCATGCTTAAACGACTATACCGATTTAAATAAAAAATAATATAGCACGCCCCTTTTTATTTTATTAGATTAGGTCTGTTCCTTAATAACGCTTAACTACTAAGCCGATTTTAACAAAACATTTTCCAAAGACAGTACTAACAGAGGCGGGAACTTTAGTCTGTATCAACTGCAACGTCTTTTGCAATGTACTGAAAGTTTATTCTGCCTTTACGTAATCACGCTTAAACGGCGAACCCGATGTTATTATAATACAGCTATTTAGTACTTATTGAGGCGGAAACTATAGACAATTTATTTTTGTCTGATCCGTACTCACGCGTTAACGGTGAAACAAATTTAAAAACAATTTTCACCATAGATGGTATTTACTGTGTCGATCGGGCCAAGGGGCTTAAAATGCAGCACCCTTTGTATTAAATTAAAAAATATTTTTTTTTTCTGTATAATGGCACGCCACTTTGTAGGCAATATTAAACAGCGACTGATAAAAAGGCATATAATGGCACGCCCCTTTGTACTTTAGTGAGAGTTATGTCTGCCTGTTCCGCGAACGTGGAAAAACTGCTGAGCAAATTTAATTGCAATTTTTTTCACGAGCTAACCAATAGGGGAACTATAGGTCACATGAGACCAAAATTTAACTAAATGCGTTAAATGCCACTCCCACTTGAACTTCAGTGAAAGTTATGTCTTTATTGAAGTTTTCACCAGATGAAGTGCTAACCGAGGAGGGAACTGTAGGTTCCTTTTAAAAGCCATTAAAGAAATACATTAATAAATATTAAAGAAATACGTTAATATTAGGATTGTTCCCATGACGGAGGAACACATACATACCATGTTCCCCACGCTGAAAAAAATCGAAAAAATCGACCAAACCTCAAGTCACGAAGCAGTAATTAAACTGACTAATAAATAACTCATTGATAATATATGTTTTTCAACCCGGGCAACGCCGGGTGCAAAACAGCTAGTAAATAATAAACCTTTAAACATAAATAAATGCATTTATTTTCAATTTAAACATTTCAGATTTCTTTCAATAAATTTTTGATGAAATATAACTTTTCGTTATGCTTCTTTTCTTTCACAGCAAATTCAACATTGACAAATAACAAAAGGATCAACTGAGTGGATAAGAGTTGAAAAAAATAGACATGAACATTAAAGAAAAACACATGAGACTTGTGTATATCCCACTGATACAAAAAGAAGAAGCAAAACTAGAATTTATTGGACTTTATTATAAGAAAGCAATCGAATGAAATAAATTTGCTAGATTCAAGTCCCTGCATACACGTACACATACAAACATAAACGTGCATACATGAACAAATGTTAAGCTTTGGTTTGTTATCTGGCGAGAATGCAATTTGTAAACAATCAATAAACTCAAGTAATGTTTTAAGTGCAGCAAGCAACATGTGCAAAGGTGTCATAGCGTGAAACATAAAAATTCATATGGCCAATACGAAAAACAACTACAACAGCAACAATAGTGACAACGACAGCAACATCTCCAGAAAATATTGAAAGGAATTCTAGAAAACATATTGTATTTCGCATTAGAAAGACGAAAACAAAAGAAACACAACAACAAACAAACAAATAGTCTTAAGTAGCAGCAGTAAAAATTGCAATCAATACACATACAAACGTACGTACGTATGTAGTAATGTTAAAACATAAGACTATTTTCAATCGTGCCACTACTGTCATCATCAGTTGCAGTGATAAAAACATAATATTTTGCTGCTGTTGTCATTGTGCATTGTTCAAGAATAGCTGAAAACAATTTAACATCAACAACAATAATATTAATAATATTTTCAATTGTTTGTCTATAGTTGTTGCACAATATCTGTGCTGTGCAGTGCTGAGTGTAATTTTCCCAGTGTCAACTTATATAACAAAACAAAAAAAAAAATAAAAATTGTTAAGTATGTCACATGTGACATTCATATAGACGATATACCTTTAACAAGCAAGCAAACAAACTAACAAAAAAAAAAATAACGACAACGGTGCACATTTGAGAGGTAGCAAAAAAAATTTATATATTTATAAAAGCGAATTATGCACCTTTAAACCCTCATGCGCGTATTTATACTGCAACACGTGTGTGTCTTTTTTTTAGTTGAGAACTGAAATAAAATCATCAAAATTCATATACGTAACGAACGATGCGGAAGTATTTGTGAGCATCAATATTTTTTTTGTTTGTTTTTTTTTGGAGTGCACCCCCTATTTTAAATAATCCTGAGCCGCCATTTTTATCTTTCTTCACAAATCGTTACAATTTTTTTTACTAACAAACAACCAAAGAAAAAAAAAACGAGCACGATTTATGTAATCGCCATCTATTGGACCAACAGCTGTTACATTTGTAGGTGCCATTATTAATGTTCCAACAGCATTACGCTCTTTTGCTGCAGTTCTTGTTATTTTTTTGTTGCCATTTTATCCAACAGGCAAACTTAAGCAAAAAATAGTAAAAAAAAAACACAACAACCATATTTTGCATCGTTTGCAATGTTTTTCTATTTGGGTTAACGGAATTTGTTGCTACTGCTGTTATTGGCACCAACGACAGCAACACTACTGCTACCTACACACCTACCATCATCTATTTACTCTATCTGTAAATGCTTTAAAATATATTTTCGCTTGAACGGTATCGGGATTTATACGAATGTTATCAGTATGAAAGTAAATTCTGTTGCAATTTGCTTGTCAGGTAAGTTTGATTTTGTAAATCTTTACTTTGATTTTTTTTCTAGCACTTATTGTGTAAAACATGTTCAAAATGAAAAGTAATTTTCTTCTTATAGTACTATTACTAAGCATTACGAAATCTTTTCACGAACAGCTACTTTTTTTTAACACACTTCTAGTTTACTTTGGAACTTAAAATGATTATATTTGCTTTAAAGCTACAACAGGGTAATTCCAAAAATTTTCGCCACACTGTTTGAAAACATGCCTTTGGACGCTACTGAGAATTTGGCTCATAGATATCCACGTTTATATGAGATATGTTGCATTTTTGGATTTTCAAAATTTGCTGTAGTTTTCAAATTATCGCTGGTCAAAGTTCGACTTTTTTTACCAAAAGTCAGAAAAATACATGACGTTTAACGTGCTCTAACTTTTTAACTAGTAATCCGATTATCACAAATAATGGCTCATATGAAAGCTTAATTCTTCTTCTTTTAGGAAATATTTTCAAAAGCATACGGATTTTTTTCAGAAGTGTTGCAAAAATTCAAAAACATTTTTTTTTTGCGAATATTTAAAAAAACACATCTTGGTGATAAACAAAACTGTTTTGTACAACATATCCAAAATTCAGAGTGGGATCCCAATGGGATCAAAAAATATTCTGGTTTTAGTACGAAGTTCTTAAATTTTACCTTAGAAAATTTAAATTTTATATTTCTTCAATATAAAAATTTAAATTTTCAAAGAAAATTATACTATTAAAATTTTGAAAAACATTCAAAACATTAGAAATTTAAATTTTCTAAGGGAAAAATATGAGAACCTCGTACTTAAAACAGAATAGTTTTTGATCCCATGGAGATCCCACTCTGAATTTTGAATATGTTATACAAAACATTGTTATTTTTCACCAGAATTTTTTAAAAAAAAAATCGAAGATGTGTTTTTTTAAATATTCGAAAAGAAAAAATGTTTTTGCATTTTTGCATCATTTCTGTAAAAAAAAACTGTGTTATTTTAGAAATATTTTCTAAAAGAAGAGCCCCAGCTTTCACATGAGCCTAAATTTGTGAAAATTGGGTCATTGGTTAAGAAGTTACAGCTCTTTAAACGTGATATATTTTTCTTTTTTTTGCTTAAAAAGTCAATCTTTGACCCGCCATAATTCGTTAAATACACCAAATGTAAAAAAACGATATATGGTACATATATCATATTTATGAGGGCTATCTATGTGTCAAGGTTCAAATTAATCTGAGACAACATTTCCAAAAATTACTAAAATTTGAGCTAAATTTTCTGGAATGGCCCAACACACATAGATTTTAACAAATTTTCAAACTTAAATTCAGATTTAGAAACAAAATTCGGTTACAAATTTCACAAAACAATTTCTTAAGTTAAAAATAAACAGATATTAAAATGACTATCTAATAGGGTATGCAATTAACCGGGTTTTTTATTTAATCGGTTAATCGAGCAAATAATTAATCGGGGTTAAGAATTAATCGGTTATTAATCGGTAAAATTTGAATTATTCGGTTTACCACATAATAACAATAAAATTTAAAGTGAAAATAAAACCACTAATTTTGCGTGATTAAAAATATTTTATTACTAATAATAATAAACAAGTATGAAATCTATATTCCGATATGCCGATTTTTTAAATACGCTTCAAAATTTAAAGCCAAGTAAAATTTTTTTATAAATCCCTAGGTACACTAAAATGCTAGTACGTAAAACGCAGTACGCTAAATCAAATTTCTAAGAGATCTCATTAATTTTAAGTGATAGATAAACCAAATGTAAAGTCAGAGACAAACGTATTGTCAGTGTGACTAAAGATTTTACAAAAATATCTTTGGTTGCATTGCTCTCAAAATATTGGCAAATGAACTCAACTCAAATCTTTTTTCTTTTATTAGAATATTTTTAAAGCCAAAAATGCAAAAGCTCCTTCCGTAGATATTTCCGTGATAAAAAAATTTACCAGGAAGATTCTAAAATCATTTTGAAGAGGTGGAGTATTTTTTTCAGACATGCTGAAAAGTTTGAGTTTTTTTTAGGGTCCCGTTTTTAAGGGTTTCGACCCGAACACAGCGAAAATCTGAGTTTTTTTGCAGAAGGGTAAATCAATATTAAGGTTTATATCTCAAGAAACTGACGTTATAAACCATTTCTAAGGCCAGATTCGAATTAATCCCATAAAAAATTATTAGACACATTTATTGTGGTGGCAATGTATACAAAATTTGGACAGTGTTACCAGAACCATTTTTTCTTAACCGATATATATTTTTAGGACCTCGATTATAGGGTCATACCCTATAATCGATATATATTTTTATGACCAGAAAGTTTGATAATTTTTTTGAGGTGGTTTTGAATTAAAACTAAAAAAATAATAAACAAAAAACAAGTAAAAGTACAGGAATTTCGATTAATCGGTTAATCGACACAAATTAGCTGATTTATTTGTTATTTGAAAATTGGTCATTTCAAATTATTCGAACAGTTAATTGACGAAAATTAATAGGTTAATCGATTAACGGTTAATCGATTGAATACCCTACTATCTAATGAGGCGAAATACCTGGGTATTATCCGGGGCTCAAAGCTTTTCTAGACCATTTCCAATTTTAAAAATTTTCATATGTATTCTAAAATTGTCCAAATGTAATTTAATATTGTCCAAATGTATTTTAAAATTGTCCAAATGAGTTTTAAAATTGTCCAAATGTATTTTGAAATTGTCCAAATGTATTTTATAATTGTCCAAATATATTTTAAAATTTTCCAATTGTGTATTAAAATTGCCCAAATGTATTTTAAAATTGTCCAAATGTAGTTTAAAATTTTGCAAATGTATTTTAAAAGTTTTTAATTGTATTTTAAACTTTTCCAAATGTATTTTCAAAATTGTCCAAATGTATTTTTAAATTCTCCAAATGTATTTTAAAAATTTTCAAATGTATCTTCGACGGAGCTTTTAAAGTCCACTTACTAACTAGGGAATCCTAGGCGGAAAACTCTGTTATAACAGAGAACACGATTTCAATTTTTACGGATATGGGTAAGTGTTTGGTGGAACATTCCGAATGCCTCGAAATCAGGGTCTCATTGAGACTTCCGAGCAGGTGTGCTTGCAGGCTAAGGTACTTGGAATTGCTTAAGCCGCACAGATAATGTTGACAAAGAATCTACGTCCTTGCGCCACTAACATTTTTCATGACTGGCTTGCCGCTATGATGGCCTTAGAATTAAACACTGTACAAACGGAAATCGTAACTGTATACAATCCCTTCGTCAATCAGTCAGCACACAGTCAAGATAAAGCGTTGCTGGTCAAAATTAAAAAAAAAATATATAATTTTTAGAGTAGGACCCCGGTTCTAATTTGTTTTCGGAGTAAATTTTTAGGCTAGAATCTTTATCCCACCAAAATGAAGTTTTTTTGTCAGTAATAAGCCAAGAAAAATACTTATTAAAAATTGTTTAGGGCAAAACTTTAATCCCTCAGTGGCACAGGTTCATCTGATTTGGCTAAAAATTAAATCATTATTCGTGCCACCCTACTGGGCACATACAAATATTTAGATTGATACTTTGAATTGTATAAATCTGGAAGTGTAATAGTGGTTGACAAATAAAAGCACAACACGATAATATTTAAGTTTAAAATATTCTGCATAAAAGCTCTCAGTTTTCAACAAAACTTGTTTGTTTCTTATCTTTACAGTTGCTTTTACGCTTAATATTACCTTAACGCTTATGTTTCATCTGCCCACTGCATTGGGTGTTGATTGGTCACAATCATGTGCCTCGAATTGTACCTGCAAATGGACAAATGGCAAAAAATCCGCCATTTGTAGTTCACTTCAATTAACCACCATTCCGACAACATTAAGTACGGAACTGCAGGTGTTGGTTTTGAATGACAATCATATATCATATCTTAATCGGGAGGAATTCACCAATTTGGCACTGTTAAATTTACAAAGAATTTATCTAAAAAAGTCTGAGGTGCAATATGTACATAAGGAAACATTTAAGGATCTTAAAATATTGGTGGAAATTGATTTGTCTGATAATAGAATAGAGATGCTGGACAAGGACACATTCGTGGGAAACGATCGCTTAAGAATATTATATTTGAACGGGAATCCCTTGAAGAAATTGATAGCGTATCAGTTTCCCATACTGCCACACTTGCGAACCTTAGATCTGCATGATTGTCTAATATCGTATATTGATCCAATGGCATTGGCGAACTTAAATATGTTGGAATTTCTATATTTAAAAAACAACCTCTTGGAAAGTTTAAGTGAATACGTATTTCAGCATATGACCAATTTAAAGACATTGGCAATGGATGAAAATCCCTGGCAGTGCAATTGCAAACTAAGAAAGTTTCGCACATGGTTTGTAAATAGTAAATTGAATAGTGAGAGTTTGCTATGCAAGGGACCACCACAGTATAAGGAAAAAACGTGGGATCTGGTGGAAGAAGAGCAATTTGGTTGCTCTCCCAAAGTGGAGATATTTAACAATGAAGACGTTCAAAATATTGAAATAGGCAGTAATACGACATTTAGTTGCCTGGTGTATGGCGATCCTTTGCCAGACGTTTTTTGGGAACTCAACGGCAAAATATTGGACACTGATAATGTTATGTTCGAGTCTGAAAATATAGCTTCCGATAAATTGTGGAGTAATTTGACTGTCTTCAACATGACTAGCTTAGATGCTGGCACATATGTTTGCTCCGGTACTAATGTGGTGGGAGTAGGATCTCAGAATATAAGCATTTATTTGACGGAAATCGTACAGCATGTACTGGTAAAGACTCCGGAGACATTTTGGTATTTCGGATTGATAATGGGCACATTTGGAACTGTGTTTTTATTAATTTTAATATCCTTTGTGGCTTGTTTATGCAAAAGGACGACACGGCAAAGGCGGCATCCTAGCAAGACCGGCGTTAAGCCGAGTGTTAGTTTCAACGATCAAGAGAAAAAGTTATTGGATTTGAGCATAACCACTACGACGAATGATCGTGTAGATAGTTGTCTGGATAATAATCATAGCACTGCCACGGCAATGAGTAAGGCTGAATCGATTATAGGCTTTGAGCCCATTGAAATCCATTCCGTAGAAAACCATAGATCCAGCGTTCATGGCCATCACACCGTGATCATGGGTAATCATCACCAAATGTCTCACCAACAGCAACACAATCATTCGCATATGCCTCCTTCGAGTGCGACAGGTACTTTAATGAGCAATAGACAACACCAACAACATCAACAGCAACAACAACTGATGGCCACTGCTGATGGCTCCTGTAGTGTTGTTGGCATACCAACTTCAATGGCGTCCGTCGTAACGACAGGCGGACATAGCAATCACATGTCAGAAGAATTTCCCTTAAATGTTGGCGTTTTTCCACCACCACCGGAATTCTGTTCCAACATTGTACAAAATCCAACATATGGCAATATTTTCATAAGTGTCTCGGTCACACAAGATATGTTAGATGGAGCAGACATCAATATGTATCCAGATTTGTTAAATATACCAAACCGACTACAGGATAATGCTCTATCGTCAGCATTAGCAAATCAAAACACAACAAACTCCAACCAAATGAATTCACATGCAGCTGACTCTATGTCACCGCCACCAACGTCGGCGTCTGCAATGGGCAGCAATACATCGGTTAATGTTTCATCGTTTGCCACTTTGCCCCGCAATAACCAAAGAAGAGGTATTCTCAAGAAAGACTCTTCCCTGCAGCACCAGCATCACCATCAATTGCCCCAGTCCAATCTCTATACCCATGATGAAATTGTATCCTATCACAATTTGGAAACAACATACAGTCAGGGCTATCAAGACCATCGAACTGAACTGATAGGATTACCACCTCCGCCTCCACCACCTTCGGTTAAATGTCACCATGGTCAACATTCAACAAACGCTACCTCCAAGCCTTGTACTGGTTGCATGTCAACAAATATACAACCACCGTCGGCTTGCTCCAGTCCGCCTGTGGATGCCACACCACTGCGACCAATAACAAAGGCACAAAATGGTACAGCGTGTTTGAAATACGATAATATGGGAAGGCGAATAACAGCCAGCGGTAATTCAACACTCTCGTTGCCCGATGAAGAACGCCTAGAAAGTGAAACATTATTCAATGAGGGCAATCCCCTTACGAAGACTCCCGCCTCAAAACTCGCAACAAACGACTGCCAATCATCATCATCGCCAACAGCAGCATCAACTCATCAAAAGGCTGTTACCATGAACAACGATACGAGAGGGGAGTTTGTATCGCTATAGTACTACGGGACCCAAGTGTAAATAGTTAGCAAGTGAGAGAGACAAAGCTTTAGTTAGTACATTAGGATTACGGTGACATTAATTAGATTTTACTTAATTAGATTTATCATCGTTAACAAACACTCTCCATGTACATATTTAAGTGTAGTAAAAAACTTAATTTTAGATTAAATTTAGAATCAAAACAATCAAATTATACTTGAATTATTTTATTATTGTTTGGAATTAAAGCAGTCAATGGGTACATCATTAACATCAGTGGCATTCTGCCACGGTATTATTTTATATACTATAAATACAAAATACATTAAAAAAACGGAATATTAAGTTGAAATGAAACAAACCAATCAAATTGTAATTAGTATTTTACTTATTAGAACTTCAAAATATCATTATCGTGTTAAATTTAATTTTTCTTTTCATAAAATGTCTTAAAAATTAATTTAAAAAAAAAAAATACTATATATAAACTGTACATAGACCATGGCAAACAAATGAAAAATCGTTAAACCATCGGGTTAAAAAAATACAAAAACGTTAAAAAAAAAAAAAAAAAAATACTAACAACAACATAGCTGACTTTTCAATTAAAAATAAATAAAATAAAATGTTTGCATTTTTATTCATATTTTAGAAGTAGAACTCGTATATAATTAGTAGTTAGGATCTTTAAGCATACAGTTAATTCGTGCATCCCAGCAAAAATATATTATCAATAATAGTATTTTTACACCCTACACTTTGTGATAGAATTTATCATTCCATTAGTAACACCTCATATTAAAATCGTCTGACATGCTTTTGTACATTTGAGCCAGACCGAAAAATTCTGATAGTAGTTTTTCTTATAGAAAACTTTTACCCTTTAGTGGTAAAAGTTTTTCTATACGAATATTTGAGAAGAAAAAAAAAACAAAAACTACCACTAAAAATTGGAGATATTGGCAAACCCCTCTTCAAGAAATTTCAGGTTGTGTTGAAATGGTGACAAAATCGTCTAATGGCATTTCACTCCTCTGCATTTTGAACTCTAAAATCGTTAACACGGAAATCCTAGCAGATGCTGTTTTCGAGTTATTTCGAGTTATTGCGAGTTATAATTACACTGGTCGACAGCAAAAATCTTCCAGTGAAATATCCAACTTATTCTTATAGATGTTTCTCTCGTGAATGCAAATTTTCCATACAATTTTTTCTAGCACGTACCGTTTTTAAGATATTCGCTGTTAAATAATCACAAAAAATAATTTCGCACATTTAGGGGTCCGCTGTTATGTTGCTTCTAACAAATAGGAGTTGATTTCATACTAATTGGACTTCCTGATTCCAAAACTGCAATCCAAAGTTTTCTAGCATGTTCCGTTTTTGAGATATTCGCGTACCAGATTTTCGCGTGGAATATAGCGATTTTCTCAAAAACGGAACATGCTACACAATTTTGGTATGCAGTTTTGGACCTGATGTAAAATCAGGTCCTATTTTTGGAAGAATCTGTAACAGTGGACCAACAAAACTGCGAAATTATTGTTGTTTTGACAGCGAATATCTCAAAAACGGTATGTTCTAGAAAAAAGTAGATGGCAGATTTGGATTCAGGAAAGCAAAATATATAGGAATCAGTTTTATTTTTAACTGGCAGGTTTTTGTTGTCGAAAAGTGTAATTATTTACCAATAACTCGAAAACAGGATCAGGTACGATTTTCGTGTTAAAGATTTTTATAGTTTAAAATAAAGAAGAGTGAAATGCCATTAGGCGATTTTGTCACCATTTTAACACAACCTTTATTTGCTTGAAGGGGGGTGTGTAGGGTTAATTTGCTCAAAGAAAGGAACCGCCATCAAATTTCCTTGACAACATAAATAAACATTGAACAGACGCATTTAAACAAACATTTAAAACACCTCAGAGCCACGGTAATTTCTTTTTATCCCCACTTTCTGACTAGAGTGAATTTTTTCTATAGTGCAATTTTTTTTTTATTTGCATTTTTCGCAACAACGCAAACTGATTTAAAAAAACTGGGAGACACTGGTATTTTAGAATTTTTTAGTCCGGTTCATGTGTTCAGCCAAAAGTTAAAATTTGTCAGGCAGTGACATACGTCAAGGACCCCTTCACATATGTATATTAATGATCCTCGATCAAATTTCTCACCATCTATCGTCCGTCCCATCGTCCTTCTGTGTGTTGAAAACCAACTTTCTGCTGAAGCTGGGCAAATACATTTGTAATTTTCCTGGTCAATTTGGTATAGAATTTCGGGAAAATCGTTCCCATAGTATTGATGATACATCTCAATGTATATTAATTTTCAAAATGTCCTCATTTAACTGCCCTCCTAAGAAAGAAAGTCATAAGTGCCAAAATCCCAAAATTAAGATATGGGCATATTGGGAACCTTGAATGTGTTTATGATTTTTGTATTATGTTTAAAAAACCATTTTTCAACAGTAAATTATCAAAAAACGTTAAGCAAAAAAACTTACTACGATAAAAGATATTGACCACAAAATTGAAGGCTTTTAAGACTTTTTTCTTAGTATTTTTAAAATGTTTTTATTGATATAAAATATTTTTTTTATTTTTATTGTGAACAATTTAGTTTTCGTTAGATTTTTTGGGTGCCTTTACTAGGAAAAAAGTCATAAGTCCATTTTCTCTACTTTATCATAAAAACTTTTTATTAAAAAGTTTCATTGTTACACAAAAAAAAAAAAAAAAAGACAAATTACTAGGAAAAGTCTCATAATCCTATTTTACCAATATTTGACAGTTTTCGTTGTTTTTTAACAAATCGAAATTCATTTTTTTTTTTTAATTTTACAATTTTTTTTTTGTAATTTTACAAATTTTCAAGATAATTTTACAAAAAAAATCTAGTAAATTCACGAAAATTCCTTGTAAAAAAAACTGAAAATTTACAATTTTATTGGTAAAAACTTGGTAAATTACTAGGAATTGTCGTAAAATAGAAGGTTATAAAAAATCTAGTAAAATTACGATACCTCTTTGCAAATTTTATCGTGGCAAAAAAATTTGTAAGTTTACAATTTTATTGGTAAAAATCTTGTAAAATTACAAAATTATTGGTAAAAATCTTGTAAAATTACAAAATTATTGGTAAAAATCTTGTAAAATTACTAGGAATTTTTGTCAAATAGGAGGAGCAAACAAAAAAAAGTTACAAGTTTTTCTTGTAATTTTACAAGGTTTTTTTTAGTGTAGTTAAGATAATAAAATTGAATAAAATAATATATTTTTAAATCAGTTGTGAAAATTTTCAAAAGTATTTAATTTAAAGGCGCGAAAAATAAAAAAAAAAACTTAAAAGCTAAATATCTCAAAACTACTAAAATGGAGTTATGACTTTCTGAGGACATGCACCTGAGACTTCTTTGGGGAAATGTCTGATATATGTCGTACGAAAATACAAAAAAAATTTCGTATTTCCTTTAGTTTTTACTTTTATCCATTTTTCTTTATAAATTATCTTTATCATAGTAAGAAAAATTTCGCTTTTTTAGTCCCAACAGGATTTGAACCTGGCACCTCCAGTTTGTTAGTCCCACAACTAACTACTTGTTCCAAACTTTATTTTCAAAATTGTAAGGGCTGGTAACTCATCACAATATAGTCACTGATTAAGGCAAATCAGTGTTTGCAAACGTAAAATTTATATGAAAATAAACTATGATTAGTATTAATCATTGATTAGCTTTTGATAAGTTACTAGCCCTAAGACATTTATTTTATTTTAAATAACTCGATAATATTGTCATTTTTTTCTTGGAAATTGAAGAGTTGCCCAGATATAAAATTTAAATGAAGCCATTTCCTTATCGATTTCTTAGAGGAATTGTGCACATTCTTAAAACATGGACATATTGTTGTCAATGTTTCGACATGTCATTAAGTATTATATGGTTTGTCAGAACCTAAGACATTTCCTCAAGGAATTACTTTGTAAATTTCCTTGGTGACACATTTTCCAACTGGGTAGTTACTCATATTTTTTCTAGCCCCTTAAGTTAACTACTTGTAAATTGAAGATTTTGCTGGATATGTTTACGATTGCCTAAAAAAGGACAAGAAAAACGAAGTGTAAAAAATATTTTCTGGGATACGATGCATATTAACTGGATTATTTTTGGTTTGTTTATTGTTTGTTTTCATAGTACCACAATATGTAAAAATGTTTATATTTAGTTTTAGTACAAATCGATAGGTGTTACAAAATTATTATCATTATTATTATTATTATCGGATTACTTATTAGATTTTTGTTGTTTTTGTGTAAGTATGTGTTACGTATGTTATATATTTATTGTTTCTTAGGATCATAACAAAGAAATATGAGCTTAATGATAATTATATTAATAACTTAACAAACAAAACATCGGAAATACAATTAAGGTATTGTCAAAAATAAATACTACAAAATAAAGGTATTTGAATATCAAGCAAAGTATAAAATATACATGAAAAAGCTAAAAGCATTTTTATTGTGAGTTAAGATATAAATGCTACTTACCCAGCAAAAAGGTAATGCGTATTTATTCTGAATTGAATTATCTAATGGTAACTCGCAGGTATGCAAGGAAGCACTTGCCCCAATTGACATCGCATTGTAAAGGTAATGAACATTGAAATTGGGACGTAACTAGTTACAAATTAGGAAGGTCTCCCTGGTGTCACCCGCTGATCTTTATGGAATTGGTTTTATTTTGTAGAGAAGGAAATATAAAGGAACACGTATTTTTTTTATCGGCCCAAATTCATATTTAGTTGGTGAAAATGAGGGGGGAAGAAACGGTAATTTTACATTTTTTGCATTTATCTCCCATATTATATAATGAATGGGTCTTTGGAAAACCCATCATCATGTGCAAAGAACGTGTCCAAACATGCATAACTTTTAGTCATATTGAGTTAAATAATAAGTCAAAAAATATTTACTTTTTTGGCACGTTGTTGGAATCACGAGATAGGTATTTTAAATACCTTTAATCTGATACCAAATAAGCCTATATTAATTTTGAGTAAATAGACGTAAATCGTAAAAAACTGAAAAAGGTCAACTTTCCCCCCATGCGACCCCTCCTAAAAATGAGTTTGGGCCGCTAAAAAAAGTACGTGTCGAATTAATTTTCGTTTTGAAGAACATATCCAAATTTCATGAAGATCGGAGGGTGACACCAGGAAGACTCTCCTTGTAAGTTCCGTTATAACCCCCAAAGTTTATTACTTGCTAATGGAAGTTTTTGCTGGGTACGTTAAATTAAAGGTTGATTAATGGCTCCATAACTCTAAAATGGAGCATGTGAACACAGTTTGCCGCAATCTTACTGAAAATGACCAGACAGTAAAAAAGCTTACACTAATTTGTGGGGGTTTACTATTTGTCCATTTTGTAGTATTTATTTGAAAAAAACCCTTTTTTTTTTGCTATATTATGAAATATATATTTACAGTTGTCGATAACATCCAAGGCGTCAATAATTAAAATTTAACAATTTTTTTTGCAGCCTCAGGTAGTCGCACGAAAAGTGCGATCCCCCAATCATTTACATTCTGGGCATACACTCTAAAGATAGCGCCAGAGTCACTTTCTATAAAAAATTCTATAAAAATGTTTGCTCTACCTACAACGTTTGGTAAATGTTTTAAAATGTCTCTGAATTTATTTTAAAGCAATTTGCAATAGTTAGACAAATTAGAAATTTTATAAATTAAATGGATCACAAAAATAACACTTAACCTATAATATATATATAAACTATATTTCATGGATTGTATGGATTTTACAATTATGGTAATCATGTTATCATGATCCCTGCAACATTATATTGCTAGAAACAAAATAAAACAATTATAATTTGATTCCTGTAACAATGTAGGGCTGCAGAGAACATAGAATAGTTGTCGTGATCATGTTACAAACATGCTTTTTCTTTGCGTGTAGTTTCACTTAAAGTGTTTAATATGGTTATAACTTTTTTTGGACAAAAAAAGTCCATCCCACCGCGATATGGGCAATGTTGTACAGGTAACAAAAATATATTTTTTCGGTCATTTTGGTGAAAAAATTTCACGCACCGAATGCAATTTCTAAAACTCCTCCAAGAATGATTTTTTTATTTTTTTGTTTTAAAAATTTTATATTATGACGTCATATCAACAAAATTCCGCGATTATAATCATTAGTTGCTGAAAAGAATTATTGCCTCATAGCGATTGTTTCGCGCCCTCCATCCAATTGATGAGATTTTGTTTTTATATTAATGAAATTACAAGAAAGTCTTAAATATTTTGCAATTAGATTTAATTTGTTTATACTTAAAAGAAAAACTAATATTCAAAACTTCATCGCGTTTGGTGCGTGAACTTTTTTAACGATCGCGAAAAAGTAAGACATCATTTCTTAATATTTTTTCATAGCCTATACGTCTATGGGATGGACTTTTTGATATTTGCAAAAAATTCAAAAAGTTATAACCCTAGTGTTTATCAGTTTCTACCAACAAATTTTAAAAATCAGAATCAACCATCCAAATTTTTCTAGCGCGACCCATTTTCCTTCGTCAGCACTCTTCAATTGTCACGGTAGGCGTGTAAGATTAAAATCAGTTATTTAAACGTACGTTATGGAAAAAAAGGTTACGAGAACCATATAAAATTTCATTACCCATATGTTATCGTAATGAAATGTTACATGATTCTCGTAACTTTTTTCTCCTTAATGTACGTTTAAACAGCTGATTTTAATCATACACACCTTTAGAAAGCTGTCGATATCTCCACTTAGCCTGTGCTGTCAATTAATTCTTTCAGATTTTCTCATTGTTCAACAAATATTATGTTGTCTTAGAAATAATTAATATGGACTCAATATTTTAAATTATTTTTTTTTTTTATTACATATCTTTATTTCGGCTTCAGGTCATAAAAAACCATGAAAAAGTAAAAGTTTTTTTTATTTTATTCTATTAGATATTTTGTTTTAAATTTTCCGATATTTCTGTCAAATCCTTTGACCATCATCAGGGATCTATTTTGGAATTCAATATGAAAACTAATCATTTTATTCTCACAAAATTACAAATATAAAACACAACGTAGTAAAATATTTACATTTTTGTTTATATAAAACAAATAATTTTTTATATAATAATTACAAAATATTTTTGTTGTTACCCCTTAGCCAACAACCTTTGGAGCGCTCCAAGTGTAGAAAATTTTTTGTAGAATATTTTAACCCTTTAAACGCACGTTTTATTGGTGTTCTATGAGGATATATGAAAAAGGGACCAAAATATCCCCTAAAAATGGGATATAGAGGTTTAGTATATTCTAAGACAAGAACCACCAAAATTTTATTGAAGACATGCCTTAACATTAGATTCCTCAGAATTAGATTTAAGACTTGTTTTTTGACTTATTCAAAACGCCTTTAATGGGCCATACAAAAAGAACTCGAGCTAAGTTTTCAAAACCCTTCGGGGGTTTGCTCTAAAGTTGGTGTACTTTCATTTTATTTGGTCCCATCCAAGGCACAAAATCGTGTTGCACAGCGTAATCGGGGATATGACTTTCTTGCAAATGCATGTATTTCCCTGTTAGTCTAAGGACGGAATAAACGCATTTTGCAAAAAAAATTTGTTTTAGCCCGAGTAAAAATAATTTAATATGATTTTATATACTTTTATATAGTCATATTATTTCATATATGATCATGTGTGACACTATGTCTTGCGAGATAAATTCATATAATAAATTTTGATGTGGGGTTTTTTTAAGATATCGCCATACATAATTATATGTTGTAACATCTGGTCCCATGCATCATTCCAAATTTCTAAGTGTTTTATATAAAATTTTATATGCCTCCATTATTTTTTAATTTTTCTAAGTTTTTTCCAAGAACATATTTTTATCGCAAATATTTGCAACGTGTTTTATATAAAATTTCACATGACTTCATATTTTTTTATTTTTCTAAGTTTTTTCCAAGCACCACTTTATCACGAATATTTTCTAAGTGTTTTATATAAAATTTTATATGACTCAATCTTTAAAATTTTTTCTAAGTTTTTTTCAAGGAACATTTTTTTATCGCAAATATTTTCTAAGTGTTTTATATAAAATTATATATGACTCCATTTTTTTAAAATTTTCTAAGTTTTTTTAAGGATAAAGTTTTTATGAGAATATTTTCTAAGTGGTTTATATAAAATTTAACATGTCTCCATTTTTTCTTAAATTTTTCTAAGTTTTTTTTCAAGAACAACTAATTTTTATTGTTTTAATTTTTCAACTTTTTATTAAAAACTAAAAAAACATCCGATTTATAAAATTGTATAAATTTTAATATAATTGGATATAATTTTATATAATTGGATTAGACCAAAACTCGTATCAAAGTCGATATAAAGTTATATAAACTGATATTATTAGATAATATTCGATCAAATCTTATGAAACCATTTTTCGTATAAGATTATATCTAAATAGACACGAACCCATATTAAGTTATATATTGCGTCATATCATTTTTTTTACTCGGGAGCTTATTTTTTTTTTCAGTTTTTGTAAACTTTTTTTAACTATCTTGAATTTGCTGCCCAACTATTTTTCAACGTGAACTTTGAAAGTGAAAAACTAATCTGACCGAAATAACATTTTTTCGTTAGTAAAAATAACATTAAAAATAAAATACAAAAAAAATTTGGAATGTCTTGAAAATTTTCTTCATACAACTGAAAATAAGCTATTTTTATATTAATTTTTTTTTAGTGCACATTTTACGATTTTAGTGCATATTTTATAATTTTAGTGCATATTTTACGATTTTAGTGCATATTTTATGATTTTAGTGCATATTTTAGGCGCTTAAAACATAGTTTTTTAGCGCATAAAGTTCCTGTCCCTGGTTATAATGTTGTTTTTATTTAGAAGATTTGTAAGATTAATAAAATGGGTTTCAATCATAGTCAGGCGCGGATCCAGGGGGGGGGGAGAATGTGATTTCTCCCCCCCCCACTCCCAAATGATTTCAAAAAAAAAAAAAAAGAAAGAAAGAAAGAAAGAAAGAAAGAAAGGGAAATTCAAATAGAAAGAAAATAACCAGGATGTTAAAAACAATGAGGAGAGTTATACATATGTGTGCTGATGATTTACGTCAGCACACAGAGCCTTTATCTTAAGAAATTTTTTACATTCTTAGGATAAAATGTTTCAGAATTTATGAAATTTCATATGAGAAACTTAAATGTCAATAGATTCGTGGAAATTTTCTAGTCGAATGATTTTCCTTATCATTTTCTAAAAAAAAGTATTATCTCAAATATTTTTTATAGAAAAATGTCACAGAATTCATGACTTAATCTTTAGAAAATATCTTGATACTTACACCCAAAAAAAAACGTGGGTATTCAATACTAAAAATTTAACTAATTTTAGTCCAAAAGGACCTAGTGCAGAAATTGGTAACCAATACTAAAATTTTTAACTAATATTAGTAAAAACCAGTAAAAATTACTAATGTTAGTACTTTGAAGATACTAAAATTAGTAACCAATAAGTAGATTTTGGTACAATATCACTTACTAAACCTTTTACTGTAGAATTATTTTGAGTGTATGTATTTGACTCTGAATGTAAGAATTTTTTGATTAAAATTTTTTCTCAAATTTTAGGAAAAATGTCTTAAAACTTTTCTATAGAAAAAATTCCTCAGCAACTAAGAATTTTTCATTAGAAAAAATGTTTCAGAATCTGACAAGAATTTTTCTACAAATAAATTTCTCAGAATCGGATAACATTTCTTCAGGAAAAACGTCTCAGAATCTTAGGCCTCTGTTCTGTCTTTAACAACTTTTCAATTCACTTGAAAGTTTCCGGATCACATTTTGTTGAGCACGTTTTAATTCGAAGCTGAAATCGAATAATTAAAATTAAAAAAATTATAAAGTGCATTCGTTTTACTTTCACCATATTTTATTTATGTGAAACAAAACGAAAAAAAAAATCGGATGTGAATTCTAGAACACCAAAAAAATGGGAAATTTTAATTTTCACATTTTTTATGTGAATTACTTTTTTTGGAACAGCGGCCTTAGTTTACTCTGCGGAAATATATTTTCGAATCTTAGAATTTTTTAATGGAAAAATTTTTACGAACATGAGAATCTCTTTGTTTAAACATTTTTAAGAATCTGCGAATATTTCTATAGGAAAGGTTTGTCAAAATCTGTAATTTTCTTATAGGAAAAATGTTTTAGAACTTTTCTATAGAAAACTACTTCGAATGGAAAATCTCTCAGAGTCTGAACATTTTTCTGTTGGAAAATTCTGAGAATTTTTCTATAGGAATGTGTCTGAATATGGAAATTTTTCTTTTGGAATTGTGTCCAACAATAATAATTTTAATATTCTAAAAATGTTTGAGAATCTAAGAAATTGCATTGGAAATCATTAGATGGCAATAAAACAGTAAAATTTTTCTATAGAAAAATACTATAAAATTTAAGATTTTGTATTTGGGAAAGTGGATCAAAATTTCTTTATAAAATGTTCTAGAAACTGGTACTTTTTAAGTATCTGATAAATTCCTTTTACGATATATGTTTCAGGATCTGAGAATTTTTGTATACAAAAAATATAAGAATTACTTCAGGGATTTTTTATAAGAAAAGTATATTAGAATTCGGAAAAATTTTCTATAGAAAGAGTGAATCTCAGATTATTTCTATAAAATAAAGTTTAAAACTCTGATGGCCGTATTCAAAATGAAATTCTAGACACTGTCTAGATACTGTTTAAGGATTTCTTATTCAAAACACATTTTCTTAAACTATGAACATACGTTGAACATCTCTTGCCTAACTGAAGTAATATTGATTTTGTAAAATGTAAACAACAAATTAAATGCCAAAGAGTTAAAGTTATTTTAAAACTCTCGCTTTTATTAAAAACCATTTCCACAACTTGCTCTAATAATTAAAGCCATTTTTAGTAAAAAATTAAGATATTTTTTGTGGTTTTTCATAATATTTTTTGTTTTTTTCTTATGTGATTTACTAAAACAGGGATGGTCAACTTTTTGTTAAGCAGACTTAACTAAAATCATTTTGCTGTGAGAGATTTTCTATGCGAATAATGTTGAATCTGAGATATTTTCTATAGAAAATACGATCTGAGAATAAAACAACATTTTTTTTATTTGACTTTCAACGGCCTTATTTATGAAGTAAATCTTAAAAAATTTTTGGGTATAAAAATATTTTACCCAAATCCAAAAGCTGGATCCGCATTTAAAAAAAAAACTTTTGTTTTGCTTTTCAATTTGTTACTTAATAATAAAAATATAAACAAAAATTCACAAACAACCCCCCCCCCCGCTACCAACCAACTTTTTTTATATATTTGGTAAAAAAAAATCTCCCCCCCCCAAATTTTTTTATATTTTTGGTAAAAAAAAATCTCCCCCCCCAAATGAAATTCCTGGATCCGCGCCTGATCATAGTAAACTAACTCCAAAGAACAGAAATTTATTTTTCTTTTTGATTATTTTTTTGAGTTATTTTGGATGTCAAAGAGAAGGCTCTTTTGGATAAAACACTTTCATACCAAAATTTAAAATTTTTGTAAAATTTTTGGAGACCATTTTGGAGACTAAAATGAGTTTGCTTGTTGGCTGGGTCATGACTGTGGTCTCAAAATCCAAATTTTTTTAATGATTATGTAACGATATCAAAGTACATTTACTTCGTTGCCCTAGTTATTATATTTAAAAGGGCGTATATTGATACTTTAACTCGCATTATGTCGCATTTTCATTGCTACGACAACTGTAAATAATTATATTTTATAATTTGCTGTAATAAATGATGTCATATCTAAATAAATTAATTTTCTTTATTCAATTGTGCTAATTATATTAGGTTTTAATTATGTGAAAACAACAAATACATACAAATATATTTGAACTGTAAACAATATTTATTTAATAAAATATAATTCCATTACAATTGTAGAAAATTTAAAAAGAACAAAAAAAAAAAAAACATTTGAAAGCATTAATTAGTTGGTAATTAACTAAATAGTTTTTATTATAAATAGTAACAACACAACTAGTAGTAAGTAGATTTTAAGTAAACCTAAATAAATACATACATATATACTAACATACATATGTATATGTATATGAAATAGTATTATTATTATTATTATTATTAAATTCCATAAATTTAATGAAAACAAATAAAATTTCAGAAAATCATTTAAAAAACAAAATGTGTATAATTACTTTTCTTGCTAAGCCATCTTTGCCATTCACTTGCCAATGTGTGTGGGTGAATCTAAAAACATATTTGTTTAGAAGGAGTTTTGTGTTCAAAAGAAAATCCTGGCATAAAAGTAAGTATCTCAGACACCAACAATTGAATAAAATTCATCTAACAAGGGATGTCTTTCAGAGTGCATCCACTGATTGTCCTGAAACTTGCATATGAGAAAGAGGGGAGGAAAACTAGAGTTAACTGTTTTTTCTTAGCTACCTGATGACACATTTAGCGGGAGAAAAACAGTATTTTTTTTTTGTTTTTTTTGGGGATTTATCATATTTTTCCAGAAGAAACAATATGAATGTTTATCACAGATGGAAGGGTATTTTGAAGGCCTGCTAGTTCGGCTTCTGATGGTGTATCGTTTCCAAATTCGGCTTCGTTAAGTTCGTATTTGTAAAATAATGTAAAAACTTTTGGTGTAGTTTATACGGAGATGTCTACGACAGCCTCTATTAAAATTAAGACCGATGTATTTGGCGAAATTCCTGCTCGTTCGGGTTATATTCGGATTTGACTGAGAAACCAAATTGTTCTTAAGGTAGCAACCCTTTTTTTTCAATTTGAGATTGGGCAGGTAAAAAAACAGGTAACTCTTATTTTTATCTCTCATTCCCACATGCAAATTTCCGGACAAACGGTGGGTGCCCTCAGAAGGACCTCCCTTGTAAGTAACAGTTTTTATACCCTCCACTTAGTGATAGAGGGTATCTATAAGTTTGTCATTCCGTTTGTAACTCATCGAAATATTGGTCTAGGACTCCATAAAGTATATATATTAAGGGTGGGATAGTGTCGTGTGAGATTTTAAGCAGCAATATTTGGAAGCGCTAGAACCGCTCATTTTGTGAGGTTGGTAAAAAAAGTGTATGAGCCAAAAAATGGGGGAGGTCGGATAGGATCTAGGGGTCGCTCATCGGGGTCAAAGTTGGGAGTAGAGGGGAAAAAATCCACAAAAAGCCCCAAAACTCTCCTGGTTTTGCTCCTAGAGGGGTCAAATGTGAGACCGGCCCCCATTATTTTTTCCCCCTGAACACTTTTGCCAAACATATCTAAGCCCTATCTCCAATCCCTAAGGGGGGTCCCATACAAAGGTACAATTTGTAAAAAATCTTTCTTCTACCGCTCTAGTTGTCCTAAAAGTCACCCTAGAGGTATCAAATGTATGACCGACCCCCAATATTTTTTCAACCCCAACATTTTCTTAGAACATACCTACCCCCTATCTTCAATCCTTAGGGTGGTCCCCATACATTTTTTTTTATTTTTTCTTAAATTGTCATATTAAATCAGCTCCTACCGGTCCAATGGTGCCTCCTATAGGGGTCATTATCAAGAGCAACCCCCATTAATTTTTAGCCCCCAACACTTCTTCTGAACATACCAATTCCATATCTCCAATTCCTAAGGGGTCTCCCACACAAAACGACATTTTTGTAAATCTTTCTCCCACTGCTCTAACTATCGCAGGGGTGACCCTAGAGAAGTTAAATGTGTGACCGACCCCCAATATTTTTTCAGCCCCAACATTTTCCCCAAACAAACCTACCCTCTATTTTTAAGCGTTAAGGGTGTCCCCACACAATTTTTTTTTTTTTAATTTTTGTTTTTTTAATTTGCGCCTACCGCTCCCACTTTGCCTTTTAGGGACGGGAAATGCAGACTGACCCCCATTAATTTTTGCCGCCTACATTTTTTCTGAACATACCTACGCCGTATTTCCACTTTGTAGGGGTGCTCCCCTGGGGAAAACTAAGTGTTTGAAACCAAATTCGCAAAACGTCTGGACCAGGAGTGCTAATGTTTGCGCGTTTTAAAGAGCAGTGTGAAAATATAAAAGACAAACCGTACAGTCTTGGCATATAAGATGAGGAAGTGCAACATACCAGCTCAAGTCCAAACTGACATCAAGTTGTTTTGTTGGGCTCAAATAAAAGAAAAGCAACCCAGAGACGAATACAAGGAGTTTCTTAAAATTGTTTTATTATACCTTGGCGAAAATATTCCTAATAAGCATTTTAGCCCACGAGGACCCATCAGTCATGCTCGATGGATGGCAAAAGACATATATTGCCTAAAAATGTTTTTGTTCCGAAAATATATCGGTTTGGCCAAAAAAGAATTAAATGCACTTCTTGATGTGACCGTTTTCATCATAACAATTTACGTAACAGCTTGGTTTAGCGCTACCAAAGCAATAGAAGCTCCAAATAATGATTTGAATTTTTTGAAAGCGATTGCCAATTATGCTTCAATTGATAAGATTCTGTCGCAACGATTGGTCAAGAGATTCTGTGGACATTTCTGGTATCTCAGTGGCGAAGCTGTTGCTCTCGAACTATTTGATCCGAATATCTCTTGTGAAATAAAACGAAAAATGTCGTATTCAATTCTTGTATTTGAAGAAGAGAAAGAGGAATTGGAGGAAGAGTTATCTGACGATGAGATGGACGAATCGTCTAACGAAGACAGCGAGGAAGAAGAAGACGATGATATCGGGGAAGAAGATGCCTCAGAGGATAGCGGCGACAGTTGCAACAAGGATTGTAATCCTCCAGTACATGTTGTTGGATTCGAAGGTTGGAAAATAATTAACATGACATCAAAACAAGTAAATCAAGAACTCATGAAAACTGATTTAAGCCACTACGTCACACCTGAGACTCCGAAATTTTTTGCACGCTTCGGAATAACAACAAATTTCATTGCTTCCGATCCAAATACTTGGGAAAATCGTCAGGACTACCAGCGAGCGCTGCAAATATTACGTAAATTACATGTTGTCAACCACGCTGCCGAAAGAGGTGTAAAATTAATTAAAATGTTGTGCCGTAACGAGGAGAAAAAATAGTTTTGCTTCAGGTCGTGGCCGAAAATCGGAAACAATATCCATCACACGATAAAAATAAATTAATTTGATTTATAGTAGCGGTTTTCACCCTTGATAGAAAACAATTGAGGAAATTTCCTACAAGAAAATTTTCTACCGATTTTTTCCACTAAAGAGTGAACAACTATTTAAACAAGTTTTCTCACACTAACATTTTCTATAACCTCAAATTATTTTACATAATTAAAACTACGAAATAAAAATAAACAACGCGATTTTTAGTAAAAATATAATTAATCATTTAAGTTTCATTTTAAATTTCGTATAAAAAGACTGAAAATATCACAAAATAATTAAATGCCTCTCTAATCAGCTGTTTTGTTGGTCTAGAAACTTTTATTTTTTTCTATACTTCAACTTACTCAAGCATCAAGTCGAAGAAATTTTCTATGTAGAAAAGAAGAAACCAAGAAAATGAGAAAAACGAGCCGCCATGTATTTTGTTGTTGTATCTGTCAAACATTTTCTTGTTTTCTTCGATTCTCCGATTCTTTTCTTATTTTCTATCAAGGGTGAGAACCGCTAGTTATATTATTTATAATTTTTTATTATTTTCAAGTAAAAAAAAAAATATTTTTTTACGCTTAACAAAAGTTACTATTAAATTACAAATTAAAGACCTCGGATTTTTCGATAAAATAAATAAAAAAATTGTGGGGTAACACCTTGAAGATAGAGGGTAGGTATGTTTGAAGAAAATGCTTTGGCTAAAAAAATATATGGGCAGGTCATACATTTGACTTCTCTACATACATTACTAATTTAGTTTTCCCCAGGGGAGCACCCCTACAAAATGGAAATACGGCGTAGGTATGTTCAGACAAAATGTAGGCGGCAAAAATTAATGGGGGTCAGTCTGCATTTACCGTTCCTAAAAGGCAGAACGGGAGCGGTAGGCGCAGATTTTATAAAAAAAAAATAAAAAATAAAAAAAATGTGTGGGGACACCCTTAAGGCTTTAAAATAGAGGGTAGGTTTGTTTCGGGAAAATGTTGGGGCTGAAAAAATATTGGGGGTCGGTCACACATTTTACTACTCTAGGGTCACCCCTGCGATAGTTAGAGCGGTGAGAGCAAGTTTTACAAAAATGTCATTTTGTGTGGGAGACCCCTTAGGAATTGGAGATATGGAATTGGTATGTTCAGAGGAAGTGTTGGGGGCTAAAAATTAATGGGGGTTGGTCTTGATAATGACCCGTCTAGGAGGCACCATTGGACCGGTAGGAGCTGATTTAATATGACAATTTAAGAAAAAATAAAAAAATATGTATGAGGACCACCCTAAGGATTGAAGATAGGGGGTAGGTATATTCTAAGAAAATGTTGGGGTTGAAAAAATATTGGGGGTCGGTCATACATTTGATTCCTCTAGGGTGACTTCTAGGACAGCTAGAGCGGTAGGAGCAAGATTTTTTAAAAATTGAACCTTTGTATGGGACCCCCCTTAGGGATTGGAGATAGGGCTTAGGTATGTTTGGCAAAAGTGTTCAGGGGGAAAAAATAATGGGGGCCGGTCTCACATTTAACCCCTCTAGGAGCAAAACCAGGGGAGTTTTGGGCCTTTTGGTGGATTTTTTCCCCTCTACGCCCAACTTTGACCCCGATGAGCGACCCCTAGATCCTATCCGATCTGCCCCATTTTTTGGCCCATGCATTTTTTTTACGAACCTCACAAAATAAGCGGTTCTAGCGTGTCGAAATCGAAAACACGTGCACTATCCCACCCCTAATATATATTCATGATCCCCGATCGATTCTAAGACATTCTAGCGATGTCCGTCTGTCTATGGAAATTGTGATCACGGCCAAAATATTACACGGAGATGACTGCAACTTAACATATTTATTATAAGTTCTCCTGAGAAGTTTGGTATTGCATTTGAGCGATATCGGTTCAGCGGTTCAAAAGTCATGAACGAAATTGTAAGGACACCTCAAAAATTTTAGTAAATTCAACATAACCTAAAAATACAAAATGCTTTAATTCGACTGCTGGTTGACATATGTGAACAGAATTGAACAACAAATGGTATTTAAAGAAGTACGAACATATTTTTTACAAAAAAAAAATAAAAAAATCGCGGATTTTTTTTTTTCAATTTTTTTTTTTCAAAAGTAATTTCCTTTTAAAAAGAGTTTTTTGCAATAATCTTTTTGAAATTGTGGAGGGTATCACATTCGGCAAGGCCGAATTTAACTTTTTTACTTGTTTTTTGTTATTTTAAAAGCACAGATGAGTAAATTAAAACTCAAACTGAAAACAATTGCAAAAAATATACATACCAGATTACAATAAATGTACACTCAGCTGTCTAAAGAACTGTCCAAATGTCGGAAATTGTAAGTGGAGTGAATGAGTGAGTGGTGGTATTGAAAGTAAAGTTAAACATTTTAACAAATGCGCCCAATAAAGCTTTTAACTCTGAAACAGCTGCTTGTAAACAGGATTATATTGTTTTTGTTTGCTTTTTAAATGTGGTTAGACTAACAGGCTGACAATGCAAACAAACAGTAGTCAGACAGACAAACAGACGTAGACATGGCTGAATCAAACAAAGATTTAAGAGACAACAAAGCAAACACTTTTGAATGCCAGTTTACTGTTATGCCTACACTTAAAACCCATAAAAATAAAACAAAAAATCTTAACCCATTAAATCACATTTAACTTAAAAAAAAAAACATGCTAAATGAAAGCACATGAAAATCGCTCTATTTTGCATATAATAAAAATTTTAGGAGAACTATAATTTCTATAGTTTTTGATTGATAACTGTGCCATCGATATAAATATAATCCAGTAGATATTTTTGTAAATTAGAATCAGCTTTTCGAAAGGAATCACTAGGCATTCAAACCACCTGAATTCATGCATGCTTTCTATTGCCGATGTCTCAGTTTAGAGCTTTCTTTGGTGCCACCGAAGTGCTTTTAGGAAGCAGTTAAATTATGAATCTTTTCAGCGCTGATTACACAATGCAAAAAACAAATGAAAGTTGACATTTTCTATTATAAAACCCTCAAGGCTTTTTTAGTTAAGTGATAGATTCGTTTGCCTTAATAAATTTTGACAAACAACAACAGTGATGCCAAGTACATTTTTAAACGTGGATGCATTTTCGGTTAACCGGTTACTGTTAACATATTTACGGTTATGCGAAAACGGGGTTATAATTATAATAATAATAACACTGTGCTCGAATTTATATATATGATTTCCTTTAACTCCTACTGGAGCATAGGGCGTCCACTACGGCTGACTTCCAACGAACACACAAATTTAGAGACCTCATTTCATCCTCTGTAGATCTTCTCCAGGTTATACGAGATCGACCGACTCCACGATTCACGTTATTGAAGGGGTTCCATTGTAAGGCATACTTCGCTATGTTGTTATCATCCCTTCTCAATTTGCTCGAATTTGACTCTTTTTTAATAACCTGGGCACCCTACTAGTAAAGTTAATTCGAGTACGCTTAATTCAATGGTGCTAGCCGTTTTTTGAAGTTAGCGATCGTATTCGCGATATTCGCAATTTAAAATTTTGATGTTCAAATACAATAAAAACGATATTCTTAAACTTTTGTGATAATTTTGAAATTTAAAACCATTCAACTCTGTTAAATTAACACAACGAACAATAATGCCGTGAATTTTTTTTTTCGCGAAAAACATTTTTTATTCGCGAAAAATCAATATTTTTGTAAAAGAATTGGTTCAATACAAATATTTTTAGATTCCCGAGTAAAAATAAACATATATAACAATATATAACTTAATACAAACATAATAAATCATATATGATTATACATCCCGTGAGGTATTTTCTAATTTTTTTAAATGCAGTCATATGTTGTAATATATAATTTAATCATGATTCGGATTAAAAGGTATACGGTTGATATAAATATATGAAATAATATTAGGGCCAATACAAAATTTGTTTTTCTGTATAATTTAATATAAAATTATATATAGCTTATTCTGTTCCATATATAAATGTGTCCAATTAAATGTTTCCAAATTAATGTTTCCAATTAATAAAAAATGTTCTAAGTTTTTTAAGCAAAGTATAAGAAACTTTTAAAATGTTCCTAAACATTTCCTTGTTAGGGTTATGTATATCACCTATCTGGTTCGAAGCGTACTCAAACATTTTTTTTGTTTTAGAAAATTATATGTTTGGTGAATGTATCGTTGACCTGTGGTGTAACTTACCCAAACCAAAACACACCAAGATTTTTTATGTTTTTATGCAATTAGATCTAATTGGATCCAATGAAATATGGAAATGTCTGGTCAAAACTCGGATGAAATCGAATCATATTTTATGCAAGTTGATCGTTTTTAATGCAAAAACATCCACCATTATTCGGATTAAATTGCGTATAAATATATATTGTGTTATATATCATTATGTATTGCATCATATAAAAATTTTTACTTTGTTTGTGTACACTAAATCCCATTGTAATATCAGTTTTTTTCAAAAATAGCGTATGTTTTAGCGATATTCGCACTTTTTTTTTTATTTAAAATAACTATTTTGTTATATTATTAGATTAATTGCTAAATTTTTATCATCTATATAAAAAATATAAAATATAAAAAAAACTTTGTTCATGGAATTATTTTTCCAAATTTTTTTATTTTGCTATTAATTTATGAAAATGTGTAGAATACACGAAAAAAACAATGCATTTTCTAAATTTATATTTAAAAATTATCCCAAAAGCGTAAAAACATACTTTTTTTAGTATTTTAGGTTTACAATTTTAAATCGTGAATATTGCAAATACTAACTAACTTCAAAAAACGGCTAGCACCAGCAGGGTGCCCAGTAGGGTGGCAGCGAAATTTCAACTTTGGATTTTTAACCTAATCGGAATATTGTACCATATGGTCTAAAACTGATGTGGACAAAATTTCACCCAAATCGGATAACTCTAACCCGTGCCCCATTGAAGTCAAAATTCAAAAAGTAAAAAAAAAAATTCCATACAAACAAAAAATAAATTATTAAACAAATAAAATTTGTTTTAAAGAGCAACAAAACATCTATAATGTATGCTTGTCAAAGCTACAAAAAAAAAATTTTGAAAATTTTTTAGAGTAAGCACCCAACCAGCTTTAAATTTTTCTTTCGAAGTCCATTTTGGAACTGAAAAACTTGTTCGATCGAAATGAACCTTTTTTGCCGTTAATAAGCTTATAAAGCTCACTGACATTCAAAAATAAAAAAATTAAAATTCAAGAAAAAAATTTTTTGCTGGTATGGAATTTTTTTTTTTGACCTCAAAGTGGTACGGATTTAAGTTATCCGATTTAGCTCAAATTTGTTATACATCACTTTAACAGTCTTTAATTATGACCATGTCGCACAATATTTCGACCCAACGATATTCAATTAAAAAAAAAAAAAAAATCGCACTCACATTTCGCTGTCAGCTTGTTAATTAAGTGTCGTAAACAGTGTTGACATATATCAAGATTTATCTTTTTTTGCAAGTTTTTTGAGGACCTAAATAGATAAAGGTAAAAACAAAAATTTTATTTCTAAATAAGCTCAAATTACCTCGGAAATATATTTTTTTCTAAATTAAATATTATTTTTTCATTCTACGCTATACTGTAACTTGTTTTTTATTTTAAAATTGAATTTAAAATACAATTTGTTGTTTTTTTTAATGATTTTAATACCTTTTTCAAAAAAAAGTTTTTTTTTTTACAAAAAAAAAAGATTTTTTTTCAGAAAAAATAAGATTTTTCAAAAAAATATATGGTAACACTGGTCGTATACTTAATTTTTTATTCCTTTTAAATAACAATCATACGCAACGGTGTGCGTTAATTTAATTTTAATAATTTGGCTGCTCAGTAAATAGGTACTGGATCAGTAAATAAGTACTGGATCGATAGCGGCGAAATTCTTACCGGTTATAGCTAACGTAATTTCGAGCTTAACCTTCTAACCGGTCATTTGTGTTTTTCAACAAAAAAAATGTTTTCTGGGTTATTTTAAGCACGGAAAATCCACTTCTGTACTCAGAAATATAAAAATCTTAGCGGTTTTCCGTCCAGATTAAATTGGTGGTACCCCGCCTATAGGTGGGTTTTCCAAGTAACGGATAAATAAAAAAAAAATTGTTTTTTTTACCAATTTTCGTTAAAAAATATATTTTTGTGTGCATTGTCTGTTTTAATATAAAAAAATAAGATAATTAAAGAAATGAATCAATCAATCAATCAATTTAGATTGAATTTATTAAAAATAAGTTGTAAATAAAATTAAAGAAATTATGTCGAAATGGATTATTCAAGAAGTTTTAATCTACTCACCTGATTTTGTGAAGCTGTGAATAATTTAAAAACATTTATTTTATTTTTTTATAAAATCACATTTTTTTTTTAATATTTCCCTAAGACTTTCACTTTTATTGACTATAACTTTTTAACTACATGACCGATCACAACAGTGTACGGGTTAGGTCAAGTCTGACGGTAGTTGCTATTTACCCTTTAACTCGCATACAAAAATAATTTGATGCATTTTGGTACAATTACGTGTAACCCGTCTAGAGGCACGGCTCTGTAGCCCACATGTCCAATAAGGGCACCACCAGGGCCCATAAAGTAGGACATATTTAGTATACAAAAAATTTAAATGCCTTAATATCACTAACTTCAAATGTGTGTAAAAAAAGTCTAGCACCCATTATAAAACACTCAACTAAGCCTCGAAGGTTTTATAATGTCAACTTTCATTTGCCATTCCGTCGATTTTGTATCACTGTGTTATTATTCCAAAAGTAAAAAAACACTATTTTTAAACTGTATGTTTTAATTCTTATTATACTTATGTGGTGTTCACACTGTTTTTGAGTGTTCAAGAGTAAGGTGTTTTAAAAAGTCGTTGTTCTGTGTCCATTACGTTTTTATTCTGTTACTTTTTGTTAAACCACTTGATTTAGGTCGTGAACTCTGCATAGCGAGCAGAGTAAGCTAAAAAATATTATTTTTTTTAATTTTTAAAAATAAGATCTCAATGGGACGTACATATGTATGACTAATTTTCAACGAAAACATCTATTATAAGTTTTAGTAAATCAGCCTATTTACATAAATTTTCTACATGAAGTAATTGAAAAACTTTGAACATAAACAGCAGGGTTGTCAACCTATAAAAAGTTATTAGATTAATCGATCAAATCAAAACAAATCCTTGTTCAAATAAGTTTTTTAATTAATCACAATATAATCAATGATTGGTGCTAATCAATGTTTGCAAACATCAAATTTATATAAATTAATAAATGATAAGTGTTAACGAATAATGAATGAAAAATAGTTTATCATAGTTCGAGGTCTTTATTGTGCCCGTAATGAATTAACTTTACAAGTACTAATGTTAACGCTAGTTTCTTTCTTAGGATATTCTCCTATCACAGAGTTTTTGCTTTCAAAAATTTGACAATTTTCGGGACTGTATTTTACAAAAAAATGCAAGTCTAATGTTTTATATTGTTACTTTTCTTCTTTAAATGTTTTTATTATTTAATTTTTTTTTTAATTAGTTTGAAAATTATACAGTGCAACAACCAAAATCGAAATGGGATAAAACCAAAAGCAAATAAAAATTGTCGTTTTCCGTAACAAACCCCTCAAGGCTTTTTTTAGTTCCTTGCTAAATATTTGATAATAATAAATACTTGAAAACTGCATAAGTGGAGAATACTTAATTTTTTAATTGCCTTTAAATAATAATTAGAAATCATTTTTTAATAATTTCGTTATGCGAAATCGACCCAAGGGTTTTCGTGGGAATCAAACCCACGACTCACTGCTTAATAGGCTAGCACGATGCCAACTAAACCGCAGTAGCCCCATTAATATGCACAATAAAATTAAAACATAAAAAGTCAATTATTCAAAATTACAGATGTAACTAAAAACTGACTTAGAGCAAACCATAAGAGAAGTTGGGTTAACTGCTAACCGAAGGTTTTAAATTATTTGTGTGGGACTAATTGGACGCTACTTTCACTTTAAAATAACTGGATATTGTGTTAGCACACATTACTCCATAAGCCAAATAATTTTAAAAGTATGAAAAAATATTCGAATAATGTTAAATGGCGAATAATCGACAACTCTAACAGACATATATTCGTGTATTGTTACTTTTAAATCATAAATGATTCCCTTGATAAGACGGTTTCATTAACGAAACGAGCAGCTTTTCTCTCTTAACCTTTAAAAACAAACTTCGAAAATCATATATGTATTTGTAAATCGTATATACATATATATTTAAATCTATCTATGTGTGTGTATGTTACATAGCTTGGTTTGAACATGTTTAAAGTAATTTATTAACACTGTAGCTGAAGTGCTGTCTAAAATTATTTTAAAATATGACTTACGAATCGTGTTTTTTTTTTTTGTTTTTTTTTTTGTAAGATTCATTGAAAAAGATATAAAAGCCTATAACTCATAAATATAACACAAATGATGAAGATTCTTCATCGAATTTTCATCGTACTTAACATTTCACTATTAAGTAAAGTAATGTTACCCAGCTGAGAAGAACAATACGTTTAACATATTAATGGTTGTATATGAACATAGAAATAACATTGCTTTATAACCCGTAGTTTCATCATTTATAATATTGTTTAGCATATTTCATATATGCCAAGCAAAACATGTTGCTACACACACACACACACACGTGCATATTAGAATAGTCTGAAAACAAAAATTTTCTTTGTTTTTTTGATTTCCGAATAACACAGTGCAGCACTAAAATCTTGAACCAATTAAGATCCCCAAAATCTGAAAGTAGAAGAAAAACCCTAGCTGGGTTTTGAATTATTAGCTAAAACCATGTTTCCATTAACATCAAAAACACTTGATTTGAGCAAAACACTTCGAGCTGTTTCCACTCAAGTTGAAGTGATTTGCAACGTTAAACTAATTACGAATTTTCGTAATTAATTTGACGTTTTCTCTACAAAATAATTAAAACAACAAAATTAAGAAAATAATTACCAAAAGCAATTGATTTTGCAGTTTATTATAATTAAATAAAAATGTTTAAAGAACTAATTGTAAATTATTTTAATAATAAAAAAAATAAAATGTCTTCTTCTTCTAACGAACACTCACTACGAATGAGTAGCTTTTATTTTCGAATATAAAATACAGTGTTGCACTGACCAAAACAAGTGGTGAGTTTAAAAAGTCGACATGTTTTGTACCAAAACACCCAATTTGAGATGTTTTGCGCATATGAAAAATGTATGGGAAAACATGTAAAAAATGACATGATTTCCTCAAAACACTCGGATTTGCCCAAATGCCACTGGAAACATACTATAAGGTTTTTTTTTAAATTCATGTTTGAAGTTTTCGACTGGGGGTGGACTTTAGTACAATTTTCAAAAAACATGTACTGATTCTTAAGTCTGTATTTCGTGAACTATTCGGAATATTACACGCAAAAAAAAATTTGTGTAAGATTGAGCAATCCTACTTGGTAAAACTTTTTTCATACCAAAAAAATTTTTTTACCAAATTTTTGCTAAAATTATGCTTGTCGATGTTAAAGTAACATAATTCATTTTTTATGTAAAATAACCAAGTAGCTTGCACAATAACGCAAATTACCTGCTCAAAAATTTATCGAAAGAAAACAACAAAAAACAAATACTGACCGCCATTTTCATTTTGTATTTTTGTGTGCGATGTTCGTTTATTTTTTTGTGTTATAAAAACGTAAAAAGGAAATTGATAAATAAAATTAAAATAAATTAATCTATATATCGTCGAACTATATTCAATAAATGCCAACTCGAAAAAGCTTACTGTTCAGGAGAGCTAAAAAACTAGTTATTTCGCATATTATTGCAAAAATAAACAATGTACCTTCCACAAGATGGTTTAAATATTCTAAACAATTTTTACCTATGCAAAAATTTTCATATTTTGCACTGGTTTGCGTATTTTTCACAGATGGCATTTATTACTATATCAAAAAACAAATATTTTTTTAGAGTTGGCATATTTTGTCGGAGAATAAAAATACATTTTTTTTGGAAAAATTTAAAAAAAATTTTTTTTTTTTGGTTTTTGTTATCCTTAGTACGGTAATTGCAAAAACTGAACAAAAAATTAAAAATCTTTTCATATTTTTAAAAGTTACTAGCTCCGAAAGCCTTTTAATCTCGGGGTGGTCAACTTTGGCACTCTGTAACTCACGCTGTATTGCAATAGGGTCACTCCAAACTAGCTATTTTGAAAGCTTATATCATTGACTTTATTTGCCCCATTCATAATGTTTCAATCTGAATAATAGTTTGAAAGTTACATATATATAAGCAATTTTTTTTTTTGCAAACACTATTTACCGATATTTTCAAAATGGCAATATCTTGAGAACCAGTCATTAGATATCAGAATCTTTACAAGATTCGTGTTTAGCATGGCAAATGCAATAAGATATGTGGTCTAATTTTTTTTAAAAAATTTTTTGAAAAATTTTTGGAAATTTACAATGGGAGTTGGCATTTATTTCCACTAAAAAAATATGTACTTTGAGTTAGCAGAATAACAAAAATGGATGTAAAACAACAACAAATTATTTTTTTGCTCTGAAATTTTTATGGCAGATAGGTATTACATAGGGGAGCTATTTGCCATCGGAAACTCATTTCCGTCAAATTTGAGTTGGCATATTTTGAATATAGGTTCACGATATATAAAAGAGTAATGTGACTGACTGACTGACTGACTGATATACTCATTCATCATCGCCCAGCCCAAACCGCTGAAGCTAGAGACTTGAAATTTGGACTGTAGGTCCACCTCCCGGAATATAGATCCACTAAGGCTGGATTTATGCCAATGTTGATTCTAAGGGGGTAAAAAGGGTAAAAAACTGTACTTTTGGTACTTTTTATATCTCATGAAATAATGGTCATAGAGACTTGAAATTTGGACTGTATGTTCACCTCCCGGAACATAGATACACTAAGGCCGGCTTTTTGCCAGTGTTGATTCTAAGGGGGTAAAAAGGGTAAAAAACTGTACTTTTGGTACTTTTTATATCTCATGAAATAATGGTCATAGAGACTTGAAATTTGGACTGTATGTTCACCTCCCGAAATGTAGATCCTGTATGGCTGAACTTTTGCCAATGTTGATTTTAAGGGGGTAAAAAGGGTAAAAAACTGTACTTTTGGTACCTTTTATATTTTCTTAAATAATTGTCACAGAGACTTGAAATTTGGACTGTATGTTCACCTCCCGGAATATAGATTCACTCAGGCTGGATTTTCGCCAATGATGATTCTAAGGGGGTATAAAGGGTAAAAAACTGTACTTTTGGTACCTTTTTTATTTCCTTAAATAATGGTACTAGAAACTTGAAATTTGTAATGTAGGTTCACCTTCCGGGAAAAAAATCACATAGGCTGGGTTTTTGCCAATGTTGATTCTACGGGGGTAAAATGGGTAAAAAAGTGTACTTTTGGTACTTTTTATATCTCCTGAAATAATAGTCATGGAGACTTGAAAACTGGACTGTATGTTCACCTCTCGGAATAAAGCTCTATTAAGGCTGGATTTTCGCCAATGATGATTCTAAGGGGAAAAAAGGGCAAAAAACTGTACTTTTGGTACCTTTTACATTTACTTAAATAATGGTACTAGAAACTTGAAATTTGTAATGTAGGTTCACCTTCCGGAAAAAAGATTCAATAAGGCTGGGTTTTTGCCAATGTTGATTCTACGGGGGTAAAAAGGGTAAAAAAGTACCTTTTATAAAAAGTACCTTTTATAAAAAGTACCTTTTATAAAAAGTACCTTTTATAAAAAGTACCTTTTATAAAAAGTACCTTTTATAAAAAGTACCTTTTATAAAAAGTACCTTTTATAAAAAGTACCTTTTATAAAAAGTACCTTTTATAAAAAGTACCTTTTATAAAAAGTACCTTTTATAAAAAGTACCTTTTATAAAAAGTACCTTTTATAAAAGGTACCTTTTATAAAAAGTACCTTTTATAAAAAGTACCTTTTATAAAAAGTACCTTTAATAAAAAGTACCTTTTATAAAAAGTACCTTTTATAAAAAGTACCTTGTATAAAAAGTACCTTTTATAAAAAGTACCTTTTATAAAAAGTACCTTTTATAAAAAGTACCTTTTATAAAAAGTACCTTTTATAAAAAGTACCTTTTATAAAAAGTACCTTTTATAAAAAGTACCTTTTATAAAAAGTACCTTTTATAAAAAGTACCTTTTATAAAAAGTACCTTTTATAAAAAGTACCTTTTATAAAAAGTACCTTTTATAAAAAGTACCTTTTATAAAAAGTACCTTTTATAAAAAGTACCTTTTATAAAAAGTACCTTTTATAAAAAGTACCTTTTATAAAAAGTACCTTTTATAAAAAGTACCTTTTATAAAAAGTACCTTTTATAAAAAGTACCTTTTATAAAAAGTACCTTTTATAAAAAGTACCTTTTATAAAAAGTACCTTTTATAAAAAGTACATTCTATAAAAAGTAACTTTTATAAAAAGTACCTTTTTAAAATGTACCTTTTTAAAAAGTACCTTTTATAAAAAGTACCTTTTATAAAAAGTACCTTTTATAAAAAGTACCTTTTATAAAAAGTACCTTTTATAAAAAGTACCTTTTATAAAAAGTACCTTTTATAAAAAGTACCTTTTATAAAAAGTACCTTTTATAAAAAGTACCTTTTATAAAAAGTACCTTTTATAAAAAGTACCTTTTATAAAAAGTACCTTTTATAAAAAGTACCTTTTATAAAAAGTACCTTTTATAAAAAGTACCTTTTATAAAAAGTACCTTTTATAAAAAGTACCTTTTATAAAAAGTACCTTTTATAAAAAGTACCTTTTATAAAAAGTACCTTTTATAAAAAGTACCTTTTATAAAAAGTACCTTTTATAAAAAGTACCTTTTATAAAAAGTACCTTTTATAAAAAGTACCTTTTATAAAAAGTACCTTTTATAAAAAGTACCTTTTATAAAAAGTACCTTTTATAAAAAGTACCTTTTATAAAAAGTACCTTTTATAAAAAGTACATTTTATTAAAAGTACCTTTTATAAAAAGTACCTTTTATAAAAAGTACCTTTTATAAAAAGTACCTTTTATAAAAAGAAATGTAGGATTTTTCGGTGAAGAAAAAAACCTTCTGGAAGAGATACTTTTTTTGAAATTTCGTTTCTAACGGGGGTAAGAAAGTGTACTTTTGGTATTTTTTTGTTCCTATAATAATGACCGTTGAAGCTTGAATTTTGGAATGTAGGGGACTTCGGTGAAAAAAAACATTCTGCTAAAGTATTTTCAAAAATTTATGTTTCTAGAGCTGTAAAAAAGTGTTTTTTGATACTTTTTATATTTCATGAAGTAATTATCCTAGGCACTGAAATTTTGAATGCTTTAAAATGATATTTTTGGAAATTCTGTTTCTTAGGGTCGCGACTGATCGTAAAGGGGATAAAAAGTGCAAATTTGGTTATTCTTATATTTCTTGAAATAATGGTTCAGAAACTTGATGTTTTAAATAAAGGATCACCTAGCACAAAAAAAACAATTTTTGAAAAATATAATTTTACGGGGAAAAGGGGGCAAATGGTTATTTTGAGATATCTAACTATTGAACTAAAAGCCGCAGAAATAATACCCAAGACAAGGACATATTTTAAAATTTTAGGGTAAAAAGTGCTACCTGGTAACAGTGGTGTAAAATGGTACTTTTCATATCTACAATATAAAGACAACAGAACTTTTTATTTTTTTAACGCATATTATACGGAGAGGAATGAAACTTACATGGAACGAAAGGAGATGGACTTGGAAGTGAAATGGAATAGAACGGGGAACGAAGTGGAATAGAGCTGGGAACAATATGGAATGATATTTTTTACTTAAATTTTACGTTTTTAACTTTTTTGGCTCCATATTTGTTCTCTCTATATGTTTTTCCACTCAAACTTATTTTTATTCCAATTTTTTTTTTTAATCAAGTATTTATTCACTCAAAATCTTCAAACCCGATATAAGGGCTCGAAAATTGTCAATATATTTTTTCACCGAAACGAGCATGAAGACGTACCAGGGAAGTTATTCAAATTTTATTGTTTAAATTATTCATTAAAATATTATTTTATGAAAGACTTAAACGTCCACAAGTAAATAAAACAAAAACTATGTAGAGGATTTTTTTTTAAATCGATAGAGTAATCCTGATCTTTATATTATCCGGTATTCAATACAACCGGTAACGAAGTACCGGGATGGTAAGCTAGTAAATAAAAATAAATAAATAAATCGTTTTTAAAAAGATAAATAAATGTAAGATAAAAGAATGCTAAAGTTAATTTTGCTTTCATCACTTAAAACACCATTCATTAAGAAAAACCAATGGATTCCCAGACGTTTGCTTCAATAAAGTGAGTATACCCAAATTCCGAAGACACCAATAAGGTTTAATAGATTTTTAGTTAAAAATTAGTGTTTGGTAATAATTTTCTATTTTTACAGGGTACTGCTTAATAAATTTTTGAAGCTATGACAAATCCTTCACTACAATAAAGAGCGTGGGCACCAGTCCTCCCTTTAGTTATAAAATTAAAACCTAAAAACTCATTTATATAGCAAAGCCAATGTAGTCCAGACCTGTTTTGATGAGTTACAAATGGAATCACAAAGTAAGTGTTCCTCCTAACCAAAAGACCAATGAGGTTTACTAGTTTTTTAAATTAAAAATTTATTTGTAATAATTTTAAATTTTTACAGGATGCTTTTAAATAAATTCGTGAAGCTATAGCGGATCCTTCACTTCAAGAAAAAGCGCAGGCAGCAGTCACTGGAGAAAATTGTACATAAAGGGTCAGTTGGTCGGTGGTTAATAAAATCCTACACAACATTTATTATATTAATATGGATTTATTCTGTGAAAATTTTAAATTCAACAAATATACAAATTTTTACAAAAATTTTTTAGAAAATTTATTTTAGCATAAATGTGGTATTTTTAGCATTATTTTTAGGCACCTTTTCTAATAATTTTGGTATATTTACCATATTTCTTTTGGTATATTTTACCAAGTTTTTGCTTAAATAGCATTAGCATTTTCTTCAACATTTTTTACATAAGTGTTTTGGCTAAATTACGAAAACTACTTCGTCGGTTGTAGTTTTAGCATATTTTTGGTAAAATTATGCCAGATTTTTGCTCACTCCGACACAGGTTTTTTTTTGCGTGTACTTGTCTGTCTTCGGCAAATTTTTAGCTCTTAAAGTCAAAAAAAACAACATCTTACTCAAAACAACAAAACTGTAAAAAAATCATAAAATTTCGTCATAGATTTTTATTCTTGATGATGGAAAATAGAAAGACACTTCAAATACATATTTTAAAATAGATACTTAGAAAAAATTATGATTTTGAACATAAGGAATGAAAAGGACACTTCACATCTTTTTAAATATATATTGAACTTTAGTCGTCGCTTTTAGAGCTAGTCTCATCATCTGAAAATATGTTTCCAACCGTTTCGTATGAAAATACTTTATAGCTTTTCCAAGCATCGTATCTATTTTTTCCCCTTTGAACCGCTTTTCTATCGGGATGGTTAATTGGTGGAAGCGCTCACCTTGCTCATCAGATTCTTTTGGCAATTGTTTTTCGAACTCTGCCAAATATTTTTTACTAAAACTTTCCATTCGTCGTCTTGATTTTTTCCTTAGACTCTTTCTATAACTGCCTTAAGTGCGTCCCAAGCAATTAAGTCGTTTCCGTGCAAAATCATAGTGAAATCTTCACAAAAATGGTTAAAAAATAAATAAAAATTTGAAGAGATTAGTTAAGAAGTACATTACCGGCTTTTTTTAATCACTGAGTCTTGCAAAAATTTTTATTATTTTTTGTTAATTGAAATATGCCGTTATTTTGCATCAAACAATCGTTCAAACGGACGGTTTTTATATGGTACAGATTTCTTTCTCTGCGACATGTGGACGGTGTTTACTCGGTATATGTCGCTGCGCCGTGTCTTCAATAAAAAACTCAAAGGGCCCCAAACATTTTATTTTTTTTTTTTTATACCTATTTCATTTAAAAAAGCATAGCACTTGAAATTTCGATAAACATAAAATTGAAAGTGATTTCTCGGTTAATTTTTTAATTTTTGATTACTTTGTGGGGCTATAACTATGTGAAGGATTCATCAAATGAAATCGGATTGTTTAGAAGAGTTGTTTGATTTGCTTTTTTCATATATTGGCTCTCCGAGTTCGTAGCAATTTCAGAAATAAGTGTGAAAAACCATAGAAAATATAACGAAATTTTACTTTTTTTACAGTTTTGATGTTTTGAGTAAGATGTTGTTGTTTTTTTGATTTTATCTCCAGCCAAAATTTTTAGACCTAATTAAAAGGTAAACATTTGCTGAAGAGAGAAAAGCAATATTTCGAATAGTTCACGAAATATAGACTTAAGAACCAGTATATGTTCTTTGAAAAATGTACTAAAATCCTCTTCCAAGTCGAAAACTTCAAAAATGAATTAAAAAAACCTTAGCTAATAATTCGAAACCCAGATAGGGGTTTTCTTCTACTATTATAAGCTTTCAGATTTTGGGGGTCTCAATTGGTTCAAGATTTTAAAGTTGAAAAATGTGCTACTGTGTAATTAATGTTAATTATAAATTATTCTCTACAGATAGACGACACGAATTAAGAAAATCCTAACATGAAGTTTTTATGTGTATTAATGTTATGTTATTAATGTGTATATAATGTTCTCACGAACAGCTTAAAACCGATTTTAGAAAAAATTTTCGTTTTATGCTTAAAAACTAGTATCCCTCATTTCCCGGTTCTCTGTATTCCCGGGAATACCAGTATTCCCGGTTCTGGTACCGGTTTCCCGGTTCTAGATATATTCCCGGGATTACCGGTATTCCCGGTTCTGATTTTGGTACCGGTTCTCAAAAAACAAAAAATACTACACCATAAAATATTTTAATTACACCATTTAAGCAGTATTTCAGAAATATTTAGTTGTGTTTGTAAAGTAATTAAAAAATCATGCAACTATTTTTTCTTAAATTCAGAAAAAAAATTAATTTGCTGTTTTTAACATGTTTTGCACATTTTTTTAGTAAAAGCAAAGAAAAAATTGAACAAAATTTTACAAAATATACACAGAAAATAATATCGTAATTTTTTTTTTAATTAAAAATGGATTTGATATTAAATTTAACTTCAATTAAACATTTTAATTGATTCAATTAATGTTTTAATTGAATTCTTAACTTTACTGAAAACAAAAATAAAATAAACAAACGAAACCGGTTTTGTATGCATTAGTGTTAGTAGCCAATGAAAAAATAATAATGCAAAAAACAACAAAAAAAACTTTTGAACTATTGTTTTGTATATTTTGGTGGTAGCAGTCAATGAATACATAAAACGCAACAAAAAAATTTAGTTTCATTGTTTTCTTTAAGGTGAGTGGTCGTTGCGGATAAAGTGTTTTGCTAATGAAATGTGTACAGTTGAAACAAAAAAAATAATATGAGGCATTTGCCTTGTGTTTTGCACATTGAAATATAATACATTTTTTTTTGTTTCAACTTTACTAAAGGGACAAAAATGCATGCAATAACAAGATTTAAAAATAAAAATTTAGTTTTAAATAGTTATTCATATTTTAAAATACTACTATAATGTTTCTATGCAAACTATACCAACTGTTTATATTTAATAAAGAAAATAAATTTCTTAATAATATAAAACAAAAAAATTCTATGTTTATTTATTTTAGAACATTTTTTGAAGTTTAACTTTTAAAATTAAATTGAGTTTTGGTCTTTTTTCAATTAAGCATTTCATGTGAATCAATAAATCTATATTATTGATTTTCAATTTTATATTAATTTTTTTTAGTTTATTTAATTACAATTTTAATTGGTTTTTTATTTTATTTTCAATTAAAACTTTAATTGATTCAATTAACAATTTAATTAAGTTTTAAAACTATTTTCAAACAAAATGAGTAATTAATATGCGCATTTTCGTGATACGTCCGAAATCAATTAATTTTTTAATTGAATCAACGAATTTCGTAATTGAAATTTATTTTTATTTTTTTCTGTGTACATACCGGTAGTCCCGGGAATACAGGTAATACAGTCAGAACCGGAACCGGGAATTCCGGTATCCCACACTGAAAAAAATAGCTTCGTGAAATTAATGAAAATTGACTTAACCTTAATGAAAAATGACTCACGTTTTCAACCGAAGTCAGGTTTCATTTGATTAATGAAACTGGTGTCATTAAAGTTCCTTTCAATGAAGACTTGCATATAAATAATGAAAATATTCGTAGAACTTGTTTGAAACGTTTTATGAAGTTTTTCATAAAATGTATGAAAATATCCATTGATTAAATGTGGAATAGTAGTTGGTAATGAGCGTATGATAATTGCTTTTTACATGTAACTAGTTGCTAACTTTATTAAGGTTTTGATATGGGAATTACGATAAATTCATGTTGGTTAAAGTTATCAAAATTTCCATAGAAAGCCCCTAATCAAGTTAGGAACAAGTTACCTAAAAACAGCACGTATCATACACCCATAAATGAAAATTTGCATTAATAACAATTTTGGTAAGTCACATGTCACCATCACTGTAACCGTCACTAAAATTTTATTTAGGGGCATGTCACAGACTCAATTCCGATCGGATTTGAAAAAAAGTTGTTACTCGTACAACGCAAAACAATTTTTTTTTTTTCGGAATGAAATCACTTTCAAAAATCAAAGTGGAATTGAATTGCTAAAAGTGGTTTCATTCCGAAAAAAAGTATTTGCTTTGCGTTTTACGAGTGAACCACTTATTCCACTTCCCAACGGAATTGAGTCTGTGACATGACCCTTAATTGCACACTTTTTATGGTTTTCACCTAGTTTTTACAAACAACAAAATTTTACTCCAAACTTAAATTGGTCTGAATTGTCATATAAGGTAAACTATAAAAGACAAAAACGCGATGACTTTAAAAACACGTGCTGCCAAAACGTAGCAACAACGTAGCAATGGAACAACACAAATTACCCTACATTTCATCACAAAATTTTGATGACTTAAAAAACTATTTTTTTGTTGCAAATTATATTATAATTTATAAGAAACAGTCAAAAGAAACACTTATACGGAACTTTTCACTTGTAATTTCAATTAGATATAACCAGCATAACACCCACACACAAGTTTCAACAACAAAGCAAAAAAATATAAAATTATTTTATTTTATTAGAAAAAAGTTAACACACATCTAAAAATTACAATTAGACTAAACACGCGTGGTGTAATAAAACGTCGTATGTTTTTGTTCTGTTTTCTTTCTCTTATTCGCAACGCAGAGTTGTATTTAGTGCTAAAAAATCTATGATATTTTTTAATGAAATTATGAAATCTAATGAAACTAGTTTCATAAAATTTGTTCATAACATGAATGAACTTTCAATCATTTTATGAATTCCTTCATTTAAGTAATGAAAACAAAATAATGAATCCGTTTCATTAATATCAGGAAGGTTATTTTTTTCAGTGCAGGGAATAACGCAAATAATTCAAAAACCGGGAAACCGGTACCATTTCCCGGTAATACCGATAGCAGGGAATACCGGTATTCTCGGTGCTACGTTACTGACCGTAGGCACTTTTAAAAACCATTTTCATGACTCGTTTTACAATACATTCTAATTGTTGTAATATGTCAGAATAAAAATGTTTTTAGACTCGTTTTATAAACAATTTAATACGAGCGGGATTCCAGGGCTTGAGTTAAGTATTTTAGTATGTTCAGTGCTTTTTCAGGCATTTTTGTAATATTGGCAACATTGTTTATTACTTAAATGTAAGTAATACAAAAAAATAGTGATTTTTGTCTTTAAACAATTTTTGAATATTATAAACAATTATATGTTTAATTAATAAGTAAAATTTTAAAGTATTTTATTTTCGTTTGTCGTTGAAATGTGTACTTGTTTATCAGCTGATAATGCAAATGTCAAAATAAAAACATAAAAACTAAAATAAAACGAGTCAAATTACATGTGAACAACTTTGTTTTATTTAAAACAAATGTTGCTAAAAACACTTTTTTACTGTTTGTGAGATAAGGGTATTAAAGCACAATAATCACAACAAAACTTTAAAAGTTTTCTGAAATATAATTCTTAAATAAATTTAAACAGTTTCCGTTTGAAGAAAATACAATTTTTAATTTACTCTAATGTACATATATGTTTATTCATTAGCTTTTATGAACATTCACGAGCTTATATGTGTGCTTGTGTGGGTATGATGTTTGCACCGGAAGTCTGTCAAAAACAACATAGCACAACATGGGCACATATTAAGTATATGTGAATGTACATATTTACAGCTCCAAAGGAAATAAGGCATACGTTTGATAATTTTTTTATATATATTGCGATACCATCATTATTTAAGGCCCATTTAAATTACACAACTGAGTCTTAAAATTTTTAGCAAGTAAAAGAATATTAAATTCTTTCTTAAGGTATATAGTTAATATTCTTAAGTAAAAACTAAAAAATTTAAAACGGATCCCAATCTGAAATCCAGATGAGAAGGAAAATAAAATTAGAAAATATCGTTAATTACACTGTGTTCGAATTTGAAATTTTTTTAACAAGCTGAATACCCTACTGGTAAAGTTAATTCTAGCACGCTGAATTCAATGCTCGTAGTCGCAATATTCGCGATTCAGAATTTTGATGCTCAAGCACAATAAAAAAGATATTTTTAAACTTTTGCGATAATTTGTTATTTTATTAACACAATAAATCATAACACTGTAAACTTTTCGCAAAAAATATTTATTGTTTGCGAAAAATCTTTTCTTTTCTTAAAAAAATTACTTCAATACAAATCGAATATTTTCGATTAGATGAATGAAATCTGTAAATGGCTCCACAGAGAATTTCTTTAAAAAGTACAACAAAAATCAAAAGAACATCGTCCAGATTTTATTAAATGTCTCGTGGAACGCAAATTATGTTTTTTTAATTTAAAAGCTAATTCAAGAAAACTGAATCTAATGGTGTTAGCCGTTTTTTAAAGTTTAAGAAATAAATACAACATTTTTGTTTTGTATATATATGATTTTGAATCCCTACAGACAACCCCCAATTATTTCTTATTGGATCAAACAAAACCAAATTCTTGTTCGATTAACTTAAAAATGCCGATTTTCGAATATCGAGTAAATCGAATAATTTTTGGCAATTAATCGAACAATTTTTTTTTACCCTCTAACTACAGTACACCCAAAAAAAAACGTGGGTATTCAATACTAAAAATTTAACTAAATTTTAGTCCAAAAGGACCTAGTGCAGAAATTGGTAACCAATACTAAAATTTTTTACTAATATTATTCAAAACCAGTAAAAATTACTAATTTTTTTACTTTGAAGATACTAAAATTAGTAACTAATTAGTAGATTTTTGTACAACATCACTTACTAAACCTTTTACTGTATTTGAGTGTATTAAAATATCGGACTAGGAGCCCATAAAGTATATATATTATTGATCAGTGATCAATTCTAAGACATTCTAGCGATACCCGTCTTGGTCCAAAATAAAAGAGCTATTCTTCTGAAGTTTGGCACAATTATGTCTTATGGTCATAGGCTGGTTAAGTTCGAAAGAAAAATCTGACAGGGGAAAAATGTCCCCCCTTAAGGAACTAAAACACAAAAAAAAAAAAAAAACAAATTGTTTACAAGTTTTTTTTTTTTTATATTTGTTCAACAAATGAAATATTTTTATGCCATATGAAGTTCACTGACCAAGAAGATTAGGAAATTGCTATTTTTCGGCATACCCCCTTTTAAGGGAGTGGTTATAGAAAATAACACAAAATAATGATAAGTGTTTTTTTTTGGCGTATATAAAGTTTTTTTTATGCATTTTTTGATTGAAAAATAAGATTCAGTAATTCAATTTATAAGTTTTTTACTTATTTATTGTTAATAAAATATAAATTATTTTATTTTAAAGTTTTTTGTATGAATTTTTTTTTTTTTATTAAAAATATTTTTTAATAACCACTTTTTTATTCGTTATTCTCATCGATTGATCGAATAACTTTATAGATTTAATCGTTTTATCGAACGAACAAAAACAATTATATGAATTATCTGAACAAAGTTAAAAGGCAAATATTCTGATGCATAATTTTTATTAGATAAAACCAATACTATGTGTTTTTTAAACATATTTAACTGATATTTCGATATAAATGACTTTTCAAAAACGAAATTAGCTCAAACTCTAGAGTTTTTATATAAAAAAAAAAACTAAAATATTTCTTTAAAAACCCAAATATTTAGAAACTTGTATATTTTTCTTGAATAATGCATGGTTGTGTGTGAATAATGCATGGTTGTGTGCTTACGTACATGAGGTAATGTATATCCATTATTAATAGCATTATTTTGGGATGTTTTACCAAACATTGGTAATACATAATTTCAAAATGTATAATAATGTCTTACACACTTTTTTACACATGGACCAGACCTATTATTCTGAAAGTAGGGCCGAAAATAAAACACACATGTGTCTTTGTTTTTCTAGATCAATTCACGTTTTCGCAAAAAAAAACACCAATAAAAATGTATAATGTAAATATGTACTGTATTTTATTATCCAATCAGTCCATTAAATTACGTGGGAAAATTTAAATTTGGGTGATTGGAAAAAAATAGAAATCGTAACAAATATTTTTTATTTTAAATTGTATGTATTGCATGTAAAAATCATCAGTGCTGCATAGTATAAAATATGGTATCCTATAGTATCCATATATGCATTATTTTATACATAATTTGTTCATAAAAGTTTTGCTGGCGATTGCAAAATTTAAGTCTTAAGGAGGATAATTTTAAAGATTTTATTATGTTTAAAATGATAAAAACACAGTACTTAATGTAGTTTTCCAAAAATACATCTGTGCTTTAAATAATTTGTAATTCAGTTTTCTTTTTTTCTTTTTTACTATAGCTACGGGTTATAAAACATATTAAATGCTATATTTAGAAATACTTCTTAGTTTTAATAACTACTACACACATATAAATTTATACATGATGATAGGGTGGTCCTTAAAAAAACTAGGTTTCCTTACGGTAAGACCCCCATAATCCCAATTTCGTAAAATATTGTATTTATTTCAAAGACCGTTATAATTTCTAGTTATCTCTCTGTCATAAAATCTGTAAAATGATTTTTAAGTTTTTCGAACTTAATTTGCTAAAAATAGAAAACTTCTAACTCATATGGCTTAATTACATAAAGAACTTAAGTTTTTTTCCTACCAATTGTACACACGTTTTACTTCAAGTGTGTAAACTCTCAATTCTTATTGATTTTTTTCCATTCAATATGATACTCAATGAATTTCGTTTGACTCATATTACTTGGAAAAATTCTTTGTTGAGACACTCTAATATATGTAGGTGCATGTATACATTAGGCTTCTGACTTTTTAAATTTTTTATTTTTTTTTTTCGATAGTCTAAAACGATATCGACCAATTACACAAGTTTACAAAGGTTTTAACCCACGGCATTTTGCATTTATTTTCCATGTTAAATCTTACGCTGAATTCGAAGATCTACTCCAAAGTTTTAAAAGTAGAACAGTTTGGGAGATATTTGCTGTGTTTTTCAATAAGTGGATTTATTTTCGAATTAATCTTATTTTGTTTAAAATAAATATTTTAACATACCAAAAAAAATTTGGAATATTTTTTTCCGTAATCTACGATAAATTAGCATTAATAATCCGAAAAAATAATAAAAAAATTTTAAAAATGAAAAAAGTTATAAATAAATCAAAATTAATCCAATTAAATTTTTGGATTTAATAAATCCACTTTGGATTAATTTTTAATTATTTAAAACTTTTTTCATTTCATTTTTCTAAATTTTTTTATTATTATTTCGGATTAAAATTGCTAATTTGTCGTAGATTACGTTAAAAAATATTCCAAATTTATTTTGGTATGTTAAAATATTTTTTTAAACAAAATAAGACTGATCTGAAAATAAATCCACTTTTTGAAAAACACAGCAATTGACAACTTTTAAAATTTTCATCTTTTTAAAAAAGTGGGTTTACCTAAATTAAAATGTCTCCAGAACAAATTGATGGATTTTATTGATTTTGGTTTTACATTAGTCTAAAATGTAAACGCATTTTTCCTATAGACATATATATTCTGATACATATTGCCAATAGAAAAAGTCTCAAATTCTAAGTAGTTTTTTTTCCCTAGAAAAGTTCTAAGATTCAAAGATATTTTTTATATTAAATTTTTTTTGAAATTCTTTGACATTTTTCCTTTTCTCTTATCTTTTTCTTCTACCTACTTCTCAGATTATTTCAATTGAAAACTTCTTCGATTTTTCTAGATAAAAATTGTAAGATTTTTCCAATTAAAAAATTTTAAGATAAATTCTAAGATTCCAAGTAATTTTTATTATAGAAAATTTTTGACATTGCTAGAAATTTTTCCGAGAAATATATGTTAGATTATTTTCTTGTATTTTTCTTTCTCCTTTTCCCATTTCCTTTCCTCGCCATTCTTTTCTTTCCCCGTTTTTATTTTTTTTTTTCTTCCGAATTCGGAAATTTCTTTTTGCTCCGCGAATCCGCCTCTGTCTTTTTTTAGAAAATGTGTTTTTTGCATAAGATTTTTATTTTGACACAAATAAAGTGGTTTCGGTATCAGTTTGTACATCACTGACCATCACATAAGGATGGGACCTAAGTTCGATTATACCCCTAATACACATCTTAAATTTAGTTTAATCATTTTGCTTTGACTAAACTTTAGCATGTCCCGTAATCAAAAAAATTACTGAATTAAAAATAAAAAAATTAAAAATGTTTGGATGTCATCTTTAGAGCGCAACCAGGTCACAGTGCCACATTTGGCCAATCTAGCACGACAAAAATCAAAAAAAAAAAGTTCCCCGATTTTTATGATTTGTTTGTATGTATTACAAAACATTCCTAATAGCACGGACATAATCATATAAGAACGATAATTCTGTTCGTTATTAAGATGTGGTGCATAAAGTTGCATCTTGTAAAATCCTGTAAGTGGTGTTCATTATTTCGCATTAATTAAGTCGATTTTAAACTTTTGTAACTTTTTACCAAAAAGAGATATTTATTCAATCTTTTTTGGTAATTTTAAAGGATATTTAAATGCTTTAAGTCATATCTTTTCTTTTTTTTAAACAATTTTTTTATATTTTTTATTAAATTTTCAACATAATAAAAATGTTTGAAAAGAAAATTAATTATTTATTTTTTTTGATGGAATAGAACTTTTGTTTTTGGTCCCTATTGGTCACCGGACCTTTTCAGACATATTGACCAATATCCATAGTACTTATTTCAATGGCTAACTTTTGCGACCGTCTGCGACGCCGACTACAGTGGGCCGATATGTAAACCTTTGTTGTGTTTTTCAAAAAGTGGATTTATTTTCATCGTATTTTGTTTAAAATAAATATTTTAACATGCCAAAACAAATTTGGAATATTTTTTCCGTAATCTATGATAAATTAGCAATTATAATCCGAAAGCATGATAAAAAAATTTGGAAAATTAAAAAAGTTATAAATAAATCAAAATTAATCCAATTAAATTTTAGGATTTAATAAGTCCACTTGGGATTAATTTTGATTTATTTATAACTTTTTTCATTTTCCAAATTTTTTTATCATTTTTTCGGATTATAATTGCTAATTTATCGTAGATTGCGGAAAAAATATTTCAAATTTGTTTTGGCATGTTAAAATATTTATTTTAAACTAAATAAGATTAATCCGAAAATAAATCCACTTATTGAAAAACACAGTGGATTTTACATATTTTTTAAACATATTTTAAAAAAGTGGGCGTGGCAGTTGTCTGGCCGCCCCCTTTTTTTGTGATATTATTTCTACAGTTATTGAGAGTATATATACCAACTTTAAAGAAATTTTCAACAGAATTAAAATTTTTTTAAAAAATGGGCGTGGCCCTTAACCGGGCTCCCATATTTCTAATAATGTTGTTTTTAATGTTAAAACGAACATGTATACTGAATTTCAAGTCAATATAAATAAAATTGGATTTTTGTCGTCCTAGATTGGCCAAATGTGGCACTGTGCAGCGCTTTAAATTCGTCCGTAATTATTTTTTAAATTGGTGCCAAAAGTTTCGTTATGTAGAGTACATTAAGGAAAAAATATTTTCATGAAGCAATTTTGGTCCAGCACAACGTTTTGAAGTTTTGAAAATATGTAATTCATCCGATTAGGGTATTATTGTAGCACGAGGCCCAACAAATTCTATAAATAATATTCTCATAATAGATTATTTATTGCTTTAAAAAAGTTTAAAACAGTATTGTTTGGTTAGGTACTGTTGTTATTGTAAAAATATCAACATCACTTATATTATTATTTACCGGTGGTGTATTAGTAGGTATATACATACAATATTTGCTTTAAAAGATTTATTTTTGTTGTGAAACTGATTTTAGACCCTCCTAATAATATTTCTCATTTTATATATGAAATATTATATCTGGTTTGATGTTTGATTGACCAACAATTATTCTCTAAAATCTTCGGAAGATCCCTTAGTAAGGGAGAAACAGATTTGTTCAGATGTACTATGAGGTGCGTAACCAATAAATAAATAATCTATTATGAGAATATCATATATAGAATTTTTTTTGGGCCTCGAGCTAGAATTATACTCTAATCGAATTTATTTGTAAAAGGCTCAATCTACTCTACGTCACTAAACTTTTGGCACCAATTTAAAAAATATATTTTTTTTGACAAAATTCACTTAGGATACAAAATTTAAGCGCATGTTGCGCCCTGAAGACGACCTCCGATATTTTTTTATTTTTTCCCCCCCGTAATCTGGTTCTTAAAGACCAGCGTTTTAGGGGTATGTTCTAAAATTTTTAATTTTCTGGACACGCTACTACACATGTATGAATCCATGTGCTTTCTCTTAAGCATTTGTAAGAATGTTAGTAAAACAGATTTGACCTGGGGTCTCTTATTTTTTCCATTTTTTTTTTTTTATTATTTCGGAACATAAGCTTAATAGTGTCAACAAAGTTTTTTTTCTCCAAGTGTTCTTGACTTGTCATAAATTTTAAAATACATACTTTCTTTTCACATGAAATATGTATGTGTTGTATGTGCAAACACACACATACACACAGAGATACTCTTCCATTCTTCTATTCTTCTTCTATTTAATATTATTGTCAAAATGAAAACAACATGTTTTTCATTCCATAGAGTTTAAGTCATCAAATGCGTTAAATTAACTAAATTGCAATTACGTGACATTTTTATTTTTGTGTTTCCTGATGCACGCTTCTGGAAATTTAAAATTTGTTTTGTGTCCTAAAGTCATTTTGTTAAATTAAAAGGATTGTTTTTGAGTCGACATTAAAACACAAAAACAAAAAAAAAAAATAAAAATAAAAAAAATTAACAAGCTTTAGAATTTTGTTGGTTGTACGGCCAACATTTAATATGTAGTAGATTGTTTGTTTATTCGAGACATAATATATAAATACAAACAAACATATATATGTACGTTTGTAATATGTATGTATTTTTTGTTGCTTTAACATTTAGATGCCATATGCTGAAAGTATTTCTTATGTACAGAACTATCCTTTGGCTGACTACGGTGCCTAAAGTATCTTACAATATACGAGGACTACTCCGAAAGGCCATGACAAACATGGAATTAATACATTCGAATTTTGTTAAACTGAAAAAATCTGAACCTCTTTCAGTGCTAAATAGTTCTACAAGCAAGGCTAGGTTAGGTTAGGTAAGAGGTGGCGGAATCAAACACTCTTCTCATGGACCTATTGGTCCAGCGAAAACCATAATAAATAATAAGCGACGCTGTAGGAAAGCGTAAGTCCTTATCCCGATTTGTAATAGGAGGAGTGTTTGTAGCATGACTTCAATTGATCGTATTTTTTGTTACCTCCCTCCACTTTCTATTGGCCATGCGGTGTTTAGATTATCATGTAGTGTTGGATCCATATATACCCCAGCAAAACTTTGTAATGGGTGGTGATTATATAACACATTACCAGGTAATGTATATACCTTATTTGTAGCATTATTTTAGGATGTCTTACCAAATATTTGTTCCACAACGTATTATTTTGAAGTGTAAATAATGCTTTACTAATAATTTGTTACGTAATGCATGATTATTGGAAAAAATGAATTTCATATTTGTTATTTCTAAACATTAAATCATGGATGACTTATATTTGGTTACATTATGTATTATTTGAAAGTTTGAAATAATGTATTTTATAATTGGATGTATAATGCATTACAATAACATAAAAAATAAATCTTTTATAAAAAAATGCACAAGTTTAAACTAGAGATGGGCTCATGACAGGAATTTTCTAATGGCACACCCTCACTCACGAGCATATTTTATCTACTTACACTCACTTACAATCACATGAGTAAATTTAATACAAAATTACTTTTTCACTACTCGTAACACCTTATATATTATGTTCTGGTATGCTATATTTTATGCCTTACTCGTATGCTGTGCTATAAATTTGATCAATTATTTTATACCTTACTGGTATTATTTGTAATAATGTGGATGCATTACTTTGATTCTCATTCCCTGTTAAAATCATCAATGCTGCAATGTATAAAATTAGCAATCCTATACCTTCCCAGCAAAAACTGACATTACTAGTAATGGGTTTTGTAATCCGAAACAAATGTTTATCACTACTTACTTATTGAATGAAACACTAATTATTTTAACAAGGGCGTGAGACAAAAATAACTAGTGAAGAGTATGGAGATAAATAAGTAGTTACTGCCTCGGATTACAAATAAGGAGTAAAAACCCATTACCAATAAGAAGTAAAATAATTAGTTAATTAAAACTTTTAAAATTTAACTTGTTTTTACAACACTTAAAAATTCCGTAATTTTTATTAAGTTTTTAAGTACTTTTTAAGTTAATTAAATTGTAAAGGTTAAAAACTGCAAGTGCAAGAAGATATTATTACTTAGAGGTGCTTTTATAACATATTACTGAGAAGTAGTTACTTTTGGGCTTAAAATAATGTTAATGGTAATGGGTACTCATTATAAATAATGTACTTGGTAATGATTACTTTTCACAACTCATTACCATGTTTTTGCTGGGTTATTTTATACCTTATTTGGTAATCTTAGTTTTGCTGGGTTAAATTTTCTTTTTAATTTTAAAGTCTTTTTTCTTGGTAATATTTAAGTTCTAGTTAGTATCTTAAATTATTAAAATAAAAAAAATTTAAAATATTTAAAATCTTAAAATACGAAAGGATATCAAAAATTTGATGAATGACGAAATGGTACTCCCGAATCAAGCACACACAGAAAAAAATAAAATAAAAATTACTCAATTTTTGTTTTTAAATTTAAACAAGTGCCCAGCAAAAATTGGCATTACCAGTAATGGGTTTTGTAATCCGAAACAACTGTTATTAAGTAGTTACTTATTGAATGAAACACTAATTATTTCAACAAGGGCGCGAGACAAAAATAACTAGTGAAGAGTATGGAGATAAATAAGTAGTTAATGCCTCGGATTACTAATAAGGAGTAAAAACCCATTACCCTTAAAAAGTAAAATAATTAGTTATCAAATGGAAGTAATTAAACATTTAAAATTCAACTTGTTTTAAAAAAAAAATTAAAAATTGCCTAATTTTTATTAAGTTTTAAAGCAGGGTTGGCAACCGATACCCACCTAGAATAACGGTATTTGGCTATTGTACCGCAACCAATAAAGATATGGATATTTTCAAAAGCGATTATGAAAGCTGATGAAATTTCTGGTATTTTAAATGTGTCACTTCGTGTTTCTACCGTTTCGTTTTAATTTTATAGGCCAATACCGTTATAATACCGTTTCAAACGGTATTATAAAGGTTTTGACCTATATTTCGAAAACGAACCGGTAGAAATACGAAGTGACACATTTAAAATAAAAGAAATTTCATCAGCTTTCATAATCGCTTTTGAAAATGTCCATATCTTTATTGGTTGCGGTACAATAGCCAAATACCGTTATTCTAGGTGGGTATCGGTTGCCAACCCTGTTTTTTAATTATTATTATTATTAATTATAATATTACTTGATTAGCTTATTCACGACAAAAAATTTGATTTTGGTGGGATGAAGCTTTCAGTTCTAAAAAATTTTTCGAAAAAAAAAATTTAGAGCTTTTGGGGTCCTACAGTAAAAATTTTTTAAAAAATATTTTTTTTTTTTGTTTTAGCAAGCAACCGTTTTAGTTGAATTGTTGCTTTTAATGATATATTTTCATAAAAAAATATTATTCCTATCTGTGACATCTTTATCGTGATCTAAAAAAGGGTAAAAAATGCATTTTTGATGTTTTTCGATAAACGATCAAGATGTCACAGATATGAATAATATTTTTTTATGAATATATACCATTAAAAGCAACATTACAACTAAAACCGTTGCTTGTCAAAACTAAAAAAAAAAAAAAATTTTTTAAATTTTTACTGTAGGACCCCAAAAGCTCAAAATTTTTTTTTTCGAAAAATTTTTTAGAACTGAAAGCCTCATCCCACCAAAATCAAATTTTTTGGCATGAATAAGCTAACCAAGTAATATTATAATTAATAACAAAAAAATTAAAAATCCAAAAAAAATTTTTTGGTTTGTATGGAAAAATTATTTTTAAGGCCCCGTTCTTTAAGGCCCCGTCGCGTAGGGAAGGCGTGGTCGTAGGGGCGTAAAATTTTTCCTGAGTTATTTTTTAGTCAAAAGGAAAAAAATGAGGGGGTACCGTCTCAACATTTACAACATTTCCAAAATAAGGGACACTCTAGTACACATTATAAATAATGTACTTTACAATGATTACTTTTCACTCATTACCATGTTTTTGCTGGGTTATTACTCAAATGTGTTTCCTCCATATTATTTTCTGTGCATTGTTTATTTTCCCATTATTTATTTTAATGCACTGAAAAAATAACTATACTCAAACTAAATAAATACTGTAAACAATTTAATTAAACAATTTTTTTCCAATTTATTTCAATTTATCTCAATATAAGGTTTACTTAAAACAAAGAAAATAAACTGAAAGATAGTACATGCAAATACTTAAAAAAGCAGTTTTCCTTAATTTTGTTTCTTAAAATATTCTTTACATTTATGGCGAATTGACTGCATTCAAGAAAAAAACGTTTATTTAAAATGTTTGTTATACTTAAAAGAAAAAAAATTTAAATTGTATGAAAAAAAAAATTCGTGAGGAAAAATTTTTGTTTTAATTTAAGAAAAACGTTATCTTTATGTTATTGACTATATGTCATTGACTACACTCAAAGAATTATGTAAGTAAATTCCAGTGAATATTCACTTAAAACAAATGAAATTTTATTTAAAAACCATTCCACTGTTTTTTCATTTAAAATAAAAACTCATTACAGTCAATTTTAAATGTTAATGTAATGACTAACCAAAACATTAAAAAACTAATGAATATTCACTTATTTTGTATTGAAAAACAGTAAAACTATAGAAGAAATTTTTTACTGCCGAAATTAAATGTAACAGAAAATTCGTTTTTAATACAGTAAATTATTTTTTTTTAACTACAGAAACAGTAAAAAAATTAAATCCTTTATAAAATAAGTGATTTTTCTTTTAAAATGACTTTACTGATTACACTGCGGAACACTAAAAAATAAACAAGAGTTACGACCATCATTTCTATATATTTCGGGCATGCTGAATCGAATGGCGTACTCCGTTTTTCGATGTATGGTACAGTTTTCTTGTAAAATGTCATTAAAGATTTTCTGATTTTCAGCTGCTTTTTTAACAAAAAAAATTCCAAAGCTAATGATTTTTAAATTTTATGGCATGGAAAACAAAGATATAACTTGTAGCAATATTTCTTATATAAATTTGGTTTAAAGCTTTTCATCTTAACCCCTTTAATTCGCGGATTTCTTCATTTTTTTAAGTTTTCGCGAAATTAACCGCTAAATTGGTCTCTGATAAAAAACTTGCATTTTGTGGATCATAAAGGCGTCCATGACACTACGAATAGTGGACAAAAAACATCTATGTTATATGGACCATCATAAAGAAAATCGCGAAAAACCGTTTTTTTGTATATGGCAGCATCACTTTAGGAGATGATTTGAGGCTTCATCTTTTAGTATATAATGTGGGAACCTTAATAAACAATGAACTGACCCAAAATTTGTCCAAAAAAGTTTTCATTTGCAAAAGTTATCTTAACAAAAACTATAATTATTGTATCGCAAACACTGAAATAATAGTTTTTGTTAAGATAACTTTTGCAAATGAAAACTTTTTTGGCCGAATTTTTGGTCAGTTAGTTGTTTAAGGTTCCCACATTATATACTTAAAGATGGAACCTTAAATCATCTCGTAAAGTAATGCTGCCATATACAAAAAAACGGTTTTTCGCGATTTTCTTCATGATGGTCCATATAACATAGGTGTTTTTTGTCCACTATTCGTAGTGTCATGGACGCCTTTCTGATCCACAAAATGCAAGTTTTTTATCAGAGACCAATTAAGCGGTTAATTTCGCGAAAACTTAAAAAAATTAAGAAATCCGCGAATTAAAGGGGTTAAGATGAAAAGCTTTAAACCAAATTTATATTAGAAATATTGCTACAAGTTATATCTTTGTTTTCCATGCCATAAAATTTAAAAATCATTAGCTTTGGAATTTTTTTTTGTTAAAAAGGCAGCTGAAAATCAGCCAATCTTTAATGACATTTTACAAGAAAACTGTACCATACATCGAAAAACGGAGTACGCCATTCGATTCAGCATGTCCGAAATATATTGAAATGATGGTCGAACCTCTTGTTTTCTAAAATAGTGGTTAGTTTTGTCACGCAGTGTTATTTTTTAAAATAACCTACAAACAGTTAATGACATAATATTCTTAGTGTATATTTGAATCCATATCTTCATCAGTTTAAGAAAGAATTTACTAAACTTAAGGAAAAATTACTTTAGGTATTTTGCGGACCCAATCCGGAGACCCCGTGGGACCCTAATTCTAAATCCAAATTTCGAATTTCGCGAAATTTTCGAATGCCTATAACTCTGCAAATTCTGCAGATACGAAAAAAATTCCTTAACTCGTAGAATATAACGACCAAAGACCCGAAATCCGAGTTATCAAATTTCTAAAACCCCATTTTCATATCTCAAAAACTAAGCAAGGTAGAGCGAATACAAGTTCTCATTTTCGTACACTTTGAGTTGATGGTAAGTTATTAATATATATATTTTTTATATTTTTGTAAAAAGTATGGTAAAGTGCTCTCTAACATCAAAAACATTAAAATCTTTTAAAAATTAATGGGCTACCCAGCAATACTTAAATTACCAAATAAGGTATAAAATAAGGTATAGGATAGGTTAGGTTGTAAGTGGCTGCTGCCGTTTTACGTCAACACACGTAGCTTATTTTATACATTGCAGCATTGATGATTTTAACATGGCATGGGACTCAAAGTAATGCATACGAGTAATGTATAAAACATATCATACCAGAACGTGGTATATAAGGCGTTACGAGTAGTAAACAAGTAACGATGTATTAAATTTATTCACGTGATTGTAAGTGAGTAGAAAACATGTGCCTGTGAGTGAGTGTCAGTGATTCAAAAATTCCTGTCGTGAGCCCATCTCTAATTTAAACTTATGCATTTTTTTATAAAATATTTATTTTTTGTGTTATTATAATGCATTATGTATTCAATTACAAATAATGCATTATTTCAAATTTTGAAATAATACATAATGTAACCAAATATAATTCATCCATGATTTAATGTTTAGAAATAATAAATATGAAATACATTTTATGCAATAATCATGCATTACGTAACAAATTATTAGTAAAGCATTATTTTTCACTTTAAAATAATACGTTGTGGAACAAATGTTAGGTAAGACATCCTAAAATAATGCTACAAATAAGGGATATACACTACCTGGTAATGTGTTATATAATCACCACCCATTACCAAAGTTTTGCTGGGTAAGATATGTTTTGTGATATGTTGCAAGTTAGGTCGTAAGTGGCTGCAGACGCTTACCAGGCTCGTTACAAACTGTTGTGGCAGCTTTAGCTGAAGTAAAAAAATTTACATAAATAATATCATTCATTTACTTTTGGAGTAGCTCACAAAAGAGGTCGTTTTTTTCGGCCCGTGTGTTATAAATATTATATTCCATGTAGAGTAAAGTAGTTTGTATTGTAAAGTGGTGTGTTTTTTTTTTTTTATAAATTAAGGACACCTTCTCATAAACCGAATTTAGAATGCCGTCTTATTTAACAACCAAAAAACAAAGCGATGAGCCACAAAGAAGCTACAGTTAAGTAAATTATGAATTTTATATTTAAAGAGCTGTTCCTACCACATTCAAGAATATGCATTTAACAGTTTTGTTGTATGAGTTTTTTTTTTTAATTCAAGTGGGGAAAACTTTTAAAGGACCCTTTAATTTGATACTTTGTTCTAAATAATACAAAGAATAATTTTCAATTCCAGAAAGATTCATACTCATAATTATAACACTAATGCTATTTTCTCTTTTTAATTTTAGTGTGTTTTTCATTCGTTATGTTTTTTGAACCCTACATTAAGCATTGGTAGAAGCGGATGTGAGTTTGTGTTGATACTTTTTATGTACAATCAAAAGCAAATCTCTGTATAAAAATTTATAAAATCTGTAATCCGATTGTTTTATAAATGTTTTTTTATTTTTTTTTTTAATAGGAAATACTTTGCCGAATCTGCGGTTTATAACTACAGGATATTGTTTTTACAGTCTTGGGCATTTCTTTTATTTAAAAAAGTATCTAAAATCTAAGGGTTTATTCATAGGAAAAGTTTTTAAAAGAAAATTTGAGAATTTGAGAATTTTGGCCAATAACACAGTGATACAAAACCGAACTTTCCCAATTGGAATCGGATGAAACCAGAAGCAAATGAAAGTTGACATTGTCCATAACAAAACCCTTAAGGCCTTTTTTTACACGCATTTAAAGTTGGTGATTTTAAAGCATTTAAAGATTTTGTGAACTAAACATTTCCTACTTTAGGGGCCCTGGTCTGGTGGTGCCCTTATTGGACAAGTGGGGTCCAGCGTCCAAACTTATGCTCGAAATTTTACTAGCTGTAACCGGTATGAATTTCACTGCAATCAGTCCCGTAGATACTTACTAAATAGCCAAGATTTTAAAAATATTTCACTGTGCACCGTTGAGTATGATTGTTATTTAAAGGCATTTACAAAATTAAGCATACAGTTTTCAATAATTACACTAGTTTACAAATTAAAAAAAAAAAAAAATCGATTCACAACATTTGGAATGTATTTTTTATGTAAAATCTTACGCTGAATCCGAAAGTATTAAAGTAGAACAGTTTTAGAGATATTGCCAACTTTTCAAATGTTCATAAGTATTTTTTAAAAAGTGGTTTTACGTTAATTAAAATTTCTCCGAAACAAGTTAATTGATTTCAGTGTTTTTGGTTTTAAATTAAAGGCAATTTAATTATCTAGCAACCCTACACTCCAAAAAAAAAAAAGGTACTGCGCAATAACTCCCAAATGAAATAAGTCCCAATGAAATAATTCCCAATGAAATAAGTTCCAAGAAAAATGAATTAACTCCACACTTTAAAAAATTAAATAACTCCCAAAGAAAAAATGAAATATGTCCCAATATTTGGGAGTTATTTAAAATCAAAATAATAACCCCCCAAAAAAAATGAAAGAACTCCCAATGAAATAAGTGCCAAAGATAATGAAATAAGCTCCCATTGGCCCAGGCCTTCGGCCGGGCTTATGGATTACATACTCCATGCATTAAACCCACCCTCTCTGCAAACCAAAGCTATTTTGGTTATCAGGACTTTTTGAGGCATAAAAAATTTGATAGCGTATAGGCCTGCTACCCTAGAAAACTTTACTTTGCGGAGAGGGTGGGTTTAATGCATGGATTTTGTAATCCTTAAGCCCGGCCGAAGGCCGGCTACGCAGAAAAGATTTTACGCAAAAAAAAAAACAATTGCACAGAGGTGTATATTGTTTTCAATTAAAATGAATTAAGTCCCACCATTGATGAAATAACTCCCAATGCTTAACAAGAAATGAAATAACTCCCAATCTATTTTTTGTTGGGGTTTTTTTCATTTGGAAGTTATTTCATAATGAAATAAATCCCAACAAAATTTGTGCAATAAGTAAGTCCCACTTCACTGGGACTAATTTCATTATGAAATAACTCCCAAATCGTATGTAAAATTTTTGGGAGTTGTTTCAATTTTTTCTGGGAGTTATTTCATTTGGGAGTTATTGCGCAGTACCTCCAAAAAGTGAACTAAAATCTGGGAAAATTAACTCAATTTTGAGAAAAAGAGGAAATGATTTGGCTCCAATATTTTTTTTTTCTTGGTTTTAGTTCATAATTTTCCCAAACCTAGAAAATGGGAAAAATTATACTTCACATTTTAGAAATAGACCCTGGACCCATGGTTCCCATAGATTTTGAACCAAAACTTGTGTCCGTTTCGCTCTAACTTGCTTAGTTTTTGAGATACGGTAATAAGGGGCCTGATAGGGTTTTGAGAATCTTAAAAACCGGATATCTCAAAAACTATTAGTCGGAGGGCTTTCGGGTATTTTGCGGAAGTGTTCTACGAGTCAAGAGTTACAAAATTGCCGTTGGACATTTTTTCGTGTTGGCAGTATTTACCGAGATATGTGTATAAATAAAATCTCGGAAATTTAAAATTTTAGATCTGAAATTAGGGTCTTGAGACCCCGACAGATATGCAGAGCTATGCTATTCCATATTTTGCTTTGTAGTCTTTCTCTTGAAAATTTCATCCGTTTCGCTCTATCTCGCTTAGTTTTCGAGATATCGCCATTTTGAATTTTTAACTAAATTCTAAGAAGTTATTTACTAAATTCTCAGAAGTCATTAACTAAATTCTAAGAAGTACACTTCCTCAATTCAAAGAAGAGAAATACGATGATGTTTTTTTTAGTAAATTTTAACTAAACTTGAACTAAATTGTTTTTTAAGAAATATTTCTTAAAAATAAAAATACGATTCTTAGATTTGTGGAAAATTTCTTTGGCAGTAAGAATTTTTTTCCTAATATTAAAAAAATCCATTTAAAGAAAACTATGGACTAATTATAAGTAAATGAACTAAAATTTGTTCCTCATAGTTAAGAAAATTTCTCATTTTAAGTTAAATTTAACTAAATTTTAGGAAAAAATTCATGATAAATTTTCAAAGACATTTTTTTCTTAAATTTAGTTATGTCTTTTTTTTCAGTGTATGATATATCGAAAATTTTGCTTCAATTTTACCAAAATTTGGCAAACACTGAAAATTGCATTGTAAATTACACGCAAAAAAAAAATAAAATTAGGCAAATAATTTAATATTAAGCAAAGTGTTCGAAAATTTTCAAAATTTTTTTTTCGGAACTGTTTTTTCATAAAAATGCTTTTAATGGTAATGGTTGTCTCAAAAAACAAACAATATAAAAATAAAAAATCGTAAATCTTTTCCCAAAAAGCATTTTTAATGAATTTTGTACTCTAATTAAAAAGATTACAGTTTTCTTCTATAAATTGGGTAAATTTACACAAAAAAAAATTTTTTGTTATTTTTTTACAAAAGATTTTCGTAAAACAAAAAAGAGATATTTCGTTTTTTTTCGAAATAATTTTGTAAAACTAAAAAAAATTTTTGGGTAATTTTACGAAAGATTTTCAAAAAAAAAAAACAAAAATTTTTTTCGTTTATTCTACGAAAAATTTTCGTAAAATACATAAAAAAGTTTATATTACGAAAAATGTTTGTGCATTTCTTACAATGTACGGGCATTTTTAAGTCGGTCTCGTCGATATTTTAAGTTTACTTGTTTATTTTGTTATGTTGAAAAGAAGGCTTTTGGTTCATAACATTTGAAAAGCCCTTTTTGTTGCTATATTATTTTCCAATTATTTTGCTTCATAATTAGGGCTGCCACAAGACTTTTAAAAAAATCCTATAAAAGAAAATTGGAAGGAAATACATAAATAGCATATTTTTATTAAGATAAATTAAATAGCATTTTTGGTAATTTAAATTTTTGTGAAAAATATTAATACAAATGTCCATTTTCTTAAATGCAATTTGTTTTTTTAACACATCTGAAGTTGAAAATTTTGTAAATACCATTGTTTAAGATTCGAATTCAGGTTTAAACCGTTGCTCATTTCATTGTCTGGCAGCACTGGTTGTAATAAGCAATTCAAATATTTTTGTGTTTTGGCCGCTTTACAAAATATCCGTCGGGATTTTATTATAACATGAGCATGGTACAAGCGAGTGTAAACATTTGTATAAATTTCATAAGTATTAGATATGATTTTTTATTTTGTTACAAGTTGTGCAAAATGAGTAAGTATATCTAGGACTATTTATACGATGTAGATATCGGTCAAGTCAACATATTTTCTGGAATATTCTAGAATTAATCTTTAATTATAGCCAATTATAACACAGTGTTACAAAAATAAACAAAAAATTTATGTTAAGGATCTTATTTGATGTGGGGGGGAGGGGAGGGGGGTGTGTGTCAAAAATTTTTTTTCGCCTCAATGTTTTTGGGCCTACATTTTTTTAAATTTTTAGACAACAAAATATTTGTTTTAAATTTAAGATAAAAAAGGGGATTTAAAAAAATTATGCAAATTTTATTTAAAAATTCTCAAATATCCTTACGAGTAAAAACTCAAAACTATGGGACACCTTTTTGAATTATTTATTAGAGATGGGCACCAATCACGTGATTAACGTGAATCACGTGAATCACGCATGAATCACGTGATTCGTGAGTAATTTTTTTTTCTACTCACGTGAGCGTGAGTAACACAAAAAAGTTCGTACGTGATCGTGCGTGAGTAAAGTTCTTGCGTGAATTTTTCGTGATTTTAATTGTTTCCCAGATTTTTTTTTCTTCGGTAACGTTTTCTTGATTTTTTCATGGTCTTTAAAAAATATAAATTTAATAAGTTTTTTAAATGTGTCATTGGGGAATTTTCACTGTGCTTCCATGAGGAAATGCCTTCAGATTCTGACATATAATAGGTAGTTCTTGAGGACATGTCCTAACATTGTGATCAATGAATGTTTGGAAAAATTCTCTAAGACATCTATAAGGAAATACCTTCACAATAGTTGTATATCAAACTGAACTTTTACATCTGGGCAGTACCGTTTTAATTATTAATTAAGGGGCCTGAAATGCCAATAAATTCGGTTATACGGTTAATTTCTTTTAAAAGAAAATTTCTTATTTTCTTTCAGAAAAAGTCTCAGAATCAAACAGATTTTTCGAATACACTGAGACTTTTTCTATACACACAGAAAACAAATTTGCTAATTTCCAACTGAAATTAAGTTGTTGCAAAAAAAAATCGGTTGATGCATTTGTGTTAAGGTTGTGACAACTAAATATCGGTAGTAACAACTAAATTTTGTTAATACAACTATCTTTTAAATGAAACAACTAAAAAATTCATTTGACACAGCGAAATTTAGTTGCAGCAACCGAATTTTGAGTTGGTACAACTGAAAAATTCAGTTGGAAATTAATTTTTCTCTGTGTAGGAGAAATTTGTAATATATCAAAAGTCTCAAATTCATTGAAATATTTGCTTCATAAAAAGTTTCAGAATGTGAAATATTTTTCGTACGCAAAAAGTTTCAGATTCTGAGATTTTAAAAGTCTAAAGTTCAGAGAAGTTTTTCCAAAATAGAAAGTCTCAGATTCTGAGACACTTTTCGTATGCAAAGTCTCAGATTCTTAGACATTTTTCGTATTGAAAACTCTCAGATTCCGAGACGTTTTTCGTATAAAAATATTCTCAGATTCTGAGACATTTTTCGTACAGGATATGTCTCAGATTCTGAGACATTATTACAACCAAATTCTTTTCACGAATATCATGGTTTTACTTAATAAGTAAAGAAAAATTAACTCAAGCTAAAATATCCGTACCCAAAATATATTTTTTAGTTTATTTTTCTTAAAACAGGTAGTAACATGAATTTAATTTGAACCACAAGAATGTGTTTTTTTTTTGTCGAGCAACTTTTTACTTTCCAGCGGGGCCCCAAATTCTTTGTGCCCATTCTTGTGTGGCCAGCGCCATACTTTAGGACGACCCTGAATCTGGGAACCTTTCAATTTCTGAGAAAAACATCGGAAATTCGAAAAGTTATTTCTTAATATGATATAGATAATTTATAAAGGAAATTGGATGGAAGTAGAAACTAATGGAAATACGAAGATTTTTGGCATTTTCATATGACCTATATCAGACATTTCCACAAAGACAACTTAGGGGAAATATCATGGGAATGTCAGCACCCCCTGACAACTGCTGAATATGATTGAAAAAATGTTGAAATTTTTTATGAAACTGGCCTCAACTCGGTATATAGAGATGTCATGGGGATGTCAGGTGTGTCAGCGAGCCGTCACCACGGATGGCTCAAGGACTTTCCCAAAAATGACATAAATTTTTTTTACATATTTTAATTCGTGAGTATTTCGTGATCGTGATTACATCGTGAGCGTGATTAATTTTTTTTCTACTCACGTGAGCGTGCGTGAGCGTGAGCAGAAAAAAAATGTTCGTGCGTGATCGTGCGTGATTACAATTTTTTTTTCGTGAGCGTGCGTGATCGTGATTGAAAAGTCACTCACGATCCCATCTCTATTATTTATACATATATTTTTTCAAAGTTTTTGGATTATAAACCATATTTATGCAGAAAACTGCTACACTCAGAAGAAAAACTCGGTCAAAAAACCTGTAAAATGACTTTCAATTTGATTTAGCAAATTTTTCTGCTAAAATACATATTTTCATTAAAATCTCTGTCCTTCAGTTTTGGAAAATAACAGAAATTTTAACACATTTTTACTGATTCTGTTTGCTGAATTAAAAAATATTTTTGAACGTATTTTTATCAGATTATTTTTTAATTATATAGAAATAACTTGCTGTCAATCTTTTTTTAAGAAAATTTTCTAAGTTTTTTTTTTTGTTTTTTTATGCAATCAAAACGCTTTTTTTATTATATTTTTGAACATATTATTTCGTATTTTTACAGAAATGCTTTCATCCTTTTTCAAGAAAACTTTCTTAAGTTTTTGTTTTCAAGAGCCTGAGCTCAACTGTCTTTACAGAAAAACAAAAAATTGAAAATAACGACTATACGTCGCCCTATGTTGCAAAAAACAGTATCTTTGGTAAATGGAAACCCCTAACATTTGTGTTTACAAAAATATAAACCATGTTCTGGCAAGGTTGCAAAATACGTACTTAATGTTAGATCAGAATTGGTAAAGGAGATGAGGTGGAATAATGATTACTAAAAATAGGATTCGTTCACTCATATTACAATTACAATACAGCCAACTTAGCAAATCGGCACTACTCGACAGTAGAGTTTTATAAGAAAAAATGGGGAAAAACTAAGCGATTTTAGGAGAAAACAGAGCATTTTTCTTCAAATCTTTCTTAATTCAAACCATATATTCAAAGTGTTAATGTTTTTTTTTCGTGTTCTAAAAAAAGAAACGCCGCCAAATTTCAGTGAAGGCATCTTTTAACATTATTTACCTCAGAGTTAGATTTAATTCTTTTTTTTTGACTTATTCAAAACTTCATAAGAACTCGGGCTAAGTTTTAAAACCCCTTCGGGGATTTTGGTCTACTGTTGGTATACTTTAATTTTGTTTTTTTTTTTGGTCCCATCGAAGACTCAAAATCGTGTTGCACAGTGTACTACCATCGTAATAATCAGTAAAAAAATATGACTTTGAGCTAGAATAATCTTGCTGAAAATATAATTTTACAAGATTACTATTCTATTTTTTTTTTAAAACGTTCAAAGAGGATAACGTGTATTTCTATGTTTTTGTTATGGTGTCGTTGATATTAACAAACATACAAAAAATAAAAAAATAAAATAAATATCTACGCTAAAATAAGCTAAATAATTTGTAATTTTGACATTTTTCCATTTAAGTTTTTGTTCTTATTAGAGAAGATAAGTAATTAAAACGTAAGTTAAGTAGAAATTGTTTTCCTTTTTTCGGTGCCTTTTATTTAAGTAAGAACGAGTGGTTGGTTTTGCTGTTGTTGTTGATGTAATAAAATTCATTTTCATGTCCTCTTACTGTAACCCAGGGTTTTGTATGTCTGTGTGTATGTTGTATACTAAAATGGGAAAATGGAAGATGAAAAAAGGTATTCAATAATTTTGCTTAAGTTAACACCTTTGGTAGTAAGTGTTGACAGTTTTTTAATGCCATTATTTACTTTTTATACTGTTATTTTTAATTACTTATTCATTTTAATTTTTATTAGTTTTTTTTTTTTTACTTCTTTTGGCATTTTTTGTATCTGTTTATCTTCATTTTCTCTTAAAAAAAAAAGGATTTTAAACATTTTTCTGTGGCTGTTATCCTTTTTTTAATTTATCAGCCATAGAATGCATGAGATGGTTGAATAAAATGGTTGACTCACGGTCTTGGGAAGGAAAATTATGAAATTTTTAATGAACACAACAAGCACGGCACGGTGAACGATTGCCGTTGTTGCAGAAAAATAGGACGAAAACTATTGTGGTGGAAATAATCAATACTAACTGAATTTTTATATAGCCGATTCTGTTTGAGTCCATATTAATTATTTCTAACAAACAATAGTTTTTTGTTGTACTTAATAAGTACTACCTTTGTTTAAATAACGGGATTTTGTGTACCACCGCACACTAGGTGTGTTCATATAAGGCACTTTTTTGTGATTTTTGTACAGGCCACCCGGAATATATATTATGCACCGTGAAAAAAAAACACGTGATTTTTTTCGGATTTTTTCATTAAGATTTAGGGGTCACTACCGGGCCTCAAACTTTGGGTCTTAAAAAAAATGTTTCACACAATCATTTTTTTTTTATTTGTATTATAATTTAGCTTGATTAGCTTATTAACGACAAAAAGTTTCATTTTAGTCGGACAAGTATTTCTCCAAGGTGTTTTTAATGAACTCAGAAAGAAAAAATTATAAATTTTAAATTTTTTTTAATAAAATTTTCAAATTTTGAAAAAGGTGTTTTGAGAACGCCCCAAAATCAAGTTTGAACGGGTTAATGAGACCGTAAAATCTTTAAATTTCATATATATACGTATTAACGATCAAATATTACACAAAAATAATTTTTAAATTATTTTAATAAAAAAACTAAATTTTTTTTTCGTCGTTTTTTGCAAAAACCCCAATTTTAAGGCGCAAATGGAAGACAGAAGATAAACTCCGATCGAAGTGATATTTTGCATGTGAATTAGCCTTAGGGGACCGACACTTTTGGCGGGTATTAGAATTTGATCAGAGAAAAAAACCCAAAAACGAGCCACCCTATTGCATAACCGTAAGAAAAGAAGATTCCTGTTCCCGACACCGCTGTGTGCCGTAGTTGGTCCGTAGACTAAACGAACGCCGATTACATTATTAGCCACCGTATTTACTTACACGAACGCCGCACAGTATGTTTTTTAACGGGTTGAGTAATCAAAAATAGGAAAAAGTTGAAAATTTGTTGTACAATTTTTGAATTAAAAAAAATTATTCAAATAGAAAAATGACTAAAGTTTCCAAAACTGGTATTGGTTTTTCTCTATTGCGGTTAAAAAGACATACTTGTAGGAATTGAGAAGAAATTTCATAGTTTTGTTTTCCTTTTTTTTTTTTGTAAAAATGTTTGAAGTTTACACTCAAAATATTTTGCAGGCAAAAATAAATGAAAAACACACTTAAAACCAGTGAATAAACAATTGAAAACCATCCCAGTAATTATTCTTTTGTTTTAACAAACATCAAAATTTATTTTTTACTGTTGACAAAATTTTCTAAAATTTAACATTAAAAATTATCATTAAACATTAAAAAATTACGTTTTTTTCATTCTTTTTTACCAACAAATTCGAAAAAAATAACCTACGAAAACATTAAAAATTAATGATAGTTCTGTTATTTTTACCAACAAATTCCAACAAAATAACCTACGAAAACATTAAAAATTAATGATTTCGTAGGTTATATTTTACAATTTTCTATTAAAATATTTTTTTAAAAATTTTTAATAAAATTTTGGGGAATCGATCCCCCAATCAACTACATTCTGGCCAGCCACTCTACCCATCGTGCCAAAGTCACTTGATACAAACATGTTTTTATATTTCTATAATTTTTTGAACTTTTTTTTACAAAAAAATAACCAAGTAGGTTATAGGTAAAAAGATTGTAGGTAAAAACTAAAGATATCTCATTACAAAATACCAACAATTTAAAAAAAATTACTTACACGAATCATTTAAAATTTAAAGAATAATCAGTAGTTTTTACTTACAGAACAAAAATTAATGACTTTAAAAACTAAATATTTATGAAAGTTTATATTTTTTAGTGTGTTATTTTTGAATCACAGAACAGAAGTAGTCATAAATAAAAACTGAACATCAAACAATTTTTTTTTCTTTTAAAATCGACTAAACGTAAAATGTTTAAAATAAACTACAAACAGTTAATGACATAATTTTTTAAGTGTATGGACGGGCCAAAACCAAACGGTTAGAAATATTTCCTTTTTTTTTTTTGTTTGAAAGCCGAATTTAATTTGTTAATTTATATTATAATTTCTGAAAAAAATCAGGGAGGATTTATTACAATTTTTTATTTTTTCCAAAAACCGTTTTTTTAAACTTATTTTTTGACTTTAACTTATATGCCAAACTTCAAGAGCCTCCGTAAAGTATTTCAAAAGTTATCGTGTTTTCAACAGACTGACAGAGGGACAAACATCGCTAGATCGTCTTAAAATCGTTCGAGGATCATAAATATATATATCTTGTGGGATCCTAGAACAATATTTCGAGATGTTACCTACGGAATGACAAATTTTCATATACCCTTTATCACTAGAGTGGAGGGTATCAAAAAGTACCATATATGAATCAGCCTAGTATGTATATTAACAAAATGTTAATTACACTAACATCATTACAAAAGGAAACAACCTCATCATCATGATAACAACAAAAGTTTTGTAGTTGCGATATTGATTAAAATATAAAATTTATTTTTGCAGATGTCAACATTTGAGTTCTATGGAAAATGAAAAATTCAGAAAAATATTGTAAAATGTATGAAAAATACGAAAGGAAAAATCCCATTTATAAGAACAAATGACGCATTGCGGTTTTATTTTTGGTTTGATTTTTTTTTTTTTTGGTTTGATTTTTTTGCCATTAAAGCCAACACTTAACAAAAAATAGCAGACTAAATCTATGACTTTTGACAAAGTACGAGATAAAAACAAAACAAAAATCTGAAATAACCACAAAACAAAATGTAATAGTTATACTCGTAATACTAAAATACAAAAATAAGAAATAACTAAAATATCTCATAATTTTACTATTTATGTATGTATCGTGCTCGTATACATTACACACCTACATAGTTTACAGACAATAGATTTAACTGTAGTTGAAGTAAACTGTATTTCTATATTTTTGTTAACCCTGGCTGATTCCAATAACTTTGAGAAAATATTGAGTTTTATTTTTAATTGATAAAAAGAAATTGATAAAAATCGAGATCAATGCGATTTATTGTGAGTTAAACATTAGTTTTTAGTCAAACATCATTCCAAACAATTGAATGAACCATTTTACTGTTCCCTTTAATGAGGAAATATCTCCTCTGGATCCACGCCTTATGTACAAGAAGTATTTTTTTTGGTTTATTTACCGCATAAAAAAATATTGGAAACATCTGAGCCAAATTATTTTGTGTCTGTCATGTTGAACAACTGCAGCAACAATATCCGTAACAGTAAAAGTATCGCTTTTACTAACATATACATTAGAGCGCCTCAAAAAAAAAAGTGATTTAGTTACCCCTCTGAAAATAAAGCTTGTTATGTTTTATGATGATTCCCAAAATATTTGGGTTTTAGCGTTGACCATCCGTGAGCTGGACCATTTTTAAAAAAGGTATTTTTTTCAGTTTTTCGAATTTTTTTGTACTTTGCTCCAAGACGACATAAATAAAAGTTGGTATCATCGAAAAGAGTTTTTGACGCAGCATCCAATGGTATATAAAACTTGACCACTTGCGACCTACTAATTGAGATATTTAACTAAATACATATTTTCGTTGCGGGTTTTCATACAAATTCTACGTATTTGAAAATAATGTTCTGCTTTTCAAATTGAATCTGCTTTAAAATAATGTTAGTTTATTTATTTTTTGTAATTATTCTCATAAAACGCGAAAATCGCGATAAATTTTATCATTTTTCAAATATCGGCAATATGGGTATCAAAATTTTTCATTTTTCAATTATAATAACCTGGTGATAAGTAAAAGATCTGTTTTCGAATCTAGGATGCTGTGAGATAAATTTAAGTTTTTAAATGTTAATTTTTTAACAATGTTCTGCTTTGTAACTTGAATCTGTTTTAAAATAATGTTTATTTATTTTTTTTTTATTATTCACATAAAACGCGAAAATCGCGATATATTTTTTTTATTTTAATATAGGCAATATGGGTATCAACGTTTTTCATTTTTCAATTATAATAATCTGGTGATAAGCAAAAGATCTGTTTTCAAATCTAGGATGCTGTGAGATATATTTAAGTTTTCAAATATTATTTTTTTAGTTGAATACATATATGAAATGAGAAAAATAATTACTAACAGAACACCAGATTATTATAATTGAAAAATGAAAAAATTTGATACCCATATTGCTTATATCAAAAAAAACATAAGTATATCGCGATTTTCGCGTTTAATGTGAATAATAAAAAAAAATAAAAAAATAACATTATTTTAAAACAGATTCAATTTGAAAAGCAGAACATTGTTAAAAATTAATATTTAAGAACTTCAATTTATCTCACAGCATCCTTGATTCGAAAACAGATCTTTTACTTATCACCAGGTTATTATAATTGAAAAAAGAAAAAATTTTGATACCCATATTGCCTATATGTTAAAAAAGATAAATATATCGCGATTTTCGCGTTTTATGTGAATAATTACAAAAAAAAATAAATTAACATTTTTTTAAAACAGATTCAATTTGAAAAGCAGAACATTATTTCCAAATACGTAGAATTTGTATGAAAAACTGAAACGAAAATATGTATTTAGTTAAATATCTCAATTAGTAGGTCGCAAGTGGTCAAGTTTTATATACCATTGGATGCTGCTTCAAAAACTCTTTTCGATGATACCAAATTTTATTTATGTCGTCTTGGAGCAAAGTACAAAAAAATTCGAAAAACTGAAAAAAATACCTTTTTTAAAAATGGTCCAGCTCACGGATGGTCAACGCTAGAACCAAAATATTTTGGGAATCATCATAAAACATATCAAGCTTTTTTTTCAGAGGGGTAACTAAATCACTTTTTTCTCTTCCATACAAGTTGAGTCGCTCTAATATACATGTGTATCTACAAATACTTATGTATGTATTATGTATGTGTGTTTTTTATGTATAATAAGGGGTTTCACAATGGTTGTAAATTAATTTTAATGTAATTTTATCTTGCCGATTTGGAATAAACGTGTCGTCAGAACGGTTTTTGACGCCAGTGTTCTCCGTGAACGATTTATTTAAGTATTTTATGTTAAACTTTTGTATTTGTTTTAAATTTCGGCTTTTTGGCAAAAACTTTTTAATTTGCATTCAAATGGCTATCTACTAGTGCCCCCCATTTCCCGGTTCTCGGTATTCCCGGGAATACCGGTTCTGATCCTGGTACCGGTTCTCTAAAACCAAAAAAAATACTATACCATAAAATATTAAAATTACACTATTTAATCAGTATTTCAGATATATTTAGTCGTGTTTGTAAAATTATTTGAAAATCATGTAATTATTTGTTCTTAAAATCAAAAATTTCAAAGGAAATGGTATTTTTCACATGTTTTGTATTTTTTTTTTTTGGTAAAAGCAAAGAAACAATTTGAATTGTACAAAATTTTACAAAATATACATACCGGTAGTCCCGGGAATACCGTCAGAACCGTAATCGGGAATACCGGTATTCCCGGGAATACCGGGAATGAATTAAGAAACGGGAAACCGGTAACATTTCCCGGTAATACTTAAGGCCAAACATCTTATTTTGTTTAATTCCGTTTTCTTTTCAGAATCAAGGGAAAGTTTCTTTTGTAATAGAAAATAAGAAAATGTGCATGAAAACCAGACATGTGCACGGATGGTGTTAAAATGCGTTTAGAGACATTCTAAAAAATTTAGAATGTGGACAATATTCTATTCTTATCGTTCAACACGAATGAGTTTTTCATTCTATGCTCATAGTGCAAGAGAAAGCCACACACACTAGTGTAACGACATTCGTAACACGAATGAACCAATTAGGGAGTACATAGACAGCCAATGATTTGAAAATACTGTACTCTGAAGCGTGTAAATAGAATGATTTTTATATAAAAAAAAAAAATATTGTTTGGCTATTTGGGGGAATTCTTTTATAAAAAAAATATATGTACTTATGTATGCAAGTGCGAATTAAAATAAACATTTTGTTATGTAGCATAAATGAAGAGGTAAATAAAAAATAAGTATGGGGAAAATTAATTGATAAATAAGAGTGGATAAAAAAAATTTTAATACATAAAAATAAATATTAGGGTGGATTGAAAAATTCTTTTTCTATTTCGAAAAATAATGTTCATTGTGGGAAAAAAAATGTTTTGCTTTATGGCAGAAAATGTTAGTACCTATAATGATGAAATATGTAGTGTGTGACCAAATACATATTTTTTACAAAATTTTCAACTGTTCTGCTAATACCGAAAGTTTGTCTATTTTTTTGTATGTGCATTAGGGTGAAGCAAATTATGCTTTTTTCGAATTTCGAAAACGTCGATGAAAAAAAATTGTTTAATTTTTTTTTTAAATATTTAGGCTAATAAAATATTACGCACCCTCAACCGTAAACTAGCGTAGAGAGATTTTCGTTATATAAGAACAAATGAGTGCAATTATTCTTCTTTGCAGACTGTGATTTTCTATTTGATTTTGATCACTACGCTACGTAGGGGGACAGTTACGGGTAGCTAACCCAGCCTTAAGTTAATATTCGGACATTACTGAAATGTGTTTTTATGGTAAACATTTTTTTTCTGTAAAGAAATTTAAAAATTGTTCTTTAAAAACTTATTTTCTTAAAATTAATTTCAAATTGCATTAAAGGCCAAATTAAACAAAACGACAAAAAAAAAATAAACATCTTCTCAAAACTGAGTCAACATGACGTTATATTTTCAGCAAAAAACGAATTAAAAATATTTTTTGCAAAACAAGAAATAATAAAATAATTTTTTGCAAAACAAGAAAAAAAATTTACAGACAAAAACAAATTTTTACAGACAAAAAAAAAATTACCATAAAAACACTTTTTAAGTAATATCCGAATATTAAATAATTTAAGAAAAAAAATATATTTTTTTACTTTGTTCGGAACTCTCCGATTTTGAAGCCAAGGCCATTGTCTCACAGGATCAATATTTTAATGTGTTAATGTCAACCCTAAAAGGCAACTTTACCGACCCGACGTTTTCGAAATAGATCTAATTAGCTCCACCCTAATGTAAAAAACTTTAAAGCGGTACTTATTGTTGTTGGGAATACTTTTAGTTAAAAAAAAAAAAAACACAATGTTTATGATTTGTTTCAACGACACAATAAGATTGTGCGTGTGCGTGTACGAGCAAGTGTAAAAAGACAAACAAACAAGTAGAAAAGCTAAATTCGACTTGGCCGAATCTATGAATACCCTCCACAATGCCCTTTTTAAGTTATAGTAAATTTTCTAGAGTGAAAAAATAACATTTTTGATTAGAAATATTTTATTTTGTTTAAAAAAACTTTTTTTTTTAACTAATTTTTGAAAAAAAAAAAAAATAATTTGCTAAATTTTTTTTGAGTGTAAAATTTTTTTTGAGTGTAAAATTTTTTTCGAGTGTATTTTTTTTTTCTTTTAGTGTAAAAATATTTTTGAGTGACAAAAATGTGTTGTAAAATATTTTGTTGTCTTACCAATGTTTTTAAAACCTGTTTAACGGGGTTTCAACACGTGAAATTAAGGTTAAGCGAATCTGAAATTTACGGTTTTGCTAATAACTTTTGAACCACTGGACCGATTTGGCTGAAACTTAAAACGAACCGGACCAGAGGAACGGCAAATATATGTGCCACACTTCAGAACCCTCAGAATTGCCGTTCAAAAGTTACCGTGTGTTTTATCTCGTAAATTCCAGAAAAACCCTTGCCGAAATTCACTCATTAGCTTATAACTTTTGAACCACTGGACCGATTTCGCTGGATTGCAATACCAACCTGACCAGGTAAATGCCCAATATATATGCCAAACTTCAGGAGCCTCTGTAAAGTCTTTCAAAAGTTAGCGTGTTTTCAACAGACAGACAGACAGACAGACAGACAGACAGACGGACAGACGGACGGACGGACGGACGGACGGACGGACATCGCTAGATCGTCTTAAAATCGATCGAGGATCATGAATATATATACTTTATGGGGTCCTAGACCAATATTTCGAGGTGTTACAAACGGAATGACAAACTTATATATACCCTCTATCACTAGAGTGGAGGGTATAAAAACTAACAGCATTATTTTGCATATTTTTCTTATACATACATACATACATCCTAATACATTTTTTCACAATGCATAATTTACTTTTTCATCAAAACTTTTTTTTTTACTACCCCCATATTTATAATAAGTTTTCCAACATTTTTTTTTTAAAATTTTTTTACAAAAACATTCTAAGCGATCAGTGTATGTTAAAAATATTCTATAACACGGTGTTATTTTTATAATCTCTACTATGTTTGTTATTCTAAAAACGAACGTTTGTTTCATTCTAATCGTTCAAACACGACATTTTTCGTGTTCGTTTAAACAAGCACAGCAAATTTTTTAATTTGTTGTTTAGCATCATAGTAAACATTTTCATTCGCAAAGTACACTAAAAATAATATTTACTGCGTGGGTAAAATATCTTATGTACATAAAATGTATTCATTCTACCGCAACTGCTAAAATAACACTGCGTGACAAAACTAACCACTATTTTAGAAAACAAGAGGTACGACCATCATTTCTATATATTTCGGACATGCTGAATCGAATGGCGTACTCCGTTTTTCGATGTATGGTACAGTTTTCTTGCAAAATGTCGTTAAAGATTTGCTGATTTCGAGCAGGTTTTTTAACAAAAAAATTTGCAAAGTAAATGGTTTATAAATTTTATGACATGGAAAACAAAGATATGACTTGTAGCAACATTTCTTATGCAAATTTGGTTTAAAGCTTTTCAATTTAAGCCCTTAAAATCGCGAATTTCTTAATTTTTTAAGGTTTTCGCGAAATTAACAGCCAAATTGGTCTTTGATAAAAAACTTGCTTTTAATGAATCAAAAATGCATCCCTAACAATACTAATAGTGGACAAAAAACAGCTATGTTATATGGAATATCATGATGAAAATCGTGGAGAGCCACATTTATTTATCAAACTAAGAATTAGCTAGCAGACATTAATTTTTTTTAATGATGATTATATTAAGCAATAGTAGAGATCAATTAAAATAAAATTCATAAGTGGTTTGTTGCTTGTGTAATTAATATTTTTTTTTATTGGGTACTGAGTTTGGGTTTCTGGCGGCATGTCAAATAATTTTGCAGAAATTCTGCGTTTTTCGTCTGAATACAACCAAATTCTGCCTCAAAATATTTTTAGATCATTTTGTTGTTTTGTACATTATCCTCCGGGTAGTATCTTATCATCCCGAGTAAAAAAAAATTGTATGGTAAAACATGTTATCTTATAAAATTATATATAATTTATTGGATCTGATTTTGCTAAATTTCATCCGAAAATTGGCCGCGCCAAAGTTATCTCATAACATCTTATAATATATGAAGTTACAGTTTAATATTTGATTGTATGTGATTTCATCCGGAAATTGGCCGCGCCAAAGTTATCCCAAATTATCTATTATCATGATTTTGTATTAAATATGATATGATATGATGTAATTTCATCCGGAAATTGGCCGCGCCAAAGTTATCTTAAAATATCCAATATCATGATTTTATATTAAATTGGATATTATATAATGTAATTTCATCCGAAATTTGGCCGCGCCAAAGTTATCTTATAATATCTGATATATTGATTTTATAAAAAAATTATTGGATACATTTTTATCCAAAAAATGTTTCTGTTTTTAGATTTATTTTTAGATATAATAATGTCAAACTGAAAATAAATAAAAAAAAAAAAAAACTTTGAACGGACGGGGATAAGAACCACAAGTCTTCCGTTTTGTAATCGCAATCTCTACCCTCTAGACCAGCGGACGTTGTTAGCAAATAACAACTTTAAAAGACTTAGTTTTAAATAAATTGATCGTATCTAATTATATCAAATTGATCTAACATATAGTAATATATGATTACATCCAATTAAATATGTTATTCACTTGTACAAAATTTTCAAAAAGACTTGGAAAATTCTTGATAAAATTTGCAAAAAAAAAAAATTGGAATGACGTACAGCGCTATTAGGGGCTTCCATGGTAAGCTTAAACAATAATTTTAATGCAGCGGTATGCCTTATTTCCAAGTCATAGGCTTCCAAAGTGAAATAAGACTTTGGCTTAAAAGTTTGAAATTTTTCATGGAATCAGGAAATCAGAATTATATTTGAGATCGGGTTCCAAAAATCATTGATAATTTGATAATTTAAACCAAATATAGCTATTATTAACTATATAAATGCAATATAAATTTTTAAAAATGATTGCAAAAATTCAAAAAGTAAAATTTTTTAAGTTCTAAAAAAACAAATGCAATAAAAAAGTGTTTTCTATTAAAAAAAAAAATAAAAAATTATATTTTTTTCTGGAATCGAACTCGGGTTCCCAAAAATTATAGATAATTTTATAATAAATTAAATGTATTTATATATAACTATATAAAAGCAATATAATTTTTAAAAAATGATTGCAAAAATTAAAAAAAAAGAAAAATTTTTAGTTCTAAAAAAAATAAATGAAATAAAAAAGTGTTTTCTATTTAAAAAAAAATAAAAAAAAATATACTTTTTTCTGGAATCGAACTCGGGATCCCAAAAATTATAGATAATTTTATAATAAATCAAATATAGTTATATATAACTACATAAAAGAAAAATAATTTTTTAAAAATGATTGCAAAAATTCCAAAATTGAAAATTTTTAAGTTCTAAAAAAATTAAACCCAATAAAAAAGTGTTTTCTATTTAAAAAAAATAAAAAAAAAACTTTTTTTTCTCGACTGGGCCGGGAATCGAAATCGGGTTCCCAAAAATCATATGTAATCTTATATGATACAATAAAAAGTTTTGTATAACCATATATGTTGACACACAAAAATAAATTTTGAAATACTGGCATATATAATTATATATGGCTAGTTGTTTGGTCAAAAAAATATTTTATTTATACATGATTATATCAAAATATATATTCCATTACATATGCGACCATTTATAAATATATATTGAGTTTAGACGAAATTTGCGTATATATAGTACCATACAAACACAGATATGTTACCGTTTAAGACACATATAATTATATCTATTATTTTTGTTGGAATTTTTTTTAGTATGGAACCATATATAGTTTTAAATGGTATAATATTAGTCATATGTAATTATACATAAATTGATACTGGATTTTTTGTTTAGTAAAGTCCTATACATAATTAGATATAAAGTCAGGTATAATAAAGTATGAAATCGGATTAAGTTTTATGTGCAACGTATGATTACATCTACCATTTATATTAATATATTATGAACAATATAATTAGATATGATTTTATATGACATCATTTAAACAAATTGGAAAATTTCAAAGTGAGATATAATTTTATACTTTGACTCATATAGTTGTATATGGTTTTATGAAAACATATAAAATAATATACATTTATATAAATTCCTTTTTACTCGGGGTCAAATAACTGCATCTGGAAGCATTCTTTGGAGTTAATTTTAGGGAAGAACAAAAATAAATAATTTAATAAATAAAGGTCCTTACCAGCTCTAGTCATTCGACGAGAATCACTTATTCAACTTATGTGCCCAAAACGAAGATTTTAAGTGGTGATTTGTTAATAACTTTATTGCATTTTTACAAGAGAATTTAATTTATGTTTTGGATTTAAATTTTAATATACTTCGGATTAATATCGAGATTTTTGCATGTATGTATAAAAGTTTAAATTTGTAAAAGTTTGACTTTTCAGAGTAACTGCGTAATAAAATAACTCTTAAAAATAAATAGCGAAAAAAAAAAAATAAAAAACCACTAGAAGATTTGGGAGAAATTTCATAATGAAATAGTAGATTGTAGTAAGCTAATCGAAATGACACTGCTACTGTCTTATGTTGTGCTTTTTAATTATTTGTACTTATTAGGTACATTTTCTAATATTATCCCCAAAGTGTGCTTTAAAAATGCTAAAAATGCAAATAATAAAAGTTTTAAATCAGTGATGGGCATTTTTGTTATTCCTATTCCCGCGGGAGTAGGCTAAAAAATGCTGTTTGTGCGCTGTCGACACACGTACACTATAAAATTCTGTTGCTTAAGAAAATTTGTTGACTTTTCGCTTGCTACTACCCACACAAGCATAAATGTTATAGTATGTGTGTGCGCACCACTGTTTTAAATAACAACAGAGGCGATATTACTCGCTGTATGATGCGATGGGAATATTTATTGTCCGCCCTTAAAGTATGCTTTAAGAATACAACAAAATATCTGAATAAAATACATTCGACAACAGGGACAGTCAAAGATTTTCTAATCCGTAAAAATAATAATATTTATTAAGTCCACATATTGTATGGAAAATTCTAATCCAAATGATGGCAAAACACAGCTTAAGTCTCTATGAATTTTATTTGTTGTTGGGAGGTTAAATTTTTCTTTTCGATCAGGTACAATTTACATCGTTAACCAACCTTATCTGCTGCCATCGTGAAAACGCTATTCTACAAACACTCCAGCCAATACCACCAAAATATTGCAACTGTTTTATTTTATTTGTATATTTATAAAATCTTGAAATTTAGTTTGTACTAGATTTTCATCCAAAACCAAAAATGGCATATTGTGTCACTAGCAATATTTTGGTGGTAATAGCTCGATATGCACGAATTTTCCTACGTACATGTATGCATACTACTTTAGCTAAAAACGGAAAAGGAAATGTATCTGTTTGCTCTAATCAGTGTTTCACTTTACTTTATAGTAATACTGTTGCTTAGATACTTGTTTGATTTCATAAGATAGAATTAAATTTTATGTGTAGGTACACAGGGAATGTCCAATTATCAATTCAATTTTAGGAATTGTTATTAACATTTCATAAACGTTTTTTAAAGACTGTTTATCGTATTATTTATATATAAATTATTAATGTAAAAGTAACTTTCAAATTATCTTGTTTTAGTGAATGAAAAATATGTATTGTAAAAAATTGTCAATAAGTGGCCATTTTTTAGGCCATCCCGATTAAAATCTGAACATATTTTTTTGAAAGACTCAAACAAAATTGTCAATAAGAGAGTTTTTTACACAGCTAATCATATAATTCATTACATTTTTGATTGGCCATCCCCTTTATAATCTGAAAATGAAAAGTATTAAATTTTAAAAGTTTTTGAGATACACGTATTGGAGAATACGGGTAATTGAGTATGTGTGCTACCATAAAAATGTTTATTCATACGTTTGCATTTTACAGCCGTTCGCTTCCTGTTTTCTAGATAATTATGGCAATAAACTCCAATAAAACTTTTACAACAACTACAAGGAAATTTGAAAAATAGGATAAAAGAATACTTAAACTTTTTCAAAATGATACAAAATATTTGCATCAAATTAAAGTAGTGCGAAAAGTTTGTACTTTCTAGAAATATATTGCCTATTGGTTGTGATCATTCTTGGTCAAGGAAATAAGAGAGTCTTAATAATCTTATTAACTGGGCTTTCAGGTATTTGGCGAAGTGTCCTACGAGACAAATACTACAATAACTTTGTGGACTTTTTTCTCGTGTCGGCAATATTTACCGATACATATCGCTCATTTACTTGTATAGTGTCATAACTCAAAATATGTCGTTTTTGGGTAAACAATACAGAGTTATTTGGTATATCCTGCTTTATATTGTGTCAAAAATTCGTATTAATATCTTTTAAACTCACCGTTTGAGAAGAGAACATGCCATTATAACATTTTCTATGTACGGGCCTTTTGCAATGTAAACCAAGTTTCAATTGTAAACTTTAAACAGGCTTTTTGTAAATCAAACATTTTGCATTATGACACTATACAAGTAAATGAGCGATATGTTTAAGTTTTTTATAATAAATTAGAGGCTCGGGACGCCGAAAGATATGTAGAGTTAGGATATTCTATTTTTTTTTTTCTTTTTCCAGATTTTTTTAGAAAATTAGGTAATAAAATTAGGCGTAAAAACATCAAATATTCATATTCGTATTTATTTCAACCTAGTAAGAAAGAAATAAAAAATAATTTTGATTTCGAAATTTGACCAGTATACCAAACCAAATGATACTGAAAGCATGTTGATCTCTACATATTTTCCGTCGCAAAATTAGGAAAATTTCATGAATTTTCAAAGAAATTTTTTCCTAAATTTTTGTAATGTGTTTTTTTTTGCAGTGTACGTACACAGAAATAATTAAAACGAATTTCAATAACATAAACGCGGTTTTAATAATTTTTTTTGATTAAAACTTATCCGATGAAGAAAATTGATAGGTGATTAATTGAACATTTTTTCAATCAAACATTTTTCGATTTTGATCACAAATTTGATATTTTTTATTTGTAGTCAATTAAAATAATGATTGATTTAACGAATAATTTGTAAGCTTGTGTCAAAATTATTAAGAAATGCTTATTTTTGCTTTTCAAGATGTCGCCAACAATAAAAAAGTAAAACACGATTATTTTGTATATTTTTTCAATTAATTTATTCGAATTAATTAATGTGAAAAAACTAGTATGCTGAAAAATTGTAAGTTGACAGTAAAAGTATAACAATGATTGATTTAAATTTTGTGGATCAATACATTTAATTAAAAATTGTCAGCCATTATTTTTGTGTGTATAACAAAATTGATTTTCAAAAATGCTGTTAAATTTTATTTTTGTTCGTTATCTTTGTGTACTTGATTTTTATGGATTACAATTTTAATTTTATGCAAAATTTGTTTTTCAAAATTCGTATAAAGACTGCCACAATTAGACAATATTTCCGATTTTGCCCCAGTTTAAGAGTCATATCTGCAAAGGCTTAAATATGAAAAGCATTACAGCTTAGAAAATATAATACATACATACTTAGTACTATAAAAATATAAACCAATGATTTTGTATGTTCAATATTTTCCAAATGTTTTTATAACCAAAAAACAAGCACTTCATGAAACTGCATGTTTTTGTTATTAAACACTAATACAGAAACGCATGATTTTGAAATAATATGGCAAATACCATACACCAATATCATGGTTTGCGTCGCTAATTGGGCCGGAGATACGCGACTCGATGCAAACCAAAACTTTTTGATTGGAATGCATCTAAATTTCCACAAACAGATCCCATTTTGATCATTTGCCAAATTTAAAGTTTTTTTAGTTTAGACCGCCGCATCTTGCTTTCCACAGACAGACGGACGGATGTATACATACATCGCTAGAATGCCATAATTAATATGTGAATTTAATGTGGTCTTCGACCAAAGTCTCAATTCGTTTTGCATAGAAAGACAAATGAATACAACGTACATATCCTCAGCAAAACATTATTATCATAAATTGTTTTGGACAACGGTACGCAGCCATTTTTGTATTAATTCTCGGTAATGTTTGCCTTTTCAGCTAAAAAAAATTTCTCTGACAATTTTACTTTGTTTGTTAAACTATGGTGCCATGTTTAAAAGGAACGTAAAAAATTTTCCAATAGATTTTGTTTTAATAACAATAATTCTTTAATGTTAAAGTACTTGGTCTTCCTTTTTCTCTTTTCCGCCATAATAAGTATTTATGTGTATTCAATTTAAAATATTTATTTATTTATTGTACTCGTATATCCTCTAAAGTCAACGTTATTTAATTTTTTTTTTCATTCGATCATAGTTTGTACATTAAATTATTATTACTATTTAAATAAACGTAAAATCATAAAATCAATATTGCTTATTCAATATCCGTTTCCTGCTTCCGTTAAAAAATATTATTATAAAAAAAAATTAGAACAAAAGCAAGATTTTCCCAAAAGTACATAATAGTTTGTCCCGAAAATACAAATGCTTGCGTAATACCTCCAAAAGAGATGAGTATGTATTTAAGGGCTGATTATAAAATGGAAATGTTTATAAAAATCGAAAATTTGTTGAGTTCAGGGCACGCTAATAATACACAAGTAGTCACAATATAGGATTTGTAATAATACACTTATATTCTCTTTACGTATTGCGACTATCGTACATATTATAGTGTATACATTTCAAAAAAAAAAAACAGTAGTGGTCAAATAATAGTAGTGATTGAAAAAATAAAGATTTTTTTCGATAAATTCTAAGTTTTTTAATAGGAAAATTAACAACGGAAGTATCTGCATTTGATTTCTTTCAGTACACTCAAAGAAAAAACTCTGTCAAAAAATCTGTAAAACGACTTTTAATTTGATTAAGCAGATCTTTCTGCTAAAATCTCTGTCATTCAGTTTTAGAAAATAACCGACATTTTATTGCGTGTTTACTGATTTTGTTTGTGGAATTTCAAAATATTTTTGAACATATTTTTAGCAGATTTTTTTTTTATTATACAGAAATAGTTTGCTGACATTCTTTTTACAATAAAATTTCCTAAGTTTTTTTTTGTACAAACACACAAAAAATTAAGTGTGTTGATCAACAAAATTTAAATGAGTCAATTATTTTTTTGATCAACATTTTTGTTATTTTCTTTGACTATCAAATTACAAATATTCAACATACCAGATTTTTTTCGCTTAAATTTATTTGAATACTTTAATTAAAATATATACTTTTGTGCTCGGGTTTTCCTTTTTTTGCTGTCGGTATCATATTTGAAAGCAAAAAATATGAATTTCTTTATAATTTTTTCATATATTTTTTATAAAATTTTCATATAGTGACATTCATTTTTTAAATCAATCATTATTTTAATTGACTTTAAATAAAAAATTGATAAAATTTTTGATCAAAATCGAAAAAGTGATTGATTGACAAAAAAAATCAATTAATCACCTACAATTTAATGATTGATATAACAATTTTCTTCATCGGAGGAGTTTCAATTAAAAAATTAATTGAATCCGCGTTTTTGTTGATTGAAATTCGTTTTCAATTCTTTCTGTGAATTTTTTCAAAGTGTTAATTTTTTGTTTGTTTTTGTATGCATTCATAACGTTATTTTAATAACCTCCAACCACTGCATGGGGGTATACTCACTTTGTCATTCCATGGGTAATGAATCGAAATATCGGTCTAGGACCCCATAAAGTATATATATTATTGATCAGTGATCGATTCTAAGACATTCTAAGGATGTCCGTCCGTTCGTCTGTCCGTCTGTAGAGGACATGATGCTGTCCAAAATAAAAGAGCTACACTCAAAATAAATTCTCTGTCCAATCAGCAGAAAAATCTGCTGAAAATACACCCATATTGAGCCATATGAGAAATCTGCTGATTTTAGCAGACGCGGTTTGCTAAATTTCTAAGCAGAAAAAACTGTTGATTTTAGTAGAAATATCTGCTAATTTCGGCGGAGAAAATTGTTGATTTAAGCAGAAAAATCGACAGGCATGTCTTAACAAGCACTTCTCTTCTTTAATAGCAGCAACAAACTGGCAAGCCGACAAAATTTTATTTTGTGTAACATATTTAGTGACGCATTTAAGCGGGAGCTATATATATTCGTCCACTTAAATTTTCATATAGTGACATTCGATTTTAGTTTTTTCGAGGCCGACTTTTAAAAAATACTTAAAAAAAGATAACAAAAAATATCTGTTAAATTAGCAAAATAATCTGCTGAAAATCTGCACAAAAACTCTTTAAAACTTAGCAAACAGAATCAGTAAAAGTTCTGTAAAATTTCCGTTGTTTTCAGAAATGGAATGGCAGAGAATTCTGCTAAAATATTCAGTTCAGCAGAAAAAACTGCTAAAAATTTTTAAGTATAAATTGAAAGTCGTTGTACAGATTTTTTGACAGACGTTTTCTTTTGAGTGTAAACTTCGAATTATGGCACGAATATGTCTTATATTCCTAGGCAGGTTAAGTTCGGAAATGGGCCAAAAGTTTGGTATTTTCTTGCAGAGTTTTTTATATTTTTTTTTAGCAAATGCAACATTTTTATGTCAGAGGAAGCTCAAAACCCTGCATGTGGACCCAGCGGATAGAAAAAGTTTAACCCGCCCCTTTTGTGGGCGTTGATATAAAAAAGGTCTTTTAGTAATGATTAATTGGATTAAATAATTACAGAATCATTATAAATTCATTTAATAACATCTGTCGCAATAGATATTATGTCTCCCACCAAACACAAACAAAATTAAAATCAAATATTTAATTTGTCCATGAATTTTAAGCCATTTATGTCAATCTCGGGAGGGCGCTTTGGGGACTACAATTATAACTGATCCGACTCCTTTCAAATTTGAATAAAGATTTATGAATGCGAAATACGTTTACCTGTCAGACTTCGAAAGGCCACCTATTTAAATACGGTTATCAGAACAATCGAATAAAAATTGCGACAAATATCGTGCGTACAAAGTTTACATGGACAAACAGAGAGACGGACGGACGGACATCGCTAAATCGACTCAATAAGTGATTCTGAATCGACTCAATAAGTGATTCTGGTAGTTACAAGAATCAGCACAAAGTCAATATATCCTGTGATGTAGGGTATACAAAATTCTTTCAGTAATAAAAAAAAATACGTGTTAAAATGCTCTTATTGATAGTCATACTCATAAACGCAGAGAGAAGATATGAACATTTTATCATAACTTGTTTGTAGCAGCCATTACATTTTTGCAGCAATAATGCAAATATTCGAATGATCACAATTAAAGACCATAATATGGGTGTAACAAAAGTTTAATGAAAATCACGAAAACTAAGGATAAAAACTTCAGAAAACCAAACAATTTAAGAAAAATTAAATTAAACAAGTGAGAGTGTTAAAATCGGCTGTGCCGAATCTTTTATACCCTACAAATTGTAAAAAAATAAAAATTGTCAGGGGTTTTTTGTGGGGGGGTGATGGGGTCAGTGGGGGACGTTGAGAGCACTTTCCCATTGCGATAAATATACCAAATTTTTCATTTATTTAACAAAAATACAAAAAAAACATGTACCAAAAGTGTATTTTTTCAGAGGTTGGTTCAGTTCTTCAAGGGGGAACTTTTTTCCCCCTGGACCGATTTTGCCCATTCACGAACTTAACCTGACTATGAATATAAGACATATATGTGCCAAACTTCAGGAGTCTAGCTGTTTTATTTTGGACTGCATTGTGTTATCTACAGACAGACGGACAGACATTCATAGAATGTCTTAGAATCGATCATGGATCAATAATATATATGAGCAATTGTCATTAACTTTCAATATTTACGAAAAAAAAAATTGCGATTTTTTTTTCGTGGCACATTGATAAGGTAAATAACATTATAAATAAGTAATTCAAATCCGTCCGCGTGCATTAATTTGAGCGATCGCACCCAAAACTATGGCGGTTTAAAGTTAAAATTTTTAAAAAAATTGTCAAAATTACAATTTTTATCCGAAGTTAACCAAACGTACCATTTTGTATTATGCTTACTTAGAGCTAAAATACATATTCAAACATGCATAAAATCTTTGCTAAATATCGAGATAATTGCATTTAACCATTTTTTTCGGCACATTTTCCAATATTTTGGAAATAAAAATGTTTCCAGCGGTTTTATTTTTTTTTAGAAAAATATTACCAAATGCATTAACAAAATCTCAACAAATTCTTAGTTAACACTATTATTCTATCTCTAATAGGTAAGAATCAAAAGTGGTTTAAAGGGAACATTTTTGAAAAAAAAAAAAATAATAATTTTGAATTTATTTTTTTTTTAATATTAAATGTCTGATTTTACAGTGTTGTCCTTCACTGAATATTGAAACCATTCAAAGTATGATTAATAATGCTAATATTAAGGTTATTGCGAAATATTTTAACGTTATTACTAATTTTATCAAGGTTATAAAAAATTTTAGCGATTTTTCGCGATTTTCGCGACTGCAAAAATCAATGGACTAATTTTGAAATATTATTTGAATAAGACATGTCAAAATCTATCAAAATACATTTCTTTTCTACTTTATTTAAGTAATGTAAGATTTTATATTACCATTAAATTTAAAGGTATCAAAAATTTAAAACCACCGAAAAACCGCTTAAACGTTAAATTTTTTCGGGTGCGAATTAATAGAAGATTGAGAATTAAAAATACTACCAAACGCGCCTTTCACCGACCAATTTCTATAAGCGGCCTGGATGTGCCTTACAAAAAAGTGAAAACTGAAAAACACCGCGGAATTCGCCAATATTAACTTTTGATCAATGTTGCTTTCCATGATTTATTATATTTGCACATACCATTGTTTCTACATGTTCAACTTTCAGCCATGCACATTTGGCTGTCAAATAATGCAAAACTAAAATATCGAAAATTTGCAAAAAACTTAAAAAGTTCATAAAATTTTTGCAATTGAATATTTTTTGGGTACGTTTGAAAATCAAGTGGGAAATGGTGGATTATAAAGTTCACAAAGCATTCGGAACCATTCGGAATAAAACTGGGAGTGTGCCTCGCAAAAAACAGACTTTTTAAAAAATTCACGTTTTTTCTTCCCATCTTTGGAGAGCTGCAGCTTTGTAACCATTGCGAGCACATCACTCGAATCAGTCTCAGAATGTGCATATTTACAAGGGCTTTAACCATGTGTATTTGAATTTTAAAATTACAGTTTGCACCAAAAGCTACAATCAAAAAACCTCGAAAAATTGAAAATTGAAAAAATTGGTATCAAAGATTTAGGTCCATGTAACTTTTTTCTTATTGATGGCACATCCACTGAACCTACACCAAATAATTGTCCAAGTCTACTGACTAAACGGTATTAAATTTGGAGTAATAGCTTTAACGCACCCAACAATATGGAACTTTGAACGAAAAATTTCATGAGAGTATCAAGCGATTTTTTTACATTTTTCAACTTTGCACGTTCCTTACCATGAGATAATGAGACTATTTGCGCTGTGCCTTTGCAGAATTAGTCATTATAGCTCCCTTAACATATCTACATTCACAGGTACCACCTAGTTTACAAATAAAAATGTTATTGCGAAATTAGTAAAATATCACAAGCGTTAAAAGTTAATGACAAAAGTCCATATACTTTATAGGGTCCCCGACCGCTATTTCGATGCGTTACAAACGGAATGACAAAGTGAGTATACCCCCATACTGTGGTTGGAGGGTATACAAATGGGAAAATGTGGAGGGGGTATGTTTGATTCGGCACAGCCGAATAGCGTTCTTACTTGTTTAAAGTAGTTTTTATAAGTTCCGATAAACATTGTAAAAAAAAGTTTGAAATTTCATCCTTTTAACTCTCCGAAAAAAAAAACTGTAAAATGCTTTTGACAAAAATAACAGTACCCATTAAATTTACCCAATTTATAAAGAAAATTAAATCATTTTAATGTGCGTGTTAAATTTTCACAGCTATCAACAACTATCGTTAAATGCACTGCCCTTATTTTGAGCAGAACTGTAAATACACATAAAGTGAAATGCAACAGATTTCATTAGATTTCATTTTTTTTTATGTTTATGCGGCAATCTTTTTACACCCACAATTGTTGAGAACAAAAATATTCACACCAAATAGTGATATGCTTATCGTCGCACTTAAATATCCCAACAATAAAAGAGCTTAAATTAAAAATTGCTTTATCTATTTTATTATACTACCCTACACTCTGTTGTACAGGGTATGCACTCGAAAAAAAGGTTGTTTTGCAAATCTTGAAACGCAACTGAATTATAATGGCCTAAGAAGTGTTTCATATTTTTATAAAAATTTGAAGTTTTAATATGAAAAAACATTTTTTTATTGCATATATTTCATGTTTTTGTGATAAAAATGCATAAAAATCGCAGCGCTAATTATCAATTTTAGTGTTATATTTGTCAAGAGATAACCAATCGATATATTGTGATAACCACTGCTTTAAAACCACATTCTTTATGGGATTTTGAATGTTATTAATAGTGGAAATTAAATCTTTTTTCGGTTTCGGTTTTGATTACTCTTAAACGGTCCATGTTTGGACTTTGGACCCATTTTCAAAATTGTTTGTGGTACTTTTTACTTATTATTTTCATTCAAAAATTTTAATAAAAAAAAAATATTTACTCGATAAAAAAAGCTATCATTCAAATTATTTATTTTTCCAAGCAAATAAATTTCGTCACTCAAAAAGATGTTTTAGCATTAAAATTTCTTAGCATTAACATATTTTGTACATCATGGATTCGACCAAACTGAATATAACTTAAATAGTTTTTCAACCCTTTGTGTAAAGTGTAACGCAATTTTGTGCTGGGTATACTAAAAGCATCAAAATACCATTCCAAACAATGGAAAAACTAGATTTCACTCACTACATGTTTGAATAAGTAGCTTTGGATTTATTTTTTGTTTTTTAATTTTTCCTTAAAAGCATAATAATATGTTTGGTAAAGTATTATTGAAAAAAAGTATTAGATGAGAAAAAAAAGTATCACGTATTACAATAAACCTTCGATTATGGAGTCCTTTCTCGCTCTTATTCTGTTGAGGGGCGTAATAAAATCTGTACGTGTTTTTACGTGTTGACTATTAAAAAGTTGGATTTTTTCTATTCCATGCTATTTCGTTCTATAATTTTTTTTTGTTTTTTTTTTTTTTAATCTACACTCTTATTACAGTATATTTCACATATTGTAGTAGTTTTGGCATTCTATAATAAATATATTATGGATTTTATTTTGTGTATAGAAAAAATTGGGGTTATATCGATAGGGATACGGTAAAATGATTATTTTATTTTGTGGCAAATAAGAAATATCAAATTGGACTATACTATTTTGGTTAAATTTGAAACAAAAATGAGCATATTTTTTCCAAATAAAAATTTGCCAAATAAAATATAAATAATTTCTGAGTATTTGGCTAAGATAGGGTTGCCATTTGCATTTTGAGAAGAAGAGGACGTGAACCTCAAAAAACGAGGACATTTGACCCAAAAAAGAGGACATTTTTTTTAAAAAAAATTAATTTGAATAAAGTCAACAACGCAATACAATATGCAAAAAAAAAAAAATATTTTTTTTTTTAAGAAAACTATTTTTTCCACTAAAAAAATATATTTCCAATTATATTTCAATATTTTGGATATATCCATTCAATTATATGTATTTTGGAAATATCTATTTATAATTCTAAAATTTGCAGTTATATTTAAAAAAATTCTAAATATAAGTCAAAAATTTTCAACGTATATCAGAGTTTTCTATTTGTATTTTAAAATTTTCTAAATTCTTTTCAGAAAATTCCATTTGTTTTTCAAAAATTTCCATTTTCATTTCAAAATTTTCCAAATAATTTTAAGAAAATTATTTTTGAATTCAAATAAGTTCAGATATTTTAATTGTAATTCAAAAATTTCCATTTTGATTTAAAAATTATGTAACTGCTTTTAAATTTTTTTTTGTATATCAAAATTTTTTTTTTGTATGTATATCAAAATTTTCTGAAAAATTTTGAAATACAAATTTGACATATACTTAATCAGAATTTTCTGAAAAGCATTTGGAAAATTTTTAAATGGAAATATTTTGAGTAGGTTTATTCTAGCTCGATGTCATTATTTCCTTTACTAATTAAAACTATGATATTCTCATAGAATAATTTTCAAGAAAATTATTTTTGTTGGTCATTTTTTGCAAGACTTTATCGACACGTCAAGACTTTACCGCCAGCTGATAATAACGTAGTAATTTTCGTTCTACATAAAGTGCTTTTTTACTCGAAATATACGAGTTTTTAAGTGTTTTTTATTTCTGTGCTCGTTTTGCTCTCAAAAAGTTGGCATTACTGCTGGTAAGCGAAAATACAGCGATGCCAATAATTCGATCGTTAAATAATACAAAAAAAAATTATGAGGAAAAAAGGAGGACAACCCCGGACACTTTCTAAAAAAGAAGTAGGACTGCCCCGGACGCCCTAAAAAAGAGGACGGTGTCCGGGGAAAAGAGGACGGATGGCAACCCAAGGCTAAGATAAAGTACTTAATAGATTACCATATTTTACATTGATTTTTCCAAAAGATTTAAGTTTATCATAAGTATTAGATACCACTTGACATGAATGCAAAGTCAAGTGTTTCCTTGAAACTAACAATAAATTTTTGTTCGAAGTGCTCCACCTAAGCTTAGAAGTCCACCTAAGCTCAACCTAAGCTTAGAAGCTTAGAAGTCGAAACTGACAAATTACATTTTATTTAAGTTTTAAGTTTTAAAATTTTAAAACTTCAGTGGTCCATAAAAAAAGAACTCAGAACTCGAGATAAGTTTTTAAAACCCTGCAAGGGTTTTGGTCTAAGTAATCTTGATATACTTAAATTTTTTTGTTTGGTCCCATCCAAGATTCAATATCGTGTTGCACAGTGTAGCAAAAAAACAGTTTAAATAGAATTTTGGGAGCTTCTTTTATTTTATTACGCTTTCCGATCTTCCCTGTTTTCTACAAAAATCTAAATTTTAAAACAACTTTTTTTTTTTTTTTTAAACTTGGAGATATTTCAAGTTTCGATATGAGGCATTCCACACCAAATGTCCCGCTACAGAAAAACATGTGTCCCGTGAATTTCTGAATAAGTTGTATGAATAGCCCTATATGGAACTTAGAAAATTGCGTTTTTGGTTTTTAAATTTTTCAAAAATTGGGCTTAGGAAGCGTGGTCAAATATTGAAAAAATGGTAAAATTTGTGTCGAGTTGCCTTGTTTAAATATTTATCAAATTAAAACGGAATGCACCACAATCTCAAAAAATTTACACTCTTGTATATACGGTGAGCCTCAGCGGTGTTTAGGTTGAACTTTAGTGTTGACGAAAAGTGTAAACGCAGTTCGATTTCTATAAGATTAAATGTCACAAAACTGTTAACAGCGAAATCGTAGCTGCTCGCATTCGCGAGATAACGCGAAATTAGTGTTTTTGTATTTTTTAAAATTTTGACATTGAAGTTTTTTAAATATTTTCAAAAACTGAGTATACAGTTTTAATTGTACTTATTTAAAGGTCACAAAACAGCTAACATAAAAATCCTATCTTCTTTAGTTCGTGAAAATCGCGAAATTAATTTTTTACTGTTTTTGTTTTTGTTTTTTATCTTTTGATAGGTTTCTTTAAAATTTCGTAAAAACATGGTACGCAGTTTTACTTGTGTTTGATCAAAGGTCACACAGCTGTTGACATCGAAATTGTAGGTGTTAAATTTCGCGAGATATCGCGTAATTATATAATTTTTTTTTATTATTTATTTATGTATATTTTAAAACCAGTTCTTTAGAAATAATACAAAAAAGTGGAATGCAGTTTGATTTGAGCTTGTTGGAAGAAATTAAAACTGCCCACAAAAAAATTTTAGCTGCTCACTTTCGCTAGAAATAGCGAAAAACAGCTTTTTGGGGGTATTTCTTGTTTTGATTAATAAAAGAAGTTTCTTTAACATTGTTGAAAAACACGAAATGCAGCTTGATTTGCTGTTGATTAAAGGCGATAAGGCTGTTAACATTTAAATTCTAGCTGCTCAATTCTTCGAGATATCGCTAAAAAAAACTCGCTAAACTACTATTTTTTCATTAATCCCAGTCTGCACAGTTTCGAGGCGACAATTTTTTCGAAGTTTTATCGAAGCTTTTCCGCAAAAATGATTCCAAGTCGATATTATATACAGTCGATATTTTAACGTTTCTCGAACTCATATTTTTATTGAAAAATTAATCGACTTCCGATCTACATTTTAGGAATTCTCGTATTTGTTGTTCCATCGAATAAAATACTTTTTTTCAATATAACATCGAGTTTTATTTAGTTTAACAAAAATTCCACAAATTTAAATTGTTATTATAAAAAAATTATATCTAACATCAGAACAATAAAAAAAAAAATAAAAAAAAAAATCCGCGACCGGGGTTGAACCACGGCCATAAAACTACAAATCATAAGCTGCAGAACCTTCTAACCAACTAGCCCATACACAATTTGACTAATATATATTTTGAAATAAAAATATTTTCAAAAATGTCAAAACAAAATAAAATGAATATAACAGGTTCTCTCTACGTTTTAGCGTGACATAAAATACCATGCGTTGGAAAAAAACAAAACATAAATAAAAATGTTCTGTACTATTTTTGCTTACTGAATATTGTATAGAGTCTACGCTACGGTTACGTTTTATGGCTAACCCGGCCTTTAGATATTATTTTTTTTAATAATAAAAGTAAAATTTGTGGAATTTTTGTAAAATTTAATAAGACTAAAACTCGATTTTATATCGAAAATAAATATTTTTTTTCGATGGAACAACAAATACGAGAATTCCTAAAATGTAGATTGGAAATCATTTCGAAATCGATTAGTTTTTCAAAAAAAATATAAGTTCGAGAAACGTTAAAACATCGACTGTATATAATATCGACTTGAAATCATTTTTGCGGAAAAGCTTCGAAAAAACTTAGAAAAAATTGTCGCCTCGAAACTGTGCAGACTGGGAGAAATTTAATTTCCAACAAAAAAATAATGGTTTATTCACATTATTAATTTTGTCCAAAGAAAGTGTTCTGTAGCCCTATGTGCGATGTTTGGTAAGATATTCCAAAATAATGGTTATACATTACCTGGTAATATGTTATATAATAACCACCCATTATTAGGCTTTTGCTGGGATATCCAAATTTCATAAAAATCGCTAGTTGCCCACTGCAATGTCATCTCTTGTAAACTGAAAGTATTAAACATGCTTCTTAAATTATTTGCTTTGAAAATTGATTAAAATGAATTTCGTATGAATACGAAAACATTTTTTCACTCTTTTGTTCATTTCAAGTTAATTCCTTTTTTTTAGGTAAGTTTTTATATGTATTGTAGTAAGTAAAATGTGTGTGTGTAGGTAGTTATTTATTTCTGCTACTTCTAAACGTAAATTTTGTTATATTTGTTTAACAGTGTGGAAAATTGATTTGTTAACGGCATTTTTTAGTATGTATGGTTGTTAGAGTTTTTCACGGGAATTCCCGGGACGGGATTTCCCGGGAATTCCCGTAAATTTTCGATCCCGAAATCCCGGGAAATAGAGCGGGAATTCCCGGGAATTTTAGTTTCTTTGAAATTGTGGATTTTTTCGACTTTTGTTGATTATTTTGTATGTGATTTTTTAGATATTTCATTAAAATTCTTGATAATTAATGACAGAAACTTACGCAGAGACCAGGAGGTCCCAAAAAGTATTTAAAGAGAGACCTTTTAACTAAAGAATTCTAACTAAAAAAATCTGAGAATGAAAAAGTCTCACAATATCTAAATCTTGTAATTACACAGTGATATAAATTCCAACTTTCCGATTCGGAATGGGATGAAACCAAAAGAACATGTCCTGCATTAGGGGCCCTGGTGGTGCACTTATTGGACATATGGAGTGCAGCGTCCAAACATAAGCTCGAAATAACGTTAGCTATAACCGGTATGAATTTCGCTGCAATCGGTCCACTGTTCACCGTTGCGCATGATTGTTATTTAAAGGCAATTGCAAAATTAATCATACGCCTTATACAATTTTTAAGCAATTATTTTTATAATTGTAGTAAGAGTGTACCAACTTCAAATGCGTGTAAAAAAAGTTCTAGCGCTGAACCAAAAAAAAATGTCGAGAGTTTTTTGCGTTTGATCCCATCGATTTTGGTTTTTGCACTGTGTTATCAGAACCTGATACTTTTTTTCAGAAACTGAGAAATTTTCTTTCTGAGACCTGCATTATAAAAATTTGCAGTATGATTATTTGTTTCTATAGAAAATATTTATGTATCTGTACATGATTGTTTAATCGATAAATTGATATAAAATCTGTGTAAGGAATGACTCTGAAATTATCGGGATTTTCTTTTAGAAACCAGAATTTTTAATTTTTTTTTTTTAATTTTTTAAATAATTCTTTGGGGTAAATTTTCTTATAATTTCAATTCTCTGAAACAGTTACATTAAGTTTCAGAGACATAATTGAGAAATTTCTCTGAATCAATTTCATTGTGTTTTAGGGACAAAGCGTTGAGAACCAATTGTAAAAATGATGAATTAGAAAAAATGGAGATTTTTTTATTATTAAAACAGATAAGCGATGTGAAATAACATATTCCCTTAAAAATTGTTTTAAATGACTTTGACATATTTGGGACGTATTTTTATAAAAACTGGGTAACAAAAGTTGTTCTTTTTTCTCGAAAAATTTTTTTTTTTTTTTTTTGTTTTAAAGGCACTAAATAAGACTTTTTTTGGTGTTAATAAACATTATAAATAGTGTAATCGGATTCATAAGGTTTTTATATATTTTTTTAGCCAAAAATTTGAGTTTTCAGTTTTTGCGGGAATTCCCGGGATCCCGGGAAATTTAAAAATGAATCCCGCTTTCCCGGGAAATGAAAAAGTCCGGGAAAAGAAAAACTCTAATGGTTGTATATGTATTAGTATGTCCCGAAATTAAGAAATTTTGGAATTTCCTTTGGGCATACCCCTAGAACCATGCTTATTAAAGATATAAAAAAATAAAAAGAATTTGGATGTCATCGTCAGGGTACAACCAGTGATTAAAGTTTGCATCCGTAGTGCATTTGACAATTGAGAAATCGAATAGAAATTTCGGTCAAGGACCCCATTAAGTTTATATATTATTGATCCATTTCTAATGGCGTTTTATTTTCAGGAAAAAAATGTCGTACTCTCTGCACTTTTTTTTTAATGGGTCCTTCTGCACAGTTATGTACAGTAAATATAGTCATGTTTGGTACCAATAGAAATGTATTTTCAAGGTCTATATAATGCTATATCAAGCATTTTAAAACAATACTCAGTTTGTGAGCTAATCCAATATATGTAAAAATGTGTGGATTTTTGATATTTTTTTTAATAATATAAGCGTTTTTTAACATTTTATTATGTCATATTTTTTTTCCTTTTCGGGACACGCTTATTTGTATGTATGAATTATAGTATTAAACAATATATTGTATTTTTGTTAATGCTTTTTTTTCAACAATCTGTATTGTTATGTATGTATTGTAATATGACTGTCTAAAAAGTTAGATTTGTTCTTTTGTCCATTCGTTTCAAAAACAGATATATTTGTTAAAAATAAAGAAAATGTATTTTAACGAACATAATTGTGTTTTATTTTTCCTGACATAAAGAGATAATGGCATTATTGAAAAGAAGGAAAATTTCTTTAATATGAGTTCTCCAGTATGTACCTTTTCACTTCACCGTAAATTCGGCGTAATTTTTTGAAATAAAAAAAAAAACAAAACAAATGTTTAGCTTGTTATTGAAATACCTACTTATCGTTAAGTTAAGGGGGTTTCTACGTTGGAGAAAACCTCAATATTACCAATTTTTAAACAACTATAATAAAATAAATACGCTTTATTTTTAAATTATGTTTTTTCATTTGAAATATAAATTGTCGTAATATTTTTTTAAAATTTTGTAGATTAAAATAAAGTCAACTAGAATTGCCAGGGTTGCCACTCAATTGTGGGATTTTTTAAGGACAAAATCGTGTGGAGTTGTAATAAACTGATTTTGAAGATTTCTTTTTTTGTTTTTTATTTGTATGTTATTAAATTCTCTAGTACTTGTCGTGGCTAATGCAAACTTAAAAAATGTAAAAATTAACTTTTCTTCTTTTATTAAAAAAATAACTAGGTCAAAATGCCAAAAAAAATGCCCATGATAATTACTAGAAAAGTTATTTATCTACAAATAAAAAACCAAATTCTCAAAATCGGTTCATTAGTTTTTGTTAAATCTACCAATTGATTGCCAACCCTGTTAAATCTAGCTAACAAAATTTAAAGTTATAAAATTTTGAAAATATTACGATAGTCTGACTTTAAATAAATAGTGTGAATAAAAAAATATTGAGTATTTTTTTTTTAAAGCTGTTTTAAAAATGTTAATATTAAGGCTGTTTTAGAAGTAACAACCCCCTTTAGGTAATATTTAAATCTAATATTTAAATCTGCTCTGAATAGAGCAACAAAAAAACAATGTTTTAAGCTAAAAATTTTAATTATAATGTTGTTTTTTTATTTTTAGTACCAAAAGGTACATAAAAATAAAATGTGTTTATTCGGCCTTTATATATGTATATATATTCGATTAGAGTTTTATTCTAGTTCGAGGCCCAAAAATATTTCTATTTATGATATTGTCATAATAGAGTATTTTTAATTTATTGCTTTAAAAAAATTACTCATCTCAGAGTATGTCTGTACTGATCAGTTTCATCCCCACTAAGGAATCTTCAGCAGACTTTAGAGAATCATCGTTGGTCAATCAAACATCAAACCAGACATAATATTTGATATATTTCACAAGTTATTTGAGAAATACTATTATGAAGGTCCGAAATCTGTTTTCCAACAAAAATAACTCTTTTAAAGCAAAAATTGTATATACTAAATCACCATCGGTAATTATTAATATATGTGTTGCTGTTATTTTACAATAACAACAGTACCTAACCAAACAATAGTGTTGGTAGGATAAGTCGTACTAAACTTTGTGTTAAATGTTGTTTTTTTATTTTTAGTACCAAAAGGTACATAAAAATAAAATGTGTTTATTCGGCCTTTATATATGTATATATATTCGATTAGAGTTTTATTCTAGTTCGAGGCCCAAAAATATTTCTATTTATGATATTGTCATAATAGAGTATTTTTAATTTATTGCTTTAAAAAAATTACTCATCTCAGAGTATGTCTGTACTGATCAGTTTCATCCCCACTAAGGAATCTTCAGCAGACTTTAGAGAATCATCGTTGGTCAATCAAACATCAAACCAGACATAATATTTGATATATTTCACAAGTTATTTGAGAAATACTATTATGAAGGTCCGAAATCTGTTTTCCAACAAAAATAACTCTTTTAAAGCAAAAATTGTATATACTAAATCACCATCGGTAATTATTAATATATGTGTTGCTGTTATTTTACAATAACAACAGTACCTAACCAAACAATAGTGTTGGTAGGATAAGTCGTACTAAACTTTGTGTTAAATGTTGTTTTTTTATTTTTAGTACCAAAAGGTACATAAAAATAAAATGTGTTTATTCGGCCTTTATATATGTATATATATTCGATTAGAGTTTTATTCTAGTTCGAGGCCCAAAAATATTTCTATTTATGATATTGTCATAATAGAGTATTTTTAATTTATTGCTTTAAAAAAATTACTCATCTCAGAGTATGTCTGTACTGATCAGTTTCATCCCCACTAAGGAATCTTCAGCAGACTTTAGAGAATCATCGTTGGTCAATCAAACATCAAACCAGACAATATCATAAATAGAAATATTTTTGGGCCTCGAACTAGAATAAAACTCTAATCGAATATATATACATATATAAAGGCCGAATAAACACATTTTATTTTTATGTACCTTTTGGTACTAAAAATAAAAAAACAACATTTAACACAAAGTTTAGTACGACTTATCCTACCAACACTATTGTTTGGTTAGGTACTGTTGTTATTGTAAAATAACAGCAACACATATATTAATAATTACCGATGGTGATTTAGTATATACAATTTTTGCTTTAAAAGAGTTATTTTTGTTGGAAAACAGATTTCGGACCTTCATAATAGTATTTCTCAAATAACTTGTGAAATATATCAAATATTATGTCTGGTTTGATGTTTGATTGACCAACGATGATTCTCTAAAGTCTGCTGAAGATTCCTTAGTGGGGATGAAACTGATCAGTACAGACATACTCTGAGATGAGTAATTTTTTTAAAGCAATAAATTAAAAATACTCTATTATGACAATATCATAAATAGAAATATTTTTGGGCCTCGAACTAGAATAAAACTCTAATCGAATATATATACATATATAAAGGCCGAATAAACACATTTTATTTTTATGTACCTTTTGGTACTAAAAATAAAAAAACAACATTTAACACAAAGTTTAGTACGACTTATCCTACCAACACTATTGTTTGGTTAGGTACTGTTGTTATTGTAAAATAACAGCAACACATATATTAATAATTACCGATGGTGATTTAGTATATACAATTTTTGCTTTAAAAGAGTTATTTTTGTTGGAAAACAGATTTCGGACCTTCATAATAGTATTTCTCAAATAACTTGTGAAATATATCAAATATTATGTCTGGTTTGATGTTTGATTGACCAACGATGATTCTCTAAAGTCTGCTGAAGATTCCTTAGTGGGGATGAAACTGATCAGTACAGACATACTCTGAGATGAGTAATTTTTTTAAAGCAATAAATTAAAAATACTCTATTATGACAATATCATAAATAGAAATATTTTTGGGCCTCGAACTAGAATAAAACTCTAATCGAATATATAAATTTTAATTATATTTTTCGTTTTACCCTCAATATGTTTCTTTTTTATTTCAGAACAACCCAGCAAAATCTACACTCTAATCAAAATTTGTTGAAATTTGCCCAATTTATAGTAGGAAACTGGACTCCTACTATAAATTGGGTAATTTTACTCTGAATGTGTAAACTAAATAAATTGACCACTTGCGGTCAATTTAAATAAAAAAGAGGTGAATAAAATATAACAAAAAAAAAAAAAAAGAACTCAGCGCCAGCCAACATCGAACCCGCCACCTTCCGATTTGAAAGTGCACTTAACCACTACGCTACGGAAGCTTATAATTTTATCTGGCGTTTTAGTTATTTAACATGTATGTATGTATATTATTCGACAATTTTATTTACACATTTGTGTGTAAAATATTTGAATTAACGGATGATATTTTTAATTTGCAGTGTTTAATTGGTTTGAAATTATTATACGCATTTAGTGTTTATATTAACACATAATGCGTGCTATTCAACAAAAATTTACCCAATTTATAATAGTAAGTTTATATGCGTTTTTTAGAGTGTAGGTAATGACACATCATTACCATTCGAATTACTTAGTAATGACAGAAAATTACCTATAGCATTATTTTTAAATGTAAAATAAGGACTTATTAAAAATAATAAAAAAAATTCAGAACTAGATTTTTACTTTTTGACTCCATGTGCATTATATTGATTAAAAATAAAATAATTTTTTTTTATTTTTTTAAATTTTTTTTTAATAATTTTTTCATTACCTATTATTAGTAGGGATGAGATTTTCATGCACTAAAAAATCTAAAATATGCGCTAAAAAATTCAAAATATGCACTAAAAAACCTAAAAATATGCACTAAAAAGCCAAAAGTGTGCAATAAAAATTTTGTTTTCATATTAAAAACTTTTTAACAATCAAAAAATGACGCCAGGTTTAAATAGTAACACTAAAAAGTTTATATAAGCAAGATTCTTTTTTAGAAATTAAGACAATCTATAAAAAAATTAAAAAGAGAAAAATAATTTTTCTTATTTTGAAAATAAATTTTTAAAATTTAAAATAGCTTTTGAATAAAATAAATTTCATTTTGATTTTTGCTTATTTATGCTAAAATATGCAAAAATATGCACTAAAAAGTTGGAAATATGCACAAAACATGCATTTATTTAAAACCAAAATATGCAAAAATATGCATTTTCACCAAAATATGCAAAATTATGCAAAAACAAATCGATGCCATTTTAACGCAAATTTCTTGATACGGAAAGATAATTGGTCGATATCGTGCTTAGACTATCAACAAAAAACATGCATTTGCATGGAAATTTCATCCCTACCTATTAGTATATATGGGGCATTCCATGTCACTTTGAATAATTATTTTTTTAGATTTTCCCAATTTGTTGACAGTTTTTAGTACCCTTCGAAAACTCATTTTTATTTTTTTTGTTTTTTTACGTACTTTTTAAAAAAAAAAAATCTAAAAAAAAATCTTAAAACTGTTTCAGTATGCGATTTTTAAGTTTTTAAATTTAAATCTCATTTTTGAAAATATTTTCTGAACTTTAAAAAAATATTTAAAGAAAACTAAAACGTTTTTAAGAAATCCGCCATGACAGATCGATGTGGAATTTTATTAACTAAAATCGGCCAAGAATTACGACCTGTAGGCAAAATTGGACAAAAAAAAAGCATTTTTCCCCACTTTGCAGGTATGTTTTACAAAAATGTTGGAGGATAAAAATAAATGGGGGTCGGTCTCACTAATGACCCCTCTCGGGCGCACCATTGGACCGATAGGTCGGCCATACATTTGATTGCTCTAAGGGCACTCTTAGAGCGGTTGGAGCAAATTTTAAAAATGTCAGTTTGTGTGGGAGCCCCCTTAGTAATTGGATATAGGGATTAGTTTGTTCTGAAGATATGTTAAGACGTAAAAGTAAATGCGGGTCGGTCTTGGAAATGATCCCTCTATGACGCACCAAAATCAGAAATGATTTTAAGATTGGAAATTTTTTTCAAAAAATTTAGAAAAATCGTTATCCACGATCCTACTGGGCAAAAAATTTGTAGAATTGATAGAAGTTTTACATAGAAAAATTTTAAAAAAGTCAAAGAGTACATACATTTTCAAAAATGAGATTTTAATTTTAAAACTTAAAAATCGCATACTGAAGCTCTTTTGAGAATTTTTTTGTTTTTTTTTTAAAGTACGTAAAAAAACAAAAATTTTTAAAAAAAATTTGCAATTTGGACCATTAATATAATATATAATAGTTTTGATCACATGATCAATTATTTTTATTTATTCTTTCTTTCAACTCATTTTTAATAAATTCAACCTAACCGAGAACTGGTAAAATGACAGTCGTCTCGTTGTAGCGAAAAAAACCAAGGGTTCTGGTGGGAATCGAACCCACGACCTCCAGGTTGCAAGGCTTGCACGCTACCAACTAGCCTATGGGGGCCCCCCATTTTTTGGACCATTATTGAAGAAGTTATGAGTAAAATAAGTTTGAGTAAGGGAACAAAATACCAATTTTTTAAAAATTAGATATCTTCTGAACGGGTTATCAAAAAAATCTGAAAATTTACCATAAAGGAGTTTTCGAAGGGTACTAAAAACTGTCAACAAATCTGGAAAATCTAAAAAAAAAAAATTATTTAATGCCCCATATGTAATTAGTTATTAATACTGTTTTGATAATCATTACATTTTGCACATTTGCTTGTAAATGTAATTAGAAAGGTAATTCGAATCAGAAGTAGTTATAACTTTTGAATTTTCCGTTACACATTTCATTTCATGGTAATTCAAATTTTTGCTGGGAAAGCAGAAAAAGCTTATAAATGAAAAGAAGCAGAAAAGCTGTAAACAGGACATTTAAAACACAAATAAGCTAATTTTGTCAAAATAAACTAAAAATAGCATTTAAAAATATGACTTATTTATTATTTATTTACAATTAGTCCTATTTCATCTTATCGATTTTACTTTTGAAATCAAAAAATTGTTTGCTTAAAAACTTATAGACCAAAAATTTGATTCCCTCAACTAAACCCTGCGAAAAAACAAAAAAAACTATATCCATTTATACTGATGATGACAAACATAGTTTGCAGATTTTCGAAAAAATTGTGGCCAAAATTTAAAAAAAATGTTTGGTACCTCAAAGGTTAATGTGAATGACTGTAAAGCCCTTATCCACGTGGTTATTTGAAGCCTCCAGTACATAGGTAGGGTTAATTCGTTATGAGTTGCCAAAGAATGCTATTTTTATATGACTCAAAACTTGAAGTGATAAAAAAGTGTGGAGTAGAGCGACTGTTGATTTTTTTTATTTAACAAATTTCCAACTTTTTTACAAAAAAAATTCCTAGTAACTTTAATTGCGTCAAAAAAGTTGTAAATTTACAAATTTATTGGTAAAAAGCTTGTAAAACTACAAAAAATCTCGTAATTTTTACTAGGAATTCTCGTAAAATATGAGGTAACAAAAAATATAGTTAAGTCAAGAGACCTCCTTGTAAGTTTTATCGCGTCAAAAAAATTGTAAATTTACAATTTTATTCGTAAAATGCTTGTAAAGTAAACCATTGAAGAAGTATACCTGATTTAAAATTGAAGGAAGGTTGTGTCCCAAATTGTACGATTTGTCATGGAATGCCCTATATATGTAAGAAAGAAGACAACACATCACTGTCCTTAGCATAACATAAAAATCGATTTGCATGTACACAAGTACTATATTGAAAGCAGCACATAACAATAAACTAAACAGTGCTTCTACAACTTGTAAACTCTTTCTTGATTTTTGTGAAAATGTCCTGCAGGATTCATTAACGGTACTTTTAAACTTTTGCTAGATGATGTCGACAGTTTATAAACGCCACAGGATACGAGAATAATGCATGTCACTAAGCTCAGCTTTAAAATAATTTAATTTTATTTTTATTTTTTGTCTGCTTCTCTACGAAAGAGTTTCTAACCATAACGGACACAGGTTACAAGTCACATACTTACTTACATGCATGGAATGAATTTCTTGGGATTTTCTACTCATAAACATGTGCATACAAGTCAATATAAGTTATGGGGGACAAATGTTAAAAAGTTTAAGTGATAAAGTAGTGTTTTTCGTTTTTTTTTTCTTCTTTTTTTTTGTTAAATAAACTTTAAAATATCTATAGAAGGTAAAAGTTTTTTTAAGAGTATGAAAGTTTTAAAAAAGAGTAAGTAAAAATTGCATTTGTTATAAACTATAAATTCATAAATAAAAATATGAAATGTCCCCTTAAAAATGATATGGTACAGCTTTCTTTGAGATCAAAGTTTCTCCAGAAAAGGACCATAATTTAAAACCAAAATATTTTTTATTTATAAATTTTACTCAAAAATATTAGAAATTTTTTTTTTTTTTGTCAAAAAACTTAAACATAGTGTTTTTGTCATTAAAAAAATTTACTTATTAAAAAAATGTTTTGTTTTTATTTGTATAAAAACATAGAGAAACATAGAGGCGAAGGCGTCAAAAATTGAGTTGTCAAAGTACAACTTGTATACATGTATTTGTTGACAAAGTACGACTTGTAAACATATATTGTGTGGTGAATTCACATCGACAACGTACGTGTGAGAAATTAGAAAAAGATAGTGATATTATTTTTTCTTTCACCTTCGCCTCTATGTTTCTCTATGTACAAAAACATTAAAAGTATTCAAACAACAAAAGAAAAAAAATATACAGTCAAACTCGGTTATAACGAACTCGCTTATAACGAATTCTCGGTTATAACGAACTAATTCTAAAGTCCCGACGTTTTAGCATCAATTTTCATACAAAATACTTATTTTATAACGAACTCGGTTATAACGAATCCTCGGTTAAAACGAACTGCTTAATAAGCAGTTCGTTTATTATGGTCTGCTTATTATGGTCCCATGAATACAATTTCATATATATTTACCTTTTTATAACGAACTCCTATAAATATTTTTTAATGTGTGGCAATCATGTTTATCAAATTAACAAAAGGTTGGAATTTTTTGGTTTATATAATAATTTTCATAGAATTTATTTATATTTTTATTGATTTCTTCTCAATAAGTAGATTATTTTCTAAAAAACATCAAATAAAACAAAATTGGATATATTTTTTTGGAAATAAAACTAGGTTGATAAAAAATATACCCCGCTTACACTGAAAAAAAAGACATAACTAAAATTAAGGAAAAAATGTCTTTGAAAATTTATCATGAATTTTCCTAAAATTTTGTAAATTTTAACTTAAAAATGTGAAATTTTCTTAACTATGAGGAAAAAATTTTAGTTCATTTACTTATAAGTAGTTCATAGTTTTCTTTAAATGGATTTTTTTAATATTAGGAAAAAAATTCTTACTGCCAAAGAAATTTTCCACAAATCTAAGAAACGTATCTTTATTTTTAAGACATATTTCTTAAAAAACAATTTAGTTCAAGTTTAGTTAAAATTTACTAAAAAAAACATCATCGTATTTCTCTTTTTTGAATTGAGGAAGTGTACTTCTTAGAATTTAGTTAATGACTTCTGAGAATTTAGTAAATAACTTCTTATAATTTAGTTAAAAATTCAAAATGGCGATATCTCGAAAACTAAGCGAGATAGAGCGAAACGGATGAAATTTTCAAAAGAAAGACTACAAAGAAAAATATGGAATAGCCTAGCTCTGCATATCTGTCGGGGTCTCAAGACCTTAATTTTAGATCTAAAATTTGAAATTCCCGAGATTTTATATATGCACATATCTCGGAAAATACTGCCACCACGAGAAAAGGTCCAACGGCATTTTTGTAGCTCTTGACTCGTAGAACACTTCCGCAAAATACCCGAAAGCCCTCCGATTAATAGTTTTAGATATATCCAGTTTTTAAGATTCTCAAGACCCTATCAGGCCCCTTATTACCGTATCTCATAAACTAAGCAAGTTAGAGCGAAACGGACACAAATTTTGGTTCAAAATCTATTGGGAAACTTAAAGGACCCAACTGGGTCTCGAGTTAAATCGGGTCCGAACCCATGGGTCCAGGGTCTAGACCCAATCTATTTCTAAAATGTGAAGTATAATTTTTCCCATTTTCTAGTTAAAATTGGCTTAAAATTAAGTAATTTTGTTTTCCTTATTTTTGGGAAAATTATGAACTAAAACCAAGAAAAAAAATCTTTGGAGCCAAATCATTCCCTCTTTTTCTCAAAATTGAGTTAATTTTCCCAAATTTTAGTTCACTTTTTTTTTGAGTGTATAGCGAACTTCGCTTATAACGAACTATTTTTACTGGTCCCTCAGAGTTTGTTATAACCGGGTTTGACTGTATTTCGACTTTAAATTAAAAAAAAAAATTGAAATTGACTTAAATACGAAAACAATTTTTATAGAAAATCTATAAACATTAGGGTGGGTCAATTTGTTTGGGTGAGAAAAAATGTGATAGGCGTACAGCAAAAACAAAATCTTTACGAAATTCTTAGAAAATTTCACTAAGAAACAATAGGTCTTAAATTAAAACCTTGCTCCCGCCGAGAGACATATTTTAATCTTGGAAATGGGAGAAAATCAAGGAAATTTGAATGCAGTTTTCTGACAGTTGGCAAAATAAAATCATCCCTGACATACTCTTGACTCTCTCTTTATGAAATCGCTGACATCTTCATACAATTTTTCAAAACGTTCCCAATGACATGTCAGCAGTTGATCAGATGTGTCCACCAGTGGTCATCGGTGGCTAACAATAATTTGTTTAAACAACCGCTGACCAACTGCATACATGTCATTGGGGACATTGAGAAAAATTTTATGAAGGAAGATGTTAGCAATTTTATTGTTGATTTTTTTTTGCCGAATGGGATGATCTTTAGGTGAAAAAAAAAATATTCCGGATAAAGTCCTTTTTTAAAATTACGTTTCTAAGCGGGATAAATGGAGTAAAAAGTTTACTTTTGGTACCTTGGTGAATGCTTTTGTGAAAACAACATTCTGGAAACAATACTTTCTAGAAATTCCCTTACAAAGGGGCTAAAACAGTGTACTTTTGGTACTTTTATATTTTCTGAAATAATGATCCTAGAAAATTGAAATTTTAAATGTAGAATCCTACATTTAGGAAATTCCAATTCTAAGGGGGAAAAAGGGGAAAATATTTTACTTTGGTACTTTTTTTCTTGAAATAATGGCCCATACCAAAGAAAAATTAAAAGTCTATTTTAACAAAAGTCTTATTTTAAATTTCAAATTTTACATACATTTTTTGAAAGTCGATTTCAAAAACAATTTGTATGGAAATAAAATTAAAAGTCAATTTTAATTGTATTTTTTCTTCTATGGTAAGGCTGAATGATTTTAAAAACATGAAGTTAAGTAAGAGTTGGTAAAAAAAACACGAAAATATTAATTTTTAGAAACTCCGTTTCTAAGGGTTGTAAAGGGGGTAAAAAGTGCTCTTTTGGTTACTTTAATATTTCTGAAATAATGATCATAGACTCTTGAAATTTGGATTTTAAGTTCCTTCGGTGGAAAAACATTTTGGAAAAAGTAGGTTTTGGGAATTTTGTTTCTACGGGTTAAAAAAGTGGTAATAAACCAAAAAAAATCTTAAGAAGTTCTTTTTGAAAATTTCGATTCTAAGGGAAAAAAAAGTTTAAAAAATTGCATTTTGCTACTTTTTATTATTCTTGAAATAATGGTCGAACAAACTTGAACTTTAAAAAGTAGGAGCCTTCAGCGAAAAAAAACCTTCTGAAATAAAGTACTTTTTTGGAAATTCGCATTCTAAAGGTAAAAAGAAGGGTTACAAGTTAGCACATTGTTTTTTTTATCTCCTGAGATAAAGGTTCCAGAATCTTGAAATTTGAAATGTACGATCATCACACAAAAAAGTACTTTTTAGAAAGTTTCAATGCTAAAATGGTAAAAAAGTGTAATTTTGTACTTTTTCTATCTAATGTTCATAAAAATTTAAGTTTTAGAGAGTGAGATCATCCATTCTGAAAAAGACTTTTAAAAATGTTTAATACTAAGAATATTGAATGGGATAAAAAAATTGTACTTTGTTACTTTTTCGATTTCTTAAAAATAATTTAAAAAACTTAAAATTGCCAACAAATCTCAATAAAACAAACTGAATTTGGAAAAAAAAAGTTCAATTTTTTAGGGTAAAAGGAGGTAAACAACTGTTAAAGAAAGTTCAAATAATAGTTTTTAACTTATCAATTTAGACAAAGACACCAGCATTCTTTTTTTCCTTAATGCATATTATACACTCAAAATAATCACTCTGTTAAATTACAGAGATACTCTGCTGAGCCAGCAGAAAATACCATAGATTTCCAACCAGCAAGATTTTTTGTTATTTTACGAAGAAAACTCTGTAAAATGATTTCGATCAAAAAAAAACTGTAAATTTACAGAATTATCTGTAAAATACTGATAAAACCAAGAAGAATTTTACCAAAAAACTCTGTAAATTAACAAAGTTTTAGTTAAATGCATTTATGAGTTCAAAATTTTACAAAAAAAAATGTAAATTTACAAAGTTTTAGTTAAATCCATTTTATGAGTAAAACTTCTCTGCTTCAAAAACATTAATTAAAATTAAATTAATTAAAATTAAAATTTTGTTAAATTTGCCCGCTTTAAAGCTTCCAAATTGTAAATTTACTTTTTTATTTTTGTGAAAATTACAAGTTTTTAGCGAGTAACTCCAATTTTACAAAATTTTGTTTTTCGGTCACAAGAAAATACGAAGTATTTTCTTAAAATCTGTATTTCGACAGATGACTTTGTCAAATATCTGTCGAATTGGGATTACAGTCATTTTACAGAGTATTTAACAGAGTAATTATTTTGAGTGTAGTGAAAATACCACACTCAAAATAATAACTCTGTTAAATTACAGAAAAACTCTGCTACTTTAACAGAGTACACCATACTTTTCCAGCTAACAACATTTCTTGGTAATTTTACTAAAAAACTCTGTAAAATGATTTTGACAGAAAAAAACTGTTAATTTACAGAGTTTGTAGTAAAATATTAGTTAAATATGAAAGCTTTTTTACAGAGAAAACTCTGTAATTTTACTATTAAACTCTGTAAAATGCTTTGGACAAAAAAAAACTGTTAATTTACAGAGTTTCTAGTAAAATATTGGTTAAATAAACCACCATTTAGCAAAGAAAACTATGTAAATTTACATATATTTGTAAAATACATTTGATGCAAAAAAAAATACAGAAAAAACTCTGAAAATTTACAGAGTTTAGTTAAATGCATGTTATTTTGTAAAATTTTTATAAAATTTCTGAAAAATTTTTTTTTATAACTTTTTTTGCTACTAATTAAACTTTTTCTCAAAAAATAAAAATATACAGATAAAATTTTGATGTTTGGTAACAAAAACTACTCAAAACAGAAAATTTTTTTGGTTATAAAAAAATACGAAGTATTTTGCTTAGGTCTGTATTTTAGCAGAAAACTCTGTTAATTATCTGTAAAATTAAGATTACGAAGTAAAAAGTAATATAACAGATGACTCTTTGTTTTTTTGTCACAACAAAATACAAAGTATTTTCTTTAAATCTGTATTTTGACAGAAAACTCTGTCAAATATCTGTTGAATTGAGATTACAGTCATTTTACAGAGTATTTTACAGAGTTATTATTTTGAGTGTACGGAAAGGAATGAAAGATTCCGTATAAGAAGAATTTCAGAAATGAGGTCTCAAATACCGATCCTTTTATTATTAGTAACAAAATAATCAACTTTAAATTAATTTTATTTTCTTTTGGTTAAGTTCATTGTGTTTAAAATGATTTGACTTTAATCAAAATATTTCCATATTATCGGGAAATTGAATAATTGGTTAGTCAAATTAACAACATTATTTTAAAATCGTGAACAGCAAACTACTGCAGCAATAGCACTCTTTACTCATTAAATAAGAAATCTCCCAACAATTTCCCGTCGTAATTTATTTCCAATAGAGTTAATTAAATATTGTTTTATACCCATCTGTTTTTATTTACAGCGTTTTTTAATTATTGCCCGTATTTATTTTTTTTTTGTACATGTGGTGGAGTTTTAAATGTTGTGGTATTTCCTTAATAAGTATACCCTATACTCTCAAATAATATGTCTGATAATACAATTGGACATGAGTTTTGTAATTATACACCATGCAGAAAATGTGTCAGTTATCTTCGCAAAAAGTTTTTCCCCCTCCCCTTTAACCTGCTAAATGTGAGATTGGGCAGCTATCAAAAAACAGGTAACTCTTATTTTGCTCCCCTCTTTCCCATATTAAAGCCGACACCAGAAAACTTTTTTTTTATCAAATATATTTATCGTAGAAGTTCAAAAACTTTAAATTATTCAAACGGCAAAAATTTGTAAAAAGTTATTTATTTTAAAATTTTCATCATGATCGAAATAAAAAACAAACAAAAAAAAAAAAAACATTTTCCAAAAAGATATTTATCAAAAGTTCAAAAAATGAAACGTTTTTTTTTTGATTGTTCAATATTTACAATTTTTTTTTATTATTTGAATTTTTGTTATTTTTGAAATTCAAAATATTTTCTCTAGAAGCAGGATTTTGGAATCTGCCAAGCAAATTCCGATGGAAATTGATGTTTGCGGCGAAGTACAAATGAGGGATCGTTTAAACCACATTGGTTTGCATTTTGCTATGTAGTAGTAGTAGTAGTAGTAGTAGTAGTATTTATTTTCATAAAATTTGGAATATAGAGTTTAACAATTTGAATATAATAGCAATATACATAATTACAAAAATAAAAATTTGTTTAAAAGTACACGCAACTATGACATGATGTCGTCAGTCGCTACACTGTTTCAATATTATCGATATACATACATTTTTTTAGTAATTAAATTCAATAATTAATTGGTTTCTATAACTTAAACAAGTTTTGATATATTTGACTAACAATTTCCAATCTATTACTTTACCATTTAATACGTTCATAATTTCAGTCTCTTGTATGCAACATATTTTTACAGAGTTAAAATATGGTCTTACGATTACGCAGGCCCAAGCTATTTGGATTTCGTTATGATTATGAAAATCTGCAACTAAATAATGGAACTTTAACAAGAATTTGGATACCTAAAGCCCTTTCTGGTTCCTAACTTCGCTTGAGAAGGATAAATTCATTTGTCCCTGAAATAGATATTATTTTTTTACAATTTTTAAGGACTTACGTGGTTCGAATTAGAGACTTACTGATAACAACTTTTAATTTTTAGCACATTTACCCTTTTATTTTATTTTCTTTTATGTGAAAAAAAATGACGGACTTACTTAAATGTAAGCGCCAAAGTCTAAAAAAATAATTTATCGTTAGCCAATTTCATTGCTTCTCAGAAGCACAAGAAAACACTCATTACAAAACCTGCTTAATCAATGACATAGATGGGACTAATTAATTAAAGGGACCAATTAATTGATGGTTTAATTACCATTTAATTGATGTCAATGGTAATGAAATTTTTTTCATTACCATTGGTTGTATGAATTGTACCAATTAAATTACTTATCAATTTAATTACTAATGAAAATTAAAAAAAAAAATAATTACCATTGGTATGGCATCACTTAAAAGAAATAATTACCATTAGTAAAAGTCGTCACAATATTGTCAAAATCGTTAATATTTGCAAAAATCTGTTGTTTTTTGTTAAATGGTGTTTAAGCTTTTCACATTTTATAAACCAAACACACTTTGATTGCCTTTGTATAACACAATATTTGAAATTTTTATTTGCGTTTTTTTTTTTGTCTTTAACATTTTCATATTTTTTTTGTAAAAACATACTTTGATGTTTAAATTTTTAACTTTTCAAAAAAGCAAAAATGTGCAAACCAATGGTTTTGAAACCAATTATAATTGGTGTTTTTCAACAATTGGTGTATTTCATTACCATTAGTAATTATTTTTTCATTTAAAAAAATTTAATTACAATTAAATGGTAATGAAATTTTTTTCATTGATATCAACCAATGGTAATTAAATTTCAATGGTAATGAAAAATTCCCATCTATGATCAATGACAACATTTTGCCTTATTTTGTTGCTTACCTAAAAAAAAAAATCTGCTGGGAATTTCCAAAATTTTTGAATGGCCTATTTGACGAAATTCCTTCCTCTACACACATTAAAAAAGGAGTTAAAACACCTCAATTCAACCAAAAAAAGTAGAGTTTTTGGCATTACCCCTTTCGAATTTGATGAAACTTGGAATATAGTTGGGCCCTTACAAAAAAATCATAGTACCAAAATTTTGGACTTCTGGTAGTATTTCTTCCCGAGATATGGGGTCTTGAAAATTGGCAAAATCGTATAAATTTGAAAAAAGTGTTCTGAGATAAATAAAGATAACTTGAAAAGTAGTAATAATACAGGTCTCAGTAAGGTAGCAAATAATAGGTAATGAGACAGCCTTTAACATGGCGTTCTCCAAATTTTTGAAAAAGGTCAAAGGTCATTGGTTTTAACCTTAATTTTGGGAGAGCTATATCTCAAAAAACGATATTTTTAAAATTTTGGAAAAAATATATGTGATTAAGGGCCACCTATACTACTTAAGTTTAAATCTTGGGGAAAGCCATTTTAAAGGCTGTCTCATTATCTATTATTTGAAACCTGAATGAGACCAGTATTATTATTACTTTTCAAGATATCTTTATTTATGTCAGAACACTTTTGTTAAATATATACGATTTTGCTAATTTTCAAGACCGCATATCTCGAATACTGGAATGACCACAAGCCTGAAAAATTGGCAAAATCTCTTTTTTGGTAAAGTAAACCCCAGTTCTTAATTTCATTAAATTTAGAGGGGGTGCGGTTAACTCGGTTGAATTGAGGTGTTTTAGCTCTATTTTAAAATTTTAATTTTTATTTGGGATAACTATAGGGGTATTTTTAATGTCTGTAATAACAAACATTTAAATATTTTAATTTTTTACTATAATACAAGAGATAAAAAAAATTGAAAACAAAATGAAACATAAAGAAAACTTATTCTTTTCACTTTATCACGCAGTTGTATACAATTGAAATTATGGTTTTATAACAATTTATTTTATGCCACCTGCTTTAATAAGTGTCAGTGTCAATTCCCAATATTAATTAACAGCCAGCTTGTAGATTGGGAATAATGGTGGTTGTTCTATTAACAAGAATGCACCTGCAACTGCATGAAAAAGTCTGGACAGGAATAAACAATGGGAAAAATCTACATTAAGGTGATGCGTATTCCAACAAAGTGCTCAGATCAACTATTAATAGTGTGGGAAAGTAGGTAGAAGATAATAAAAACCTTGAAAAACAAAAATAACAAAAATCGGTCTGTAACTTCTGTTCGCGCATTGCGGGTCAAAATTTTGTCTGTTGAAAAAATTGATAAAGGAGCTTAACTAAAGATTTTTTGGTGCAATCACTGGGATATATTCATTGAAATCAAGTAAATAAACTAATATATTTTGAGACTTTGTTTCATAAAATTTGAAATTTTTGAAAAAAGTGGTTTTGAGCTTAATGAGCAAATTCAGGTCAAACCGCACAGCATTCGAAAATTTTCTAAAAAACCGAAACTGTGATCGAAGGGCGCCACGGGCAAATTTAATCCGATTGGCCTCAAATTTGTACCACATAAGTTTTAGGCGTAGGAGAATTAAAAATTTTCCCGGACGTTCAAAATTGGAAGAAAAAATTTTCTTATACAAAAAAATGCAAGTCTAATGTATTATATTATTAGTTTTCTCCTTTAAATGTTTTTATTATTTTAAATTTTCTTTAAATTAATTTTAAAATTATACAGTGCAAGAAACAAAATCGGAATGGGATGAAACCAAAAGCAAATAAAAGTTGTCATTTTCCATAACAAACCCCTCAAGGCTTTTTTTAGTTCCTTACTAAATATTTAATAATAATAATTACTTGAAAACTGCATAAGTGGCGTATACTTAATTTTTAAATTGCCTTTAAATAGCAATTAGAATAATTAGAAATACTTTTTTTAATAATTTCGACCCAAGGGTTTTCGTGGGAATCAAACCCACAACTTACTGCTTAATAGGATAGCACGCTACCAACTAACCCACAGTAGCCCCCTTAATATGCGCAATAAAACTGAAACATAAAGAGTCTACTATTTTTTTACTTTTAAATTTAAAGATATTTCATCCCGGAATCCCGAAAATCCCGGGATCCGTTTGACAGCCCTTAAATTAATGCGATACAACAATTTATTTTTTTTTAATTTTGTTTTAGTTTTTTAAATTATGTAAATTTTTTGAATAACCGCAATTTTGACCCGCGATGCTCGAACAGAATATACAGACCGATTTTGATCATTTTGGTTTTAAAATGATTGTATTACACCATCTGACAGCTAATATTAAACATGAACCGGATGATATACGTCTGAAAGTAGAAATCAAATGAAGTAAAACTGCATTTACAGTTTTTCATTTGAAAGTTTTAAAGGATTATTCCAACATTGTGCTCAGATTAACTATTACCCAGCAAAAAAAGTGCGGAGTACTTCTATTTGGAGTGCTTTAAAACTAAAACAAATGTAATGAAATACAACAAAAATAACAAAAAACACAAGAAAAAAACACACAAACAGTTTTTTCTACTCCATAAAAAGTTGTTATTCAGCACTTAACTCATTACCTTCCGCGACACTCCCATACAAAAGTAAGTAGATATTCAGTAGATAAGAAGTTTTCCGAGCTTTCCAACTACTTCCACGGAGTAGTTCTTATCTACTGAATATCTACTTACATTTGTATGGAGGTGTCGCGATAGGTAATGACTTAAGTGCTGAATATCTATGTATTCTGGAGTAGAAAAAACTGTTTGTGTGTTTTTGTCTTGTGTTTTTTGTTATTTTTGTTGTATTTCATTACATTTGTTATAGTTTTAAAGCACTCCACTGAGAAGTGGTAATGACTTTTTTTGCAGGGTAATAGTCCGGAAAAGTTGGTAGAGGAAAATACAATCCAACAAAAATTAAAAAAAGTCGCTAAAAACAAACTGGATAATAAGCGTTTGAAACTAGAGACTAGAGATGGGCGCGTGAGTGGATTTTGACTAACACCCACTCATGCTTTCGGAAAAAATAATCGGATAATTCACTAATCACTCACGCATATTTTTTCCTCTCACACTTACTTACAATCACGTGATTGAAAGTAAAATCACTCACGCGTGAGTTACGCAAGCTCAAATCACGCAGTTATCAAATGCAAAACTAAAAAAATATTATAAATTGTTTCATAAATACTATAAAACATATCTAAGACGCTATATAATTTTTCTTAAATATTGCATCCAATTTATGAAACAATTAAATTGTATTTCACCAGTTCTATTAAACATTTCATATATATAAAAACATTTTTCATAACGACGAATAACACAGGTTGACAAAATTTGACCTTTTTCAATTTGCCTGACCTTTGACAAGTGATTTATATGGATTTTAGTGTGCTGATTCCGAATCTGTTATCCAACTGTTTCCATCAGCTAGCGTTCGCAAGCAATTCGCTGTTAAAGAGTCTAAAAAGTGCATTTTTTACCAATTTTGCTTGGCTATAATTTCCAAAAAAAAATTTAGTGCCTCAGTTTTAAACACGAACTTAACTATATGGGAAGCCAGGATTCCAAAACTGGTATTAGCTTTTCTCTGACAGCTTTAGTTTTCGAGTTATTAAAAAGGGCATAAATATTCAGACAAAATTAACGAAGGAATAAATTTAAAAATTTTATTTTAGCGATATCTCCAAAACTAAAGATGACTCAACAAAAGCAAGAGCATTTTTGGAATCAGCATATCCAACATATCTGAAATCGTCATTCACTTTTTGGATGTAAGACAAGTGTTGGTAAATATGGACTCACAAGCATGCCAAAAACAGCACTATGTCATTAACTGTTTGTAGGTTATTTTAAAAATTAATCAGTAAAGTTATTTTAAAAGAAAAATCATTAATTTTATTATGGATTTCTTGTTTTTTACTGTTTCTGTAGTTTAAAAAAAATAATTTACTGTCTTAAAACTGAATTTTCTGTTACATTCAATTTCGGTAGTAAAAAATTTCTTTTATAGTTTTACTGTTTTTCAATACAAAATAAGTGAATATTCACTAGTTTTTTAATGTTTTGGATAGTCATTAAATTAAAATTAAAATTTGACTGTAATATGTTTTTATTTTAAATGAAAAAATAGTGGAATGGTTTTTAAATTAAATTTCATTTGTTTTTAGCGAATATTCACTGGAATTTACCAACATAATTTTTTGAGTGAGCCTATTTTCAAAGTTTCCTTAGGATATATCTCGAAAACTAGAGCTGACCCAAAAAAACGGTAGCCAGATTTGAAATCAGCGTACCCCTAATACCCAAAATTGGCTATCAAAACCCGGGCAAAAAAAAGTGTTGCCCTATGTAATCATTTAATAATATTTATTAAACATTTCGTAGTATTTACGAAGCGTTTCCTTAATAAAATGTATTGGTCACATAAATATGAAAAACTATTTTGAAACATCTATGAAATGTTTTAGAGGATTTATGAAACATTTCATAATATGTATGAATAGTTTAATATTTGAAAACAAATATTAAATTATTTGATTTTTTTTATCTGTTTGATGACAGTATTATTAAAATTTTTCAGAGTTACATTGGAGAACATTTTGTTAAACTAAAAACTTTTTAAAATTCTTTACATTTTTTAAGATATATCAACGCCAACAAAAGGGCGCTGGCCAAAAAAAAATTAAAATTTTTTACCCCCTGGGCTCAAGCACAGGGCGTCTTCTGACATAAAAATGTTTCAAAAATTCAAAAAAAGCGGTGAACTTTTTTTACCTGTTCCGATTTTGCCCATTTCTTAACTCAACCAGCCTATTTATGACCATAAAACATATTCGTCCGCAACTTTTGGTTCTCAGCCCTTGAATTTTGAACTACATCGTGCACTCCACAAACGGAAGGACGGGCATTTGCAAAATGTTTAAGAATTGATCACTGTTCAATAATATAACTACTTAATGGGTTCCTCGACCCATATTTCGATGCATTACACGCGAAATGACAAATTGAGCAAACCTTAATACTGTAGTTGCAGGATATACAAAGAAGTGAAAAAAAATTCTAGCACCTACTTAAATACCTGTAGAACAATCCAGCACCATTTTTTTTTTGTGATCGGCCATCCATTTTTTACACAAAAATAACTTGTCAAACCAAAAAAAAAGTAAGATTTATCTGAATGTATAAAAAATCAAATCAAGCAAACTCACGCAAAAAAAAGTGACTCACTCACTTATCACACACGCAAAAATTATACTCACTCACTAACCACTTATGCAAACTTTTTTTTAACTCACAATCACGTGATTGAAATGAAAATCACTTACCACTCACACTCACGCATGATTCACGTGAATAGCGCAAATCACGTAACCAGCGCCCTCTATCTACCGGAGACTAAATCTAGTAAAACTGCATTTAAAGTTTTTCATTCCGTTGTCCTGTTTTCTTTTAAAAGGACTACAAAGTTTTAGAGGATTAAATTTTATTAAACATATTTTTATATTAAATTTTTTTTATTTTGTCACATCAGGATACAAAAATGTGAATAACGTCCTTTGAAAACTTGATCAAATTATTATGTTGAAATTTTTTAATGATATTGAAGGATACAATTTTGAAATTTTTCCTGATATGTATAAATAATAAAATAGCAAAATTATAGGAGATCCTCCTCTTCCATTCGCTATCACTAGTGGCATCCTAGGATAAGTAAAAATGTTAAAAAAATATTTTATAAAATTTAATACTCTAAAACTTTGAAATCCTTTTAAAAGGAAACAGGATCACGAAATGAAAAACTCTAAATGAGGTTTTACTACTACTACTAGAGACTAACTCTAGTAAATGTATATTATCCAGTTCGTGTTTAGCGACTTTTTTCATTTTTGTCGGACGGTGTTAACTTCCACCAATTTTTTAGCACTATTAAAAATTAATCTGATCACTTTGTTTTAATGCGCACCACCCTAGTGTACATGTTGTAGTAGTACCAGTATGAAAACATTGTTGAAAATTAATAAAATAGTAAATTCGTTAAGATTTTTTTTGTTTGTTTTTGCTTTAACAATGAATAAAACAAATTTTCGATACTGGCTATTTGTGAAAAAGCGCCATTCATTCATATACACAACTAAAAAAAATCCCAGCACTATATAAAATAATGTATTCAAAACGGATATTCACTATATAAATTTGCCATCGAAACGTTTCTCAGCTTATTATTTCACATATCATCACAATGGGAGTTTATTCAATTCGATTTATAATTAAATATTTATGACTATAAAACTCAATTTCCGATGAATGTTTTTCATACATACGTATGTATGCTTGAAAGCCGTAATTAGTGCACACTATCATAATTTTACTGATAAAAATTTAATAAACAAAAATATTAAAAATTTCTTAGAAATAAATTTAACTTTAAGTATCTGCTGCATTATTTGTTATATCAGTTTCAAAGATAAACTACATTTTTTTTTGTGGTTACAATAAAGTGAATTTTTTTTCAATTTAGCCTACATAATATTTAGTAAATACACATTTTTTTGTCGTTATTGTGCAATAATAATATGGGACCGAGTTTATGGCCTGATTGAGTAACTTTATTGTATATTTTTAATACAAAAAATAATCTGTGGCACTAAATTGTCAAACAATATTTGTTTTGCATTCTATGGAATATTAAAATGTTGTTAAAAGTGTCTTTAAACATAGTGCCACCCAAAGAATAATATAAATTTACCAACCAACATACAATCAGATACTACTTTAACCACTATACAAACAGTACGAAAATCTGTCCCTTTGCTTAAAAAAAAAAAAAAACGTAATTATAGGGTATCCATTATAAAAATGGGCACTCTGAAAAATGGACCCAACGCCAAAAATGAAAAATGGCCCAGCTTTGGGGTCTTTTTGAAAATGAAATTTCACTTTGAAATATGAAATATAGCCCCAATTCTGTGTGAAAAAATGCCCCAAAAAATTAGAACTATTTTTCTGAAAATGAAAAAAGGCCTAAAATTGCAATATGAAAAATTACCCCACAAAAAAATATGTATTTTTCCCAAAACATTATAAATAAAATGTTCATTTCTTTAAAAAAAAGTCAATAACCCGAGTAAAAATAAACATATATAACAATATATAACTTGATACAAACATAATAAATCATATATGATTATACATCCCGTGAGGTATTTTCTAATTTTTTTAAATGCAGTCATATGTTGTAATATATAATTTAATCACGATTCGGATTAAAAGGTATACGGTTGATATAAATATATGAAATAATATTAGGGCCAATACAAAATTTGTTTTTCTGTATAATTTAATATAAAATTATATAGCTTATTCTGTTTCATATATAAATGTTTCCAATTAAATGTTTCCAATTAACCAAAAATGTTCTAAGTTTTTTAAGCAAAGTATAGAAACTTTTAAAATGTTCCTAAACATTTCCTTGTTAGGGTTATGTATATCACCTATCTGGTTCGAAGCGTACCCAAACATTTTTTTTGTTTTAGAAAATTATATGTTTGGTGAATGTATCGTTGACCTGTGGTGTAACTCATCCAAACCAAAACACACCAAGATTTTTTATGTTTTTATGCAATTAGATCTAATTGGATCCAATGAAATATGGCAATGTCTGGTCAAAACTCGGATGAAATCGAATCATATTTTATACAAGTTGATATTTTTTAATGCAAAAACAGCCACCATTATTCGGATTAAATTGCGTTTAAATATATATTGTGTTATATATCATTATGTATTGCATCATATAAAAATTTTTACTCGGGAATTATAAATTGTAATTAATAATTATAAATTGTAATTAATAATTATAAATTTAAAATTTAACATAATTCCCAATATTTTTTTTTTTTATTTAAAACTTTTGAGTTGTATTAACGACCTGAAAGATATTATTAACGCTTTTGGGCTGCCGCTTATGGTGGGTTTACATCATTGGATTTTCGGTATGATTTTCTTTAGGCACCCATTATAGTTCTCATGAATATTCATATCTTAAAAGCACCCGTGTTAGTACTTCCATATAATTAAGTGACCTTAAAGAAAGGTAAAAAATATATTCTATTTTATCAACCCATTCGAGAAGTTAGAATCAATAATATTCTTTGATGATTTATCGTTTCAAGGATTCAAATTCAAAAAATTAAAAAATTTTCGCCTACTGCGCTTTCTTCACACCTAGATGCTTTTAAAGTTAAAAAAAATAAAAATTTACTTAAATAACTTAAATAACACGGAAATAAAATTTAAGTAGGTTTTTTTAATACCGAAAGACCAACGGACCTCAAAGTCCATGTGTACTAACGTAACCACTTAAAACCTATACCAAAATGAAATTAACATTTTAAGTAATCTATCCAGGTTCCTTCCTACTTTTTATACCCTCCACTCTGGTGATAGAGGGTATATATAAGTTTGTCATTCCGTATGTAACACATTGAAATATTGGTTTAGGACCCCTTAAAGTATATATATTCATGATCCTTGATCGATTTTAAGTCGATCTAACGATGTCCGTCTGTCTGTCTGTCTGTCCGTCCGTCTGTCTGTCTGTCTGTTGAAATCACGTTTTTGGCAATAATCCGGAACCGATTTAAACGCTTGGGGTACCAAAAGTTGCGGAATTTATCCAGGAAGAAACTGATGTATTTTTTTTTTTGAAAACGGTTAAGTATTTTAAAAGTTATGAGTAAATTACTGAAAAAACTCTAAACTATTGTTAACATAACCCTAAATTAACTCATATTTTGTGTAGATACATAACAAAGAATACGGAAATGAAAAAAAAAAACGGAGAAAAAGAAAAAATCTTTACAAAAAAACTTTAAAATATGTAAAACAAAATCTAAATTTAATTAAAAAAAAAGTTCGTTAAGTTATAATAAAAAAATTAATTGTTATTTTTATGTACATTGCATGTGTGTGTGTGTGTCCATTTTTTGCTTCGTCATATTAACGGGGTTGCCAGACTTTTTTTTGGCTTTGTCGTCAAATCGGATGTAAAATATCGCCAAAATTCAATTTTGTTCAGATTTCTTAAAAAAAAAAAAAAATTTTCATTTAAAAAAATAAATTTTGTTAAATATTAAAAGACAGAAATAAACTTTATGGCAAAAATCGCCCAAATCCGGAAAATCTAAATATATAAAAGAGTAATGTGACTGACTGACATACTCATTCATCATCGCCCAGCCCAAACCGCTGAAGTTAGAGACTTGAAATTCGGACTGTAGGTTGACCTCCCGGAATAAAGATCCACTAAGGCTGGATTTTTGCCAATTTTGATTCTAAGGGGGTAAAAAGGGTAAAAACTGTACGTTTGGTACTTTTTATATCTCCCGATATAATGTTCATAGAGACTTGAAATTTGGACTGTATGTTACCCTCCCGCAATATAGATCCACTATGGCTGCAGTTTTGCCAATGGTAAGGGGGTAAAAAGGGTAAAAACCAGGGACATAACGGTTATAATTTATATTTAAAAAAATTACTAACTTTTAAATACTTTAAAATTTTTATATTTCAACAAAAATCAAACAGTTTGCTAACGATTTTTATTTTAAAATTTAAAATATTCAATCAATATTTTGATTTTTATTATTTGAAATATAATAACGGTTATTTTATAACCAAATATAAAAATCAAAATAAATAACAAAAATAAAACAAACAAAATTAAAATATGTATGTGAAGCAAAATTTGTTTAACAAAAAGACATTTGGAAGCATCCGCAAATAGTCTTTAAGAAAATTCGATGGCCAATAAAGAGCGGATTGTGTAATACAATTTTGAATACATAAATGTTTGAGACAAACAGCGCGCAAAGAAATTTAGTTTTTTATCAAAATTCGTATGATTTGTTTTGTTAAATTTGCTCAAAGTTTCGCGTAATTTATGGACAAAATATTTTAATAATTCTAAAACCGGGATTTGGTCCACAGATGTTGCTTTCTGGAATAAATTCTTGTTGGACTAAAGTTTTTAAAATCTTGTGTAGACAATGGCAAAATATTTTATGATCCTAAAACAGCGATTTAAATCATATTTTTCCCTAAATCAGCATTATGATTTTGCCCATAATGCTTATTTAGTCCATCGTAACTTTTCTCAATGATTATTTCCGGATGCTTCGTTTTTGAATGTCCATTAATATGATATGTCTTGAAAATATGAATAGAAATCTTGTATAGATTACAAAAAAAAAAATATTTTAAGTAGAATCCTGAAACATGCGATTTTGGTCCAAAGATTCTAATCAGAATTTTGGACCAAAATTTGTATTTTTAATTTGGCACATTTTTCCTAAAATCAGCCTTTAATGGCCAACGTCCGGAATGTCTTTTGATATAATACGGCTTTGCAGATCTTGTAGAGATTATGGAAAAGGATAAAACGTTTTGAATAAAATTCTCACATTTAATAATCAGCTCTTCATACGCACATATTAGTTTGTAAAATATATCTACAAAATTGATTGAATAAAATAAAAATCGAAATAAAAGTTATTTCTTGATTAAATAAACAAATCAAAAAATAACTTTTATTTTTAGGTTGAAAATAAAAATCCAAATATTAACCGAAAAGTTTGAATAAAAAAATAAAAATTAATTTTAAGAAATCTTTGCAAATTTTTGTTAATTTTTAACAAAAATGTGTCTTCATATATTTGCTGTTAAATAATTAACAAACTTTTTTAAATTTTTTTTGGTCGATTTTTATGAAATCATAACGGTTATTTTTGGTCCCTGGTAAAAACTGTACTTTAGGTACTTTTTAAATTTCCTGATATAATGATCATAGAGACTTGAAATTTGGACTGTATATTCACCTCCAGGAATAAAGATCCATTAAGGCTGGATTTTTGCCAGTGTTGATTCTAAGGGGGACAAAAGGGTAAAAAAATGTACTTTTGGTGCTTTTTATATCTCCTGAAATAATGGTCATAGAAACTTGAAATTTGGACAGTATGTTCACATCCTAGAATATATGTAGATCCAGTACGGCTGGATTATTGCCAATGTTGATTCTAAGAGGGTAAAAAGGGAAAAAATCTGTACTTTTGGTAACTTTTATATTTCCTTTAAAAATTGTCACATAGACTTGAAATTTGGACTGTATGTTCACCTCCCGGAATATAGATCCCCTAAGGCTGGGTTTTTGCCAATGATGTTTCTAATAGGGTAAAAAGGGTAAAAATATGTACTTTTGTTACATTTTATATTTCCTTAAAAAATGGTACTAGAAAATTGAAATTTGCAATGTCGGTTCACCTTCCGGAAAAAAGATTCACTAAGGCTCGGGTTTTGCCAATGTTGATTCTACGGGGGTAAAATGGGTAAAAAAGTACTTTTGGTACTTTTTTTATTTACTGAAATAATGGTTATTCAAACTTGAAATTTAGAATGTAGGAGCCTTTAGTGAAATAAAACATTCTGGAACAAGCACTTTCTGAAAATTCTGTACCGTTTTCAAAAAGTACCTTTTATAAAAGGTTCCTTTATAAAAAGTACCTTTTATAAAAAGTACCTTTTATAAAAAGTACCTTTTATAAAAAGTACCTTTTATAAAAAGTACCTTTTATAAAAAGTACCTTTTATAAAAAGTACCTTTTATAAAAAGTAACTTTTATAAAAAGTACCTTTTATAAAAAGTACCTTTTATAAAAAGTACCTTTTATACAAAGTACCTTTTATAAAAAGAACCTTTTATAAAAAGTACCTTTAATAAAAAGTACCTTTTATAGAAAGTACCTTTTATTAAAAGTACCTTTTATAAAAAGTACCTTTTATTAAAAGTACCTTTTATAAAAAGTAACTTTTATAAAAAGTACCCTTTATAAAAAGTACCTTTTATAAAAAGTACCTTTTATAAAAAGTACCTTTTATAAAAAGTACCTTTTATAAAAAGTTCCTTTTATAGAAAGTACCTTCTATAAAAAGTACCTTTTATAAAAAGTACCTTTTACAAAAAGTACCTTTTATAAAAAGTACCTTTTAAAAAAAGTACCTTTTATAAAAAGTACCTTTTATAAAAAGTACCTTTTATAAAAAGTACCTTTTATAAAAAGTACCTTTTATAAAAAGTACCTTTTATAAAAAGAACCTTTTATAAAAAGTACCTTTTATAAAAAGTACCTTTTATAAAAAGTACCTTTTATAAAAAGTACCTTTTATAAAAAGTACTTTTTATAAAAAGTACCTTTCATAAAAAGTACTTTCATTAAAAGTACCTTTTATAAAAAGTACCGTTTATTAAAAGTACCGAAAGAACACATTTTGGTACTTTTTTATTTCCTGAGGTATAAATAAAACAAACTTTTTTGTTTTTTAAATCATTACATTGGTGGAGGGTATTTAAAGATTCGGCTCAGCCGAATATAGCTTTCTTACTTGTTGTTTTGTCACTTCAGATTTTTGTTTTATTGTATAAGAAATCTCATAAAAAAATATTAAAACATAAATTACTGCTGCCCAAAAAACTTTATTTTGCGGAGAGGGTGGGTTTAATGTTTGTTATCCCTAAGTGTAATCACAATGGACCTCAGAGTCTACGTGTGTTGACGTAAAACGTCAGCAGCCACTTACAACCTACAACCTAAGTCCGGCCTAAGGCCGGCTACGCAAAAAAACTTTACAGCAAACAAAAAATTTTCACAGAGATTTTGTATACAAATTAATAAATGCATGCCAATTGTTAAAAGTATTAATTTAAATACGACGGGGATTATGTGGAAATATTTTTACTATTTTTATTAAATTGGGGGCCATTTTTCATTCTGCAAAATAACCCCAAATCATGAAATGGTAAATGGCCCTAATAATTTTGGGGTCATATTAAAATGAAAAATGGCCCCAAAATTAAAAGGAAAAATTACCCCAAATAATTTGGAAAAATGACCCCAAATTTTCGTGTTGTTGTACTCCATATAAAAATTTGGGGCCATTATTCATTTTCGTTTTGGGGCCATTTTGCATTGGGGTCATTTTTCATGGTGCCATAAAAATGCATGTTAAACAAAAAAATTAAGCAATTACAATAATGATTTTCTTACAATTAGTGCAGTTTGATAGATAAAAAATAGATAATTACTGCATCCCGGGTAAAACTAAACATTTATGACAATATAAAACTAGATACAAATATAATAAATTATATATTATTATACATTCCGTAAAATGTTTTCTCAATTTTTATACCCTCCACTCTAGTGATAGAGGGTATATATAAGTTTGTCATTCCGTTTGTAACACATCGAAATATTGGTCTAGGACCCCATCAAGTATATATATTCATGATCCTCGATCGATTTTAAGTCGATCTAGCGATGTCCGTCCGTCCGTCCGTCCGTCCGTCTGTCTGTCTGTCTGTCTGTCCGTCCGTAGAAAACACGCTAACTTTTGAAAGGCTTTACAGAGGCTGCTGAAGTTTGGCATATATGTTTGTCATTCGGCTGGTCAGGTTGGTATTGCATTTCAGCCAAATCGGTACAGTGGTTCAAAAGTTATGAGTAAAAAGGTAAGGGTACCTCAAAATTTTTTGGGTATTTCACACAACAAAAATGGTATAACTTGACATCTGTTCAATGAATATGAACCAAACTTGGTATATGTTGTTATTTTGTCATTTCTAACCCACACACCAAATGTGGGCGGAATTGGACAATGGGGCGTGGCACCTGTAGTGTTGCCCAAAATTTTTAAAATGCTTTATCTCAAGTAATAGTAAATATATTTGAGCAAAATTTAATATTGGTACATATTTTATTGTTCTCTACGTTTTTCTGATCATTTTGGTATTAAATATGGCAAAATCGGTCAAGGAGTTAAGAAGTTATATGAGTTTTAATAAATTCCACGTGGTTTAATTTTTTTGTTATTTGATTGCATTTGTATTATCGTTGTTATTGTAGTGTAGTCAAAAAAAAAACCCGCTATTTTTTTTTTGTTTTTGTATGTCAATATATTGAGGTGAGTTTCAATATAAACAACGCCATTTTATTGTTGATGTTGTTGCAGTTTTTGTCATACAGTAAAGATGATGATGGTTGTTGTTTTTTTAATTTATAACTAAAAATGAGTTACCAAATGTTTGTTTACACGTGGTTTCTTTTTCTTTTATATGGTTGTGATTGTTTATGCTGAAATTTCGAACGCGGCAACAAAAACATTTGTACAAAATGAAGCATACAAATTATTTGTGTTTATTTTAAAATTGTGAATGTAAAAAGTTAATTAAAGTTATTTTGTGAAAATTATTAACGAAAAGTGCGCCCATGATATGTAAAGAAAAATTGGTGGCAAATGCTTGACGTTTAGTAAAATGGCAAATTTGCCAAATACCCAACTAAAAAAGGCAAATTTAATCGTCACTGTGAAAACCCTAATTATTTTTATTCTATGTATGCCTTGGTTAATATTGTGGAGGGTATTCATACACTCAAAAAAAAAAGTTTGTAAATTTACAAGTAAAAGGTCTTGTAATTCTATTTTACTAATATTTTTGTCTTTTTACAAAAATTGTTGTATATTTAATAAAACGAAAACTACAGTTTGCTTTGTAATTTTACTATTATATGTTGGTAAATTTATTTTACAAATTTTTTAGGTAAATTTACAAAAAAGTGAATTATTTTACAAATTAAAAAAATATTACAAGGTGTTAAGTTTTTTTACACAAGAAAACTGTAATTGTACAACATAATTTTACTTGATGTTATTTAGTCTTTTTACCAAAAAAATGTTTTATTACAAACACTTTTTTTTAAGATCGTTTACAAGGTTTTCAGTTTGAAATGTATGTATTAAAAAGTACAAAATTCCAATATAATTTTACAAAACTTATTTTATTACTAGAATTAATGTTGTTTTACAAAAAAAAAAAAAATTTATTATTCAACAATAGGACACGCAAAAATTTTCTAAGTTCAGATTTTTTTTTGCGTTTTGGAGTAAAAAATTTAGTTAAAAATAATTTTTTATAAATAATTTTTACACCATTTTTTTGGTAATTTGCGTTAAGTAAAAGACCACAATTTTTATGTGTTTCTACTATATAATTGTTCTAGATTTTTTTTGTATTTTTACCATTTTTTTTTTGGTGATTTTACTATATTTTTTTTGTAATTTTTTTTTAAATTTGGTACCTAAAATGTTAATAGAAAGCTGCCAATTATGAAAAATCAATTTTTTTTTATTTTGTTATTTTTTGACTAATTTTTCCTGAAAATATAAGAAATTTCTTGTGTAGCCTCCTTCGCAATTCTCATATGTTCTACTTAAGGAAAACGAAATGTCGAAAAAATAATAAAAAAGTGCAGTGTTATACATTAAAAAGTTTGTTAAAAGTGCTCAAGTGAAAAAAAAATCTTTTCAGGTTGTTGAAGTGCTACTCCAGCTGCCGAAGAAGGAAAAATAAGATGCACCAATGGAAAAAACCTTTAAATTTTCAAAACCAATATGTAAATAAACAAATTTTTTTGTAAATTTGCAAAACAAATATGAAAATTTAAAAAACAAAATTGTATACTTACGAAAAAAGTTGTAATTTTACAAAAATGAAATAGAAAATACAAAAACAATATTGTAAATTTACAAATTTTATGGTTAAACTACTGTTTTTACGGCAAAAAATAAGGAAAAATGGTACATATACAATAAAAATTGTAAATTTACCACTTTTTATTGTAAATATATAAGTTTTTTGCATAAAAAACAGTAGTTTAACCAAATAATTTGTTAATCTACAATTGATTTTTTTTTCATTTTCTATTTTTCCTTGTAAAATAACAACCTTTTTCTGTAAGTTTACAATTTTGTTTTGTAAATTTACCAAATTTTTTGCAAATTTACAAAAAAAATTTTCACCTCGAAGATGATATTTTACAAAAAAAATTGTAAATTTACATTTTCTTTTGTTAAATCAATTTACAAATTATCCCCGTAACTTTACGGGGATTCTTGCTAGTACATATTTTACAAAACCTGCCCCGTAAAATCACGGGGATTTTATGTCATTTTACAAACTTTTTTTTTTGAGTGTAGATTCGGCCAAGTCGAATTTAAATTTTCTGCTTGTTTAAATATGTAATGATCAAGGAGAAGACTTTCATGAAATGCATGTTTTTCCCTGTTTGTCTTAGAACAGCATAAATTAAAATATTTCAAAAATCAAAGGATTTGCTTTAAAATGGCATCAATTCGTTGGTGCATATTATTGCATATTTAGCTGAAAATGCATACTTTTCCTAATTTTGCTATAAATGCATATTTTTGGGTCATATTTTGTATAAAATTTTAGCTTTATCTTATTTTTTCCATTAAAAAAAAAAAAAAAAATTGGAAACATCATTAATTTGCCTATTGGCAGGCCTGACAATTTTCTTTCGAGGTCAAAAAATTATCTGACCAAAATGATTTTGTTTCGTTAATAAGCAAAAAAAGTAAAAAATTATTTAACATTTTTTTTTTTTCAAAAATTTAAGAACGCACATTTTTTTTTTTATTTTAAGTGCATGTTTTTGCAGTTTTTAGTGAATATTTCAAGATTTTCAGTGCATATTTTAGGCGCTTAATGCTCGTAATTTCAACAAGTAGGTAACTACGGGTGTAAAATACCTAACAGATATCTTTACCTAGCCGGTAAATTAACATTGAAAACTATAGTTACCTAAGAGGCAAGTTTACGAAATTTTTCTTACACGGTAGATATCTATGCACTGATAGTTATCTGCTTGTTGAAATAACGGCTATAAGACAAAGTTTTTTTAGTGCATGAAGGTCCTATCCCTTGTAATGATATATAGTTTAATCGTGATTCGGGTCAAAATGGGTATGGTTGATGTAATCCCTACACTCAAAAAAAAAAAAACTGTAATGTTAGCAAAAAAAGCTTGTAAACCTACAAGAAAATTTGCTGATTTTGAACCCACAATTTTTTTGCTAAAGTTAGCAAAAATGTTTTGCCAATAATTAGTTAACTAAATATTTTTTTTTTTTTTTAACTTAGTTTATACACATCTGAGGACCCCATTGGACCCGATAGGCCCAGACCCCGATGGGCCTAGACCTAGTTGGGTTCCTTAAAAATCGTCATAGTTTTTGATCCAAAATTTGTGTCCGTTTCGCTCTACCTTGCTTAGTTTTTGAGATACGTGATTATAGGGGACCACTGGGGTCTTGAGAATTAAAAAACTCGATAACTTCAAAACTATTACTCGGACAGCTTTTGACTATTTTGCGGTCTTGTTCCTACGTGTTGAGAGCTACAAAAACGCTTTTGGACTTTTTGTTGTGTCGGCAATATTTACCGAGATATGAGCATTTTAAAATTTTCGGGAATGCTAACTTTTTTGGATCCAAAGTTAGGGCCCATTAGGGTCCACACATGTGAAGAGGACCGGCGATACTATGGAGAGCTCGAGAACCAAAAATGGCCTCCATTTTGCTCTATCTGGCTTAGTTTCCGAGATAGCGCCATTTTAAGTTTTCTGAAAATAAAAAAAAAATTACCATTTATTTTGCTAATATTAGCAAAAAATCTTGTAAAAATGTAGTCACCTAAATTTCAAATTTAGCAAAAGAAATTAGTTCAAAGTTTGTTTAAAATTGCTAATGTGCTAAATGAAGTTTACAAGAATTTTTTGCTAACATGCTAATCTCAACTAAAAATTTGCTAAAACTTAGCTAACTAGCGTTAGCAAAAAAAAATTAGTAAATCTACTAACGTATTTTTTTGAGTGTACACCATTAAATTATTTCATAACTTTAATGAAAAAAGTATTTAATTCTTAAGAAATACTTTCATTAAATAAATTCTACTTTTTTTGAAATGAAATACTTTTTTATTTTTAAGCATAACCATTATAAACCAGTGTTGGCTACCGTTACCCTTTAATATTGACTACCGTTACCGAACCGAATTAAAAAATTTTAAATGCCGTTACTGATAAAAATCCATTACCTTTATTTATTTACCTACACTCAAAAAAAAAATATTGTAAAACTAGCAAAAAAAATGGTTAAAATTAGCAAAAAAATCTGTAGTTTTGGACGTTGCAAAAATTTTGGTAATATTAGCAAAACCATTTTGCTAATCAAAAAATTAGGAAAAAAATGGTAAAATTACAAGAATACCATTTTATTTTTGTAAAAAATCAACCTTGTAAAATTATCAAAAAATATGGTAAAATTACCAAAAAAAATGGTAAAATTGAAATAGATAAAAAAATTTGTAATTTGGTAAAAAAAACTGTTTTATTTAGTAATTTTTTTTCTCTGATTAGTAGTTGCCCAGTAAAAACTTGGTAATAAGTCCCCATTACCGCCTGCATTCTATGTAATGAGGGCTCGTTACCTGCTCGATTACTTCTTGTTAACAAATAATGAATTACCAATAGCCTAATACAAAACCGGTTACATCTTGTTAATAAATAATGAGTTACCGATAACCTGATACAGAACAGGTTACTGGTAAATACGATTTAAAATATCTGATAAGTTGTCTAAATATTTTTTTAATGAAATTAAAAAAAATGCTAAAGAAAATTTAGAAAGAACTTGCACATTTAGCTTAAAAAAGATTAACATTAATCTACTTTTTCTAATAAAAATCTAACAGAAATTCAAATTCAGGAATTCAGATTAAAATTGGGACAAGGCAAAAAAAGTTTACAAAACCAAATTGATATTCAGAAAACTGGATCTTGCTGACACTTGGTCGTGATTTTTGAGCCTTAATTAGTCTTTACATAACTTCTTTTGAAGTTTTCTGGATTTTAATTGGCTTTTTCTAAATTGTTATTGATTTTTCTAGAAATTTTGTGGTGTTCTTCAAATTTTAATTTAACTTTTTTTTGCCTTGTTGTTTAAATTAGCCGGTAAAAAGGTAAAAAACCACCACAGACAGTATTTCCCTTAAAACCTAACTCACTCTTATATAGACTTAACATGGTGTTTAATGCGGTTTCCATTGGCTGAGCAGCAGTCGCTTCTGTATATTTGTTATTGGTAATGTCCTAAGTAGCCAAATGTCCCTTTCTACGAGGTTCCAAGATATATTTTCGGTCCTGTAATATTTGAATTTTACAATCAATCATTTGGAGGGAAGGATATCAACGTAAACATCGGTTACGTTGGCACATTGGATCATTTCCATTTCCGCATTTGTCCGCTTGGTTGCTCTTGAAATAAACGCGTTCAACATGAACTTGTTCAATTTCATATTGGCGGAAGTTGCCCCAAGTTAAAAATTTATTAAAAGAATCAAAAGCTGTTAAATAGTAGCATTTTTGTAAGGAGTGGGAAACGAGTTATTTTTGAGCAACTGGTAGCTACTTATTTTTGGGACTAATGTATGCTGTTATTTGGTAGCATTTTTGTAAGTAGTGGGTAACGAGTTATTTTTGGGCTACTAGTAGCTTATTATTTGTGGTACTAATGTATGTAGTTTTTCAGTAGCATTCTCGTAAGCGAGTGGGTATGCGGTCATTACTCCAATGACATCGCCATGTTAAAATAATGAGTGTTTCACCAACATAGTAACTAGCTACCACCATCTATTTAAAGGCGAAAACCTCATTACTTGGTAATAGAAGTTTTTACTGGGTGATTTAAAATTTGGTGAATATACTAAAAAATGTTTGCCTGTTTTTGAGCACCACGTTCTTTAAATGTAGTAATAGCAGCATCAACTATTACTTCAGTTGTTGGATGGTTTCTTCGGCTTGATGGTGGCAGCATCTTCTTTTGCCTTCTTCTCAGCAGCTGTAGTTGCAGTAACTGGACTTCCAACAACATCAAAATCCAAAATGATTTTTTTTTTCACTTCAACACTTTAAACAAAAAACTTAAAGAACAACACTTCACTTTTTTTATTTTTTTGCGTCATTTTTTTTAGCTTAAGTAGAACAAATGAGAATTGCGTAGTAGTCTACACAAGAAATTTCTTACATTTTCAGGTAAAATTTGTAAAAAATTAACAATTTTTTTTCGAATTTTTAATTTTTTTCACATGTATTTAAAAAAAAAATAAAAAAAAAAACTTTGGATATTAAAGATTAGATATCTAACTATGTGTTAACATTTTAAAAAAATAATTTTTCAAAATTATCAACTATTTTTGAGCGCACATGCAGTTGATGGATGGCTACTTTGCTATGGTGTTGGCAGCATCATCAATCTGCAATGAGTTTTTTTTTCACACTAGAACACTTTAAACCTTTTCTTTTTCTTAAAACTAAGAAAAAAAAAAATAAAAAGTATTACCATTTCTTTAAGGAAAATACTAATATTTTTGCTAAAATTATAGTAAAATAAAAAAAAGAACTAGCAAGAAAATATAGTAAAAGTACCACAAAATTTTTGTATTTTACCAATAGCAAATTGCCAAAAAAAACTGTAAAAGTTAAATTTTTACAATTTTTTTTGCTAAAATTTGGTTGAAGTAAATTACAACACCTTTTACTAATATTTTGACTAAGTTATTTTTTTGAGTGTATATATATGTGCATTAAAAATATTTGCCTTCTTTTTTATCTGCGAAAAAATTAAAATAACTAATATTAAGAAAACCGAAACAAAACCGATATAATATATTATATCGGTTTTGTTTCGGTTTTCTTAATATTAGTTATTTTAATTTTTTCGCAGATAAAAAAGAAGGAAAATATTTTTAATGCACATAAAATAACAAAAAACATATTCGCACATTCGCAATTAACAATTAAAGAATATGTGGAATTCTGCCAAACAATGATCACTTTCACAATTTTCCTTAAAACTTCCGAAGAGGAAAGTTTGTAATGTAAACATTATTTAGTGGGAAAATAAAAGAAGAGACAAACCTAAACTGTGCCAATTCGCTAGTGATACTGGCGGTGTCATTCACGGCGGTAAACGTGAAGAGGTTCTCTAGAGTTTAATACATAAGTCGTACACTAATTGTAAGAAGAAAAACTCTGTGGAAAAATCTAAAAAAAAACAACTTTCATATGGCATTCACACTTGCGACCTTAAACAAGTTGTTCAACAAAACACCAGTAACAGAATAAAAACGCAGTGGACATCGAACAAAGACTTTTTTAAACATCTCACCCTTGAACACTTCAAAACAGCAAGTGTGAATGCCGCATCAGTTTGAGTTGAAAGCTTTTACTAAATTTTTCTAGTAAAATGGATATTTTAATTAAATTCTCTGTCATTAAGTTTAAAAAAAAGCAGACATTTTTTTGTATTTTTACTGATTTGGTTTGCTGACTTTAAAGATTTTTTTTGCTCAAATTTTAGCAGATTATTTTGTATTTTGTAAACACTTTTTGTAGGCATTTTTTATTTTTGTCTAATTTAAAAAATTAAAAATAAAAATTGTTCAAATGTAAAAAATTCAGCTGATTATTTTGATAATTTTAAAAAATTTTGTTGAAAAAAATTTTAAACAATGAATTTAATATGGGCGTGACACACAAAGTGAGGAGTCGCAGAACAAAACGTTGAGGAGTCGCAGAACAAAACGTTGAGGAGTCGCAGAACAAAATAGGTAAATTTTTGAGCAAGTCCATGGCGCTCAGACTTAAAATAGTCCATTGTACCGTACCCTGAAAAGAAAGATTATGTATGGGTGATAAAAGGTTGAGAAGAAAAAGAAAGAAAAGTGCTTGTTCAGAATTTCTCAGTTGCTTTCACAAACTTGAGAAAATCAGACAAGGGAAGACCATGGACCGTGTCCATAGACAGAATATCAAAACCAAATATCCGCAGTCTAGCCCTTAGAACGCTGGACAACAACAGACGTAATGTTCAGTTGTGTTTTTTGTTCTTTTTATAGTATAGTATTTGGTTCGAAATCTATAAAAAAAAATGTCCAAAGCGTGAATTTTTTTAGTTTTTCATTAAGAAAATGGATTCTTTAAAAATTGGTGCGTAACAGAACTTCATTGTATTTCATCTGCAAGATTTCCATAATTTTTTAATATGCCATTTTACTCTTATATTCCATATACATATAAATGCCCACCAAGATTTTTTTAGGTCTTCTTGAAGGCCAGTAAAGGATAATAAACCTTTATTAGTTCACAGACAGACGACATTTTGGCAAGAATTTGTCTTATGATAATGGGGTAAAAAGTTATAATGTTGTAAACAATTATAAAATTTTATTACCTAAGCGTACCTGTCCAATTATTTTCAGTAAAATATGCTCACAAATATGCAAAAATTTACTCCACCAAATCAATGGCAGATTTCTTAAATATGTCTTAAACGGCTCGTGTAACAATAAATAAAATATTTTACTGCAATTTTGTAGTTTTTATTAAATAAGAAAGTTTTTAAAACACTCAATCAAATTAGTATCGTCTAAAAAAATACGCACATTAAAACGCCGTTTTTCAATTATTTTTAAACAAAACGTACTTTTTCATTATTTTTTAACAAAACGTACTTTTTCCAAAATAAAAGTGGTTTTATATTAAACATCCTTAAAATATAATGTGTTGACTTATGGCATTTTGATGCATCTTTTGATAAGCAAAAAACTTGTTACCATATTCAGGTTCATGCAGTTTTTTAAAGGGGCGAAATAAATAAACCTCAATTTCCCCAAAAAAAATTAATATGCGAAAAAGTACGTTTTGTTCTGCGGCTCCTCAAGTATGTTCTTTTTTCGTAATTTTTCAGTGGCGAAAGATTGACACTTAAGTATAACATATATCACTAGTGTTTATTATGTAAATACATATATATTAACATTTTTGTCACAACTTCTGAAGTAGTGATCCGGATGTTAATATAACTTGGCCTTTTGGAAGCGCTTTCTAAATTAGAAGTGATTTTTTCACTTTGTTTGTAAGATTGATTGAAAGAGTATTTTTTTGTAATATTTACACTAAAAACACTGTTCGACAGCAAAAACCTCCCAGTGAAATTTCTAACTGGTCCTTATAGATTTTGGTCTCCTGCTTCCAAATATACCATCCAAATTTTTCTAGCACGTTCCGTTTTTAAGATATTCGCTGTTAAAAAAAGTAAAAAAAAAAAAACAATATTTTAGCACTTTCAGGGGTCCACTGTTACGTATTCTTAAGTTGCTTCCACCAAATAGGACTTGATTTCAAATAAAATGGACCTCCGTATTCCAAAACTGCAATCTAAATTGTTCAAGCCTGTTCTGTTTTTGAGATATTCGCGTTTGAAAATTTTAGTGTGATTTATAAAGAAAATAAGTGCGCAACAGTGCACAGAAAAAAATAAAAAAATATTTGAGTAAATTTTTAATACTATTGAGTAAAAAATAACTCAATTTTGCACCAGTAAACGATTTAATAGTATTGAGTAAATTTTTAATAAAAATTTATTAAATGTTTGAAAAAAAAAAAATTTGAGTAAATTTTTAATTGACACAATTAAAAATTTACTCAAAATTTATCTATTTATTTTTAAGTTTAAAAAAGTTTTAAATTTTTTTTACAAAAAAAAACAACAAACTAGTTTTTTCAAACTTTACCAAACATATTTATGTCTCAAAAATAGAAAAATTTTATAAAGACGATTACAAACTTTCATATACATACACAAAAAACTATAAACTATACGAGAATTCAAAAAACTATTAGAGTTTAAAAAAATTTAAAAAAACTATTAAATTTTTATTAAATTATTTACTTAAATTGTTTTTAATATTTTAAAGTAAATTTTTAATTGAGTCAATTAAAAAATTACTCAATTTTTGTTTTTAAATTTAAACAAGTGATTACTCAAATTTGTTTCCTCCATATTTTTTCCTGTGTGGAGTTTGAGTTTTTCAAAACGCCAATATTTCAAAAACAGTTCGCGATAGAAAAATTTGGATACCAGATTTGGAATAAAGATGTCATATCGAGTACTTTTGTGTTTGAGAAACTTAAGAGTACGTTACATTGGAGACCCAAATATATCAATATTCAAACGCGATATCTTAAAACCTTACTTAATAGAAAAAAAAATTAATTTCATTGATAATAAAACGTATATACTTCAAATTAAAAAAAGGAGTTATTATAATGATCACAAAAAGCTCTAAATAAAGATAAATGAAATGCCATTACCAAATTTTGTCACCATTTTTGCCAAACCTAAATCTATTCGAAGCTGGTAGCGAAACCACTAATTCTTTTTGAACCACTTCGTTTATTTTTTGCTGGGAATTGATACGCAGTATTTCCTGAGTGTTGCTTCAAAACACTTACTTGTTTCTTGTATAAAAATCTGGAGTTTCATTTAGTAAATGGTATAAATAATAAATAAGGGATACCCTTTTGCTGAATATATAAACGTGTATATTATAGTATGTGAAAACAGAACATTGTTGCTGATTGCTTTTATGTTGTAATATAAAAACATAAAAAAATATAAAGCGAAATACTTACTACAATATATTTTTCTAGAAAACTACTCATACCGCAAAAAAGGATATTATATGTGAATATGACTTTATCTGTATTTATGTATGAGTCAATTCTTTTTCACGACGATATATTGCCTTGACTACTACGGTAATGTAAACCAACAAAAAAAAAAAAAATGAAAAATAAAATAAAAAATGTTATATAATATTTCTTTAACTTTTTTTTTATTTCATATATTTTTTTATAAATTTAAACAAAATTTTGTAAAACAATGTTTAAAATAAAAAAAGATTGTTTATTGTGAGACATTTGTCTTGTCATCATAAAAGACTTCGAACAAAAAATGTATGTATATCATCGATTTCACCAGTCATTTTATTATTCGATTTCATTTAATTTTTCACACAAATTCTATGTATATGGAGCCATTTAAAAATTTTACAATTTAATTTGAAAATATTAAAAAAATTTGTTATAGGTTTATTTTTTTTGTAATTTTTATTACTACTTATCTGTAGCGAAATTCACTAACTTTTTAACGACAAAAATCGGTAGTTATATTGTCCAAAATCGTTAATAATCGACAATTGTCTTTGAAACCGATTCTATAACATTTTTCTAACGAATTTTGTCGTTATTGAAAATCGTTAAGTTATCAACAAAAATTTTTTTGAAGTTAAAGTTAACGAAATTTTTCGGTTCTCAACACAATTTCAAAATAAACAAATTTCAAATTAACTATTTTTGTCGTTAGTTCTTGTCGATAATTGAAAAATTTATAGAATCACATATTCCTTAAAACAACCGACAATTCTCGTTAGTTAACGATATCGATAATTTCGTTAAAAAAGTTATTGAATCGCACTACTGATTTCAAATCCGATACATCAAAGTACATACAGAGTCTACTTGTTTTGATATTTGATAAACTGAAAATTACACAGTGCAGCAACCAAAATCGGAATGGGATGACACCAGAAATAAATGAAAGTCGGCCATTTTCCATAACAAAACTCTCAAGGTTTTTTTCGGTTTAGTGCGAGATTTATTTTACACTCATATGAATTTGGGGAACTATTTTATAATTACTTTTTTAATTATCTTTAAATAACATTCATACGCAACGGTGCACAGTGGCTTAGTTTTAATAATTCGGCCACTCAGTAAGTACTGGACAGATTGCAGCGAAATTCAAACCGGATGTAGCTAATCTAATTTCGAGCTTAAGTTTGGACGCTGGACTCCACATGTCTAATAATGGCACTACCAGGAGCTTTAAAGAAGGGCTTATTTAACAACAAAAATCAACACTCACTCACGAGCATATTATATATTATGTTCTGTTATGCTTTTTTATTTCATTTGTAGTAACCAGTAAAATATCATATATTTTTTTACCATACTAGCATGCTTCGTTGTAAATTTGATCATTTATTTTATACCTTACCAGTGTATTCTTTGTCATTAATTGCCTGCATTACTTTGAATTTTATCCCACACTCAAAAAATTATGTTAGTAAAATCAACTGAAAATGTCAGTTAAAATAACTACTTTGTAAGTTGTTTTGGGGTCAACTACTTTTTCAGTTAAATCAACTAACAATGTTAGTTATTTTAACTGACAAAAAACCACTGACTTGTGTAGTAAAAACTACTTACATTTGTAGTCAAAACAGCTAAAATGTAGTAAAAATAAAACATTTTTTTCAAAAAATTTTTCAGAAAAAAAAAATTGAAGACCAAATTTATTCCAAGTTTTTTTTTTTAAAGTTGTGAAAAATATTTTTTTTTTTTTAAAAAAACTTTGAAAATTTTTCAGAGATAAAAAAAATAAAATTAACTACTTTAAATAACTGTTACTACATTACAGTACTTTTTGGTTAGTTATTAAAAAAAACGACTTAAAATAACTAACAGAAATAGTTGTTTGATATTTTTGATACAAAAACAACTGACTTTGTAGTTGAAAACAACTTACTACTGCAAAATATACAAACAACTAACATGTAGTAACTTACATAATTTTATGAGTGCATGTTAAAATCATTAATTTTACACTATTTTACACTTTATTTATACATTATTTGGTAGTAAAATTTTTGCTGGAAAAGTTATTCAAAATCGAACTTTCTAAATCTGAATGAAACAAAACCAAAAGCAAATAAAATTTGACATTTTGCATAACAAAACCCTCAAGGATTTTTTTAATACAGAGCTAGATGTTTTACCCTCATTTTAAAATTGGTGATTTTAAAGCGTTTGAAGTTTTTGTATTCTAAATATAAATGTACTGTGTACTGTGTAGTGGCGTACACTTAATTTTTTTAAGTTGCCTTTAAAAAACAATCATACGCAACAGCTCACAGCGGTTTATTTTTAATATTTTGGCTATTCAATAAGTAGGTACTGGACCGATTACAGCAAAATTTATACCGGTAATAAAATACAAATTTAAACTACAAAAAATTAATTTTGCAAAACGTTTGAAATTGTAGTACACACGGTGAGCCTTAGCAATGTTAAGGTTAAACTTTAGTGTCGATGAAAAGTGTAAACGCAGTTCGATTTGTACTTGATTAAATGTCACAAAACTGTTAACAGCGAAATCGTAGCTGCTCGCTTTCGCGAGATATCGCGAAGTAAGTGTTTTTGTATATTCTAAAATTTTGTCAATGAAGTTTTTAAATATCTTCAAAAACTGAGTAATAATACTAATAGTTTTGATCACATGATCAACTATTTTTATTTATTTTTTCTAATTATTTACAACTAATTTTTAATAAATTCCACCTAACCGAGAACTGTTAACAATGACCGTCGTCTCGTTGTAGCGAAAAAAACCAAGGGTTCTGGTGTGAATCGAACCCACGACCCCCACGTTGAAAGGCTAGCACGCTACCAACTAGCCTGCGGGGCCCCCTAAGTATGCAGATTTAATTGTATTTATTTACAGGTCACAAAACAGTTAACATCGAAATCACGTCTTCTCAATTTCGCGAGAAATCGCAAAATAAAAAAAAAAAAAATTAAAATTGGAAAAAAATTGAGCAGTTTTGCCACCTTTAACCATATAAAATTTAAACTGCATACAATAAATATACCATTTCTTGATTTTTTTTTCTTTATTTTAGACACTAAAAAAAAAATAAATTAATTAATTAATATAAAAGCTTGAACAGTAATTTTGCAATTTCTCGGGAAATTGATCATCTATAATTTTTATGCTTGCAGTTTTGTCAACTTTAATAACCTCGAATTCAAACTGCATACCACATTTTTGTCGTTAATTGAAGTAAATGTTTTAAAGACCAAAAATAACACAAAATAATGAATAAAAGTAGTTTAGCGAGCTTTTTAGCGATATCTCGAATAATTGAGTAGCTAGTATTTAAATGGTAACAGCCTTATCACCTTCGATCACTAGCAAATCAAACCCCCAAAAAGCTGTTTTTTACTATTTCTCGCGAAAGTGAGCAACTATAATTTTTTTGCGAGCAGTTTTAATTTCTTCCAACATGCTCAAATCAAACTGCATACCACTTTTTTTTATTATTTCTAAAGAACCGATTTTAAAATATAAAAAAATAATAAAAAAAAAAAATTATATAATTACGCTATATCTCGCGAAATTTAACACCTACAATTTCGATGTCATCTTTGATCAAGCATGTGATCTTTGATCAAGCACAAGAAAAACTGCATACCATGTTTTAAAGAAATTTTAAAGAAACCTATCTAAAGATAAAAAACGAAAACAGCAAAAAATTAATTTCGCGATTTCTCGCGAACTAAAGAATATAGGATTTTGGTGTTCTGTGACCTTTAAGTAAGTACAAATAAAACTGTACACTCAGTTTTTTAAAATATTTAAAAAACTTCAATGTCAAAATTTTAAAAATACAAAAACACTGTTTTCGCGTTATCTCGCGAATGCGAGCAGCTACGATTTCGCTGTTAACAGTTTTGTGACATTGAATATTATAGAAATCGAACTGCACTTACACTTTTCGTTGACACTAAAGATCAACCTAAACATCGCTGAGGCTCACCGTGTACAGTGTTAGTATAATTATAATAAAAGTTCACTAACTTCAAATGCATGTAAAAAAAATCTAGAAATGGGTTTTGTTATGGAAAATGTCAATTTTCTTTTGCATTTGGTTTCATTCCATTCTGATTTGGATTGATGCACTGTATTATTAAACTACTGGATTTGCGGCTGATAAAAGTATGGTGTATATTTCGATGTACCCAAACTGGATTCACCATTAATTACAAATTTTATGCAATTAAATCTAATTGCTTATTCTGAGTATAATTTATTATAATTAGGTAGATAAAATGCTGTTTGAAATACTTTCAATAAAATTACTTATATCAAAATACACAAGATTTATATCAAATACATTTCGTTAGTAAAACTTTGAAATATGCAACTACAGTCTTGATTTTCTTTATTCAATTCTAAGACAAATTCAACAAAATTAATAGCTTTATGCATATTTTCTTAAAACTCCTTTGCCACTTTTATAGAATAGGTAAGTTTCTGAATGCTTCTAATGATTTATGTTTTTTAATTAACAAAATATGTTAAGTATAAAAATGTTTCAATGCAAATGCTATAAAAATATTTATTCAGTTTAAACCAAAATAAAATTAAATCATTTATTCACAATAGCATATTTCGTTCGGTATGCTTACTTACTATTCATATGTTGTAGTAACAAACAGCAACAAAAAAAATGAAAAAGCCTGTCCTTATGAAACCATATGCCTATACAATGACTTTTAAAAAATAAAATGAAAATCCTTAAAAAAAAATTATTCCTCCATTACCGGTTGAAACGATGTTAAATGAATATAAAAATTCCTTTGCACACATAAACAACATAAAAAATAAATAAAAGTTGTAATGCCTTCCCAAAATAAAACACGGATAGACAGACAGACAGCCACCAATACATAAACTTGTTGGTAAAACCACGGTGTGAATATGAAAAGTCATTTAGAGCTGAAGATGTATACATATAGATGTATATTAGGGTATTCAATTAATCGGGTCTTAGTTTTAATCGGTTTATTAAACTAATAATTACACAGTGATACAAAATCGAACTTTCCGAATCGGAATGGGATGAAACCAAAAGCAAATTAACGTTAACATTTTACATAACAAACCTATCACGGCTTTTTTCTTAGTTCAGCGCTAGATTTTTTTACACGCATTACCCCTATTGCACATGTAGGGTCGAGCTTGAAATTTCGTTAGCTATAACCGGTATGAAATTTGCTGCAATCGGTTCAGTAACTACTTACTGAATAGCCAAATAATTAAAAAAAAAAACACAGTGCACCGTTGCGTATGATTGTTATTTAAAGGCCACTTATACAGTGGCGTATTATAATTATAAAGCTCATTATAATAATTATAATAAAAGTTAACCAACTTTAAATGCAGCTGAACTATAAATAAGCCTTGAGTGTTTTATTATGGAATATGTCAACTTTCATTTGCTTTTGATTTCATCCCATTTTGATTTTGGTTGTTGCACTGTGTTATTATTAATTATAATTAATCGGTGTAGGGTCATTCTTAGTGAAATCAATAAAAAATAGCTAAACATTTTCTTGACCCCCTCCGATTTTGATGAAATTTGGTTTAGTTGTAACACTAAGTGATAAACTGATGCACACTTATTTTCAGCCTTCTAACAAGGGAAGTATCTCAACCCTTATAAACCGATTTGCATGAAACGTTAAATATATATAAAAGAGACAATTCTAAGGTTGGGGTGTCTCCGCTTATCGGCCATATCGGGAATTTGGGGGTTCAAAACATGGGTCAAAAAATTGCGAAAAAATAGTTTTTTGGATTTTTCAGCGATTTATTTCTAAGAAACTATATGATGTTTACATATGAGAAACAAGGTTTTTTAATGCCTGTCCAACGGTGGCATAAACTTGTAAAAGTTTGGCTTCGTTAAATACTTTTTTCATGAAAATGTGTGAATTTTCGGGGGTATTTATATGAAGCCATAGATCTACGAATACATATGAATAATCTTTATTAAATTTAAGTAGACACGTATTTTTGCTCTAGAGGATATTCCTGTTAGTTCGGGAGTTATCGAAATTTCCCCGGAGGTCCACATTGTTTCATTAGGGAACAACGAAATTTTGAAACACTGATATGGCCGATAAGCCGATATTTTAAGGTTGTGATAAATTGAGAAGAAAATGGGGAGGATGGTATCCTCCGATTTTTTTTTTTACTTGATAGTAGTGTTTGGGATCCGGGAATTCCCGGGTCGGATTTCACGGGAATTCCCGGGAAAACGCTGACGGGAATTCCCGGGAATTTGGGGTGTTTCGGCTTATGGCCGATAAGCCGAGACACCCCAACCTTAAAATCGTCTACTTTATATGTATTTTAAGTTTTAGGCAAATCGGTTCATAGGGGATGAGATACTTCCCTTGTAAGTAAACAATGGCCGAAAATACGGAGGGTCAAAATTTATACCAAAATCTCCCAGTCGCGACACTTTGCACCTTAAAACTTAATATCGTTAGTTCTATTATAGCTAGAAAGTTCATTTTTGATTTGTTTTAAAGCTCAAAATATGCTCTACAATCCCTACCATAACCAAAAAATTTTCGAAAAAAATAAGGGTTACCTCGGATTTTCCGGGAATTCCTGGGAAAACACTGACGGGAATTCATGGAAATTTTTTTAATTTTTCCCGGGAAATCCGGGAATTTTGTAAAATAAACCATTTTACATAAAAACGTTTATTTTACTTTAATTTTTAATATTTTTTTTTACATACAGGTATAATTACATTTGATATTTTTTGTATTTTTTCTATTTGGAAGAACAGTGCAAATATATATTCATAGGAAAACTGACCAAGTGTAAAAAGTATGTTAATATCAAAAACTTAAAAGGTCAAAAAATAGAATTTACATTTCCAGAACAAATATTAAAAGTGCTGCCAACTATATTTGTTTTTGCTCGAGTAACGCAGTTTTAAATTTTTTGCGATTTTTAGCTATTTTTTTCGATTTTTTGTGGGGGAAAAAGTTGCAATATTTTTTTTGTTTTGTTTTATTGTATTTCAGGATTTTTAACTTTTATTTTTTTATTTTTTATGTTCCAATTAATTGTTTATCTTTAATAAAACTGTTTTTAATAAAAAGATAATCAAATTTTAATGTTTTTTTATGATTTATATTAATAATTCCTGGGAATCCGGGGAAATAGATTATTTTTTTCCCATTTCCGGGAAATTGAAATGTCCGGTAATTCCCAAACACTACTTGATAGTCTTATGGGGGAAATTGTGAAATTGATTTTGTTCGATCCTATTGTTGTCCCAATATAAACATTTTAGGATATCGTGAACCTATATTCAAAATATGCCAACTCAAATTTGACCGATATGAGTTTCCGATGGCAAATAGCTCCCCTATGCAATACCCATCTGTGATAAAAATTTCAGAACAAAAAAATAATTTGTTGTCGTTTTACATCCATTTTTGTTATTCTGCTATCTCAAAGTGCGTATTTTTTTGGTGAAAATAAATTTCCAAAAATTTTTCAAAAAAATTAAAAAAAAAAATTAGGCCATTTTTCTTATTGCAATTGCCATGCTGAACACGAATCTGGTAAATATTTTGATATCGAATGGCTAGTTTTCAAGATATTACCATTTTGAAATTATCGGTAAATAGTGTTTGCAAAAAAAAAATTGCTTATAAGGGGTGGTCCAATAACTGATATCTTTTTAAAACATGCAATGAAATGAACAATACTCAATAGTTTTGAAACCTTATGGCTTTATTTGAAAGAGCAAACATTCCTCTTTTTTTATGGCAAACGACTTCATTGATGCGTCTTCGGCTTGCTCCGCTGTATCGCGTTGTAGCGCAGTACTGCGCTGCCAAACTGCACGTTTTTCGAAAAAAAGTTTTTAACCGAAATAAGGCACTCAAATGAATTTATGTTAACAAACAAATTGGTACATCTTGGGATCGTAAAACTCGCAAGGTATTGTAAAGAATCCAATTCATCTATAGAAAGCAATAGATTTGAGTATCAGCATCATTACACAATATTTTCAAAAATACAGCTGAAACTCCCATTTTCGTCAAAGATGAGCGCTACATAGCCATGATTACCGACTTTTTGTTGGCCGTAATAGAATATACCAACTTGGATGACATATATTTTCAGAAGGATGTCGCAATATGTCCCACAGTCCATCAAACAATCGATATTTTGCGCACTTAGTTCGGAAATCGTGTTTTTCGCCATATTCGCGGTGACAATTGATCACTTCAGAGCTGCCGATTAAAAACTTTAAAATTTTTTTTGAGGGGTCTCGTTAAAGATTCATGCAACATGGGAAATCCAGAAATGTTCTAGGCCCATTCGACGAATATCGTTCAAGCCATTCGTGAGATAGAACCAGAAACATTAGAAAAATGGGTGCCGAGAATGAGCTACTGCGGAGCTAACCCAGGCAACCGCATGAATGAAGTCGTTTGCCATAAATAATGGGAATATTTGCTCTTTCAAATAAAGCCATAAGGTTTCAAAACTATTGAGTATTGTTCATTTCATTGCATGTTTTAAAAAGATACCAGTTATTGGACCACCCTGTATTTATGTAACTTTCAAACTATTTGTCAGATTGAAACATTATGAGTGGGGCAAATTAAGTCAATGATGTAAGCTTTCACAATAGCTTGTTTGGAGTGACCCTTATACAATACAGCGTGAGTTACAGAGTCCCAAAGTTGACCACCCAGAGATTAAAAGGCTTTCGGAGCTAGTAACTTTTAAAAATATGCAAAGATTTTTAATTTTTTTTGTTTCAGTTTTTGCAATTATCGTACTAAGGATAACAAAAACCAAAAAAAAAAAATTATAAAAATTTTTCCAAAAAAAAGTGTTTTTTATTTTCCGACAAAATATGCCAACTCTAAAAAAATATTTGTTTTTTGATGTAGTAATAAATGCCATCTCTCAAAAATACGCAAACAAGTGCAAAATATAAAATTTTTGGCATATGTAAAAATTATTTAGAATATTTAAACCATGTTATGGAAGGTACATTGTTAATTTTTACAATAATATGCGAAATAACTAGTTTTTTAGCTCTCCTGAACAGTAAGCTTTTTCGAGTTGGCATTTATTGAATATAGTTCGACGATATGTTCATTAGGACTTGCACTTTGAAAATACCAAGTAAAAAAAATCGGGGGATACTTTCCCCCCATTTCCTCCACCCTTTGCCACGACCTTTAAATAAGGGGGGCACCCCTTCCTTTTATTGAAAATTGTTTGGTTATAGTAGGTCTTGTAGAGCGTATTATAAGCTTTAAAACAAACAAAAATGCGCTCTGTAGCTACAAAGCACTTATGATATTAAATTTTTAAGATTTAAGAGTGTTGCGATTTGGAGATTTTGGGGGAAAATGTGAAAAATTTTGATTTTGAGCGATTCCATCGTTGTTCCAACATAAAAATTTTAGAACATATTTTTTAGGACTTTCTCTATAAGATGATCAAGTAAAAAAAAAACGGTGGATACCATCCTCCCCATTTTCTCCTCTCTTTAGTCGAGCGATGTACGTCCGTCTCAATGTTTATAAAAATGGACTTGACAGATTTGCCGACTAAGCCAACGATACCCTCTATCACTAGAGTGGAGGGTATAAAAAGTCAAAAATAATTTTTTTAATGTCTGGAGAATTTCCTCATAAAAGTAAAAATTAGCTATGTTTATACAAATTTTCTTGTTTTTTAGTGCATATTTTAGGATTATTAGTGCATAAAAATTTAGTAAAGTTTTCTGCAATAAATTGGGTAATTTTTTATAAATTACTACTGTAAACTGGGAAAATTTCAATTAATTTCGAATGGAATTATAGTTTGTTAAAATTTATCGAATTTTAAGTAGGCACCTGTTCTCAATTTAGTCATTTCACAGAAAATAATATCGTATTTTTTTTTTTAATTAAAAATGGATTTGATATTATATTTAACTTCAATTAAACATTTTAATTGATTCAATTAATGTTTTAATTGAATTCTTGACTTTACTGAAAACAAAAATAAAATAAACAAACGAAACCGGTTTTGTATGCATTAGTGTTAGTAGCCAATGAAAAAATAAAAATGCAAAAAACAACAAAAAAAACTTTTGAACTATTGTTTTGTATATTTTGGTGGTAGCAGCCAATGAATACATAAAAACGCAAGAACAAAATTTAGTTTTAAGGCATAATTACTTGAGCGAATACGGTTCGGAGACGTGTCAGCTGATACGTTAGCTTGTACTAAAATATATAGAAATAGGTACTTAAACGAATACGTGACGGTGGTGCAGCGGCCGAACTTTAAAACGACACAACAGCCCGTCACGCTACAGCACCGCTACAGTAGCGCTCAAGTGCCTGGGCCTTTATTGTTTTCTTTAAGGCGACTGGTCGTTGCGGATAAATTGTTTGCTGATAAAATTTGTACAGTTGAAACAAAAAAAAAATAATATGATGTGTTTTGCACATTGAAATATAATACAATTTTTTTTTGTTTCAACTTTACTAAAGCGACAAAAATGCATGCAATAACAAGATTTATGTTTCTATGCAAAACTATACCAACTGTTTATATTTAATAAAGAAAAAAAAATCTTAATAATAAAAAACAAAAAAATTCTATGTTTATTTATTTTGGGGCATTTTTTGAAGTTTAACTTTAAAATTAAATTGAGTTGTGGTCTTTTTTCAATTAAACATTTTATGTGAATCAATAAATCTATATTATTGATTTTTAATTTAATATTATTTTTTTTTTTTAGTTTATTTAATTACAACTTTAATTGGTTTTCCATTTTATTTTCAATTAAAACTTTAATTGATTCAATTAACAATTTAATTAAGTTTTAAAACTGTTTTCAAACAAAATGAGTAATTAATATACGCATTTTCGTGATACGTCCGAAATCAATTAATTTTTTAATTGAATCAACGAATTTCGTAATTGAAATTCATTTTTATTTTTTTCTGTGTTCAGAAATATGACAAACAAGTTTATTATTAAATCGGCAAGAAATTATTTTGATTTGCGTTTAAATTTTTGGTTAAATCTAAACTAATGCTAAATTGTCAACATTGTTAATGACTCAACTTTCTTCTTATTTAATTTATCTTCTTATATTCATAATAAAAAAATCAATAACTTTTTTAAACCTTTTCAAAAAAAAAAAACATATAATAATAAATTTTAATATGTATATTCAAACATTATTTATAGATGACAATTCCTTTAAAAAAAAAATTCTAGTTGAAAACGAATACACAAACAAACATAAATATTAAAATATGCAAAACAATTTTATTTTTCAATTTTGAAACATTTTGCGCAACATAAATTTGAAAATGAAAAGATGAAAACACGACCCAAAAACACCAGTAATACTACCCAAAATACATACCGTACATATCTATCTACACTGAAAAAAAATTTTACCATTTTTAAAGCATGTTGAACTTAATTTAAAAAAAGAAGGGTATGCGAGGGCTCCAAAGATTTTAATTCTTCTTCCAAGTATATTTTTTCCTAAAACATAGTAATGCATTTACTTAAATATATCTTAAAAGTAAGTATAATTGTACTTATTATAAGTTTAATTGTTTTTATCCAGAGGAAAAATATTTTTTTAAAATAAGTAAAAATTTCCTTAAACTTACGGATTCTGTGGACCCTATGGAGTCCCAATGTGAGGACCCTACGGGCCCCCAATATATGGGGCCCGCCCATGAGTATTTGCGTACACTATTATAGGGTCACTATTGATTTTGATCCAAAATTTTGGTCAGAATCGCTCTATCTGGCTTAGTTTTCGAGATCTGGGAATGGGGTCTTGAGAAATTTGATCATGAAATAACTCGAAAACTATAACTCGGAGAGCTTTCGGGTCTTCGGCGGTCATATTCTACAAGTTAAGGACTACAAAAATGCCTTTAGAATTTTTTTCGTATCTGCAGTATTTGCAGAGTTATAGGCATTTGAAAATTCCGCGAAAATCGAAATTTGGATTTAAAGTTAGGGTCTCATGGGGTCTTTAGATGGGGCCCCCAGATGGGGTCCCCAAAATACCTCAAGTATTTTTTTCTTAAGTTAAGTCAATTCTTTCTTAAACTGATGAAGATATGGAATCAAATAAAGTCAATGAAATCAATAAAATAAAGGTTACTTTTTTCTTAACTTAAAACAAAAATTGATTAAATTAAAGAAAATGCGTTTTGGAATTAAAGATTAGTACTTATTTGATTCAATGTCTTGAAAATGTCTATACTATTTTTAAGTAAGTTACGTACTTATTTATTTTTTTTGCACACAATTTAATTTTTTTTCTTTTAAGTAAAACAAAATTTTTTAATAAACCCTTTTTTTCTTAAATGCAATCAATTCGCCATTAATGTAAAGAATATTTAACTTAATTTAAAAAAACAAATTAAGGAAAACTTTTGTGCTTTTTTAAGTATTTGCATGTACTATCTTCAAGTTTATTTTCTTTGTTTTAAGTAAAACCACCTTATATTAAGTTAAGTTGAAGTAAATTATAAAAAAAATTGTGTACTTAAATTAATAACAGTGTTTATTTAATTTCAGCATAGTTATTTTTTTCAGTGTATGTATGAATGTTTTTATGTATCTACAAACTCATACACAAACACACACACATACTTTACCTTATTCATAGATACGAACATAATATCAGAAAAGGGACACAAATAGGTAAAAATTATTGCAGAAAATTTATGTCATGAGACACTTAAGAATTTTCAAAATACCAACAAGGCTTATTTACAATTTGAATTTTTCTTTTCGTTAAGGGAAAAAGAGTAAAAGAAAAGGGAAATTCATTTCCATGAATTTGAAAAACAAAATAAAAATATATACATATCTACACTCAAAAAAAAAAGTTTGTAAAATGACATAAAATCCCCGTGATTTTACGGGGCAGGTTTTGTAAAATATGTACTAGCAAGAATCCCCGTAATGTTACGGGGATAATTTGTAAATTGATTTAACAAAAGAAAATGTAAATTTACAATTTTTTTTGTAAAATACTAACTTTGAGGTGAACATTTTTTTTGTAAATTTACAAAAAATCTGGTAAATTTACAAAACAAAATTGTAAACTTACAGAAAAAGGTTGTTATTTTACAAAGAAAAAATAGAAAATGAAAAAAATAAATTGTAGATTAACAAATTATTTGGTTAAACTACTGTTTTTACCGCAAAAAAAAATATTTACAAACACGTATATTTACAATAAAAATTGTAAATTTGCAAAAAAAAATTAAAATTTACAAAAAAAAAATTGGAAACTTACAAAAAAAGTTGTAAATTTACAAAATAAAGTAGAAAATCATGAACCAAAATTGTAAATTTACAAATTGTTTGGTTAAACAACTGTTTTTTATGGCAAAAAACTTGTATATTTACAATAAAAAGTGGTAAATTTACAATTTTTATTGTATATATACCATTTTTTCAAATTTTTTTGCCGTAAAAACAGTAGTTTAACCAAAAAATTTGTAAATTTACAATATTGTTTTTGTATTTTCTACTTCATTTTTGTAAAATTACAACTTTTTTCGTAAGTATACAATTTTGTTTTTTAAATTTTAATATTTGTTTTGTAAATTTACAAAAAATTTGGCTAATTTACATATTTGTTTTGTAAATTTAAAGGTTTTTTTCTATTGGTGCATCTTATTTTTCCAGCTGGAGTAGCACTTCAACAACCTGAAATGATTTTTTTTTCACTTGAACACTTTTAACATACTTTTTAATGTATAACACTGCACTTTTTTATTTTTTTCGACATTTTGTTTTTCTTAAGTAGAACATATGAGAATTGCGAAGGAGGCTACACAAGAAATTTCTTATATTTCCAGGAAAAATTAGTCAAAAAATAACAATTTTTTTTTTTTAATTTTCAATTATTTTCACAAGTATTTTTAAAAAATCGGAAAAAAAAATTTTTGGATATTGTAGATTGGATGTTTAAGTACCTGTTAAAATAAGAAAAACTTAATTTTTCATAACTGGCAGCTTTTTATTGACATTTTAGGTGACAAATTAAAAAAAAAAATTACCAAAAAAATATGGTAAAATTACCAAAAAAATGGTAAAAATACAAAAAAAAAAAGAACTAGAACAATTATATAGCAGAAACACATAAAAACTGTTGTATTTTACTTAACGCAAATTACCAAAAAATGGTGTAAAAATTCAATTTTTTTGCTAAAGGTTACAATTAAATGAAAATTTTTTGTGTCCGGAACTTAAAAAATTTCCAAACTTTCTTTTCATGAAATTTTTTATTTATAAAAAATTATTTTTAACTAAATTTTTTACTCCAAAACACAAAAAAAAATCTGAACTTAGAAAATTTTTGCGTGTCCTATTGTTGAATATTTTTTTTTTTTTGTAAAACAACTCTAATTCTAGTAATAAAATAAGTTTTGTAAAATAACATTGGAATTTTGTACTTTTCAATACATACATTTCAAACTGAAAACCTTGTAAACGATCTTAAAAAAAAAAAAATGTTTGTAATAAAACATTTTTTTGGTAGAAAGACTAAATAACATCAAGTAAAATTTTGTTGTACAATTACAGTTTTCTTGTGTAAAAAAACTAAACACCTTGTAATATTTTTTTAATTTGTAAAATAGTTCATTTTTTTGTAAATTTACCTAAAAAATTTGTACAATAAATTTACCAACGTATAATAGTAAAATTACAAAGCAAACTGTAGTTTTCGTTTTATTAAATATACAACAATTTTTGTAAAAAGACAAAAATATTAGTAAAACAGAATTACAAGACCTTTTACTTGTAATTTTACAAACTTTTTTTTTTGAGTGTACATATAAATGATAGTCAGATCTTGAAAAGGTTAATTCATTAAAATATTATTTTATAAATGCATTGTAGGAGAAGGCGCGTGGGTGAAGTTAAGTTCACACTCACAAAAAAATAATTAAATTAAATTAAAAAAAAAAAAAAAATCACAAGAGTTTTCCTTAATTTTTTTTTTTTTTTCAAATTAAGTTAAATATTCTTTACATTTATTGATTGCATTTAAGAAAAATAGGGTTTATTAAAAATTTGTATTATACTTAAAAGAAACAAGTAAGAGTGTTAAATTCGGCTGTGCCGACTCTTTTATACTCTCCAACACGTTTAAAATTAAAAAAAAAAATCACAGGGGCGACTTTTTTTTGGTGGGGGAAGGGGGGTCGGCGGACTTGGTGGGGGACATCTGTACCACCGCTATATATTTTTACAAATTATTTGTTTATGGTATTTATGCTTAAATAATAAATTTTTATCGTTATTTTTAATTAATTTCTATAACCACGCCCCAAAAGGGGCGGCCTGAAAAATATCGAAGTTTCTAACCCCCTTGGTCGAAGCGCAGGTCTATGAGCATTATATGGCATAAAAATATTACATTTGCTGACCAAAAATTAAAAAAAAATCGTAAAAATATCGTATTTTCAGGGGTCGTTTTAGTTCTTCAAGGGGGAACTTTTTTCCCCCTGGTCCGATTTTTCCCATCTTCGAACTTAACCTTACCAGTAACAAAAGAGATATTCTTGCCCAATTTAAGGGGTCTAGCTCTTTTGGTTTGGACTGCATCGTTATTTCTACAGACGGACGGACGGACGGACATCGCTAGAATGTCTTAGATTCTATCATGGATCCATATTATATATACTTTGTGGGGTCCCCGATCGATATTTCGATGTGTTACACACGGAATGACAACCCATACTGTGGTTGGAGGGTATAAAAAAATTTAATTGTATGCAAAAAAAATTAATAAGTACGTAACTTACTTAAAATTAGTATAGACATTTTCAAGACCTTAAATCAAATAAGTACTAATCTTTAATTCCAAAACGCATTTTCCAAAAGCCCTCAAAGTTATTGTTTTCGAGTTATTTCATGATCAAATTTCTCAAGACCCCATTCCCATATCTCGAAAACTAAGCAAGGTAGAGCGATACTGACCAAAATTTTGAATTAAAATCAATAGTGACCCTATAATACACTCCGCATCATAACTATAGCCGCATTGCATTTTTCGGTTTATTTAATGTTCAAGAAGTATTTTTATGAAACCTATTATGGTATATTACAGTGTTATAACAGTTCTCTTGTTTTTATAAATTTGAGCCATCAGCTGTTTGAATTGAGAAAACGGCGACCAATAACTGTATTTTTCAGTGTTTCATAACTATAGCCGCATTTCAATAAAATCAGTTGAAATGAGTTCAAGTCAAAGTTTCGTGGCCAAATAAATTTTTTTTTTTGGTAAAATTCGTTCCTCTATTAATTTTTAAACAAAATGCCACGTGGTAAATTTTTAAATGAAGTCGGAAAAGTTTGAGCGTTACATTCGGCTGTGCCGAATCTTTTATACCCTCCGAAATGTAAAAAAAATCCAGGGGCGTTTTTTTTGGGGGTGGTTCTTGGGAGACGTTAGGGGGCACCTTCCCCTTGCGATTTTGAACTTCTTCTGAGATAAGAATGTTGCATTTGCTTACCAAAAGTACAAAAAACTCTGCAAAAAATGCGTTTTTTCTTGGGTTGGTTTAGTTCTCCAAGGGGGAACTTTTTTCCCCTTGGTCCGATTTTGCCCATTTCCGAACTTGACCTGCCTAGGAATATAAGACATATTCGTGCCAAACTTCGGAAGTCTAGCTCTTTTATTTTGGACTGTATCGTATCCTCTACACACGGACAGACGGAAAGACGGACAGACGGACGGACGGACATCGCTAGAATGTCTTAGAATCGATCACTGATCAATAAAATTTATACTTTATGGGGTCCTAGACCGATATTTCGATGCGTTACACACGGAATGACAAAATGAGTGTACCCCCATACTGTGGTTGGAGGGTATAAAAAGTAAAAATTTTAGGCTTTTTAGAAAGTGGTTTAAATTATCGCGAAATTGGACGAAAAATTAAGCGATCTGACAAAGTTATCCGAAATTTTGTAAAAAATAAAAGTGGATACGGGATGAACAAAACAGGGGGTCGAAAAAAAAGCTATCTGAGAGAGATCAACGCCGTATTATTAACGCTGCTAGCAATTCTATGAAAACTCTTTCGCAGATTGGTAATGAATGCGGCTTAAATGTGTCCAATTCTACAATAAGTAGAGTCTTAAAGGAGTCTGGAACGATAACAAGACTATTATTTTTTACAAAATTTCGGATAACTTTGTCATATCGCTTAATTTTTCGTCCAATTTCGCGATAACCTTAACCACTTTCTAAAAAGGCTAAAATTTTGCCTTTTTCGACTTCATTTAAAAATTTACCACGTGGCATTTTGTTTAAAAATTAATAGAGGAACGAATTTTACCAAAAAAAAAAATTAATTTGGCCACGAAACTTTGACTTGAACTCATTTCAACTGATTTTATTGAAATGCGGCTATAGTTATGAAACACTGACAAATACATTTATTGGTCGCCGTTTTCTCAATTCAAACAGCTGATGGCTCAAATTTATAAAAACAAGAGAACTGTTATAACACTGTAATATACCATAATAGGTTTCATAAAAATACTTCTTGAACATTAAATAAACCGAAAAATGCAATGCGGCTATAGTTATGATGCGGAGGTGTACGCACATACTCATATGCGGACCCCATATGGGGGGCCCCGTAGGGTTCTCACATTGGGACTCCATAGGATCCACAGAATCCGTAAGTTTAAGGAAATTTTTACTTATTTAAAAAAAAGTATTTTTCCTCTGTACAAAAACAATTAAACTTATATTAAGTACAATTTTTCTTACTTTTAAGATATATTTAAGTACTTAAATGCATTACCAGTTTTTAGGAAAAAATATACATGGAAGAGGAATTAATATCTTTGGAGCCCTCGCATCCCCTCTTTTCTTAAATTAAGTTCAACATGCTTTAAAATTGGTAAATTTTTATTTCAGTGTGTAAAGATTCATATTTTAAATGTATTTTTTTATAAAAGCAGTATTAACAAGTAGAAAAGTTAAATTCGACTTGGCCGAATATATGAACACTAGACCGACTCACCTTATATGGGCAAAAAAAAAGTTAAAGTTGTACCCCCCTCAAAATTAACTTTGACATGTTTTATGAAGATTCCCAAAATATTTGGGCTCTAGCGATAATCTCCCGTGAGCTAAACCGCGTCAAAAAAGGGTCCAAAAATGGTATTTTTCATGAATAAAAAAATCAGTAAATTTTTTTTTGTCCAATGAATGACCAAATTTAATAGATATTTAGGAATTCTTTGATTCTGCATTAAAACATTTTAAAAATCTAACCACAGACTCGAGATAACGAGTTGTTTACGTCAGGTTTTTGATGCTTTTCAATTCGATTTTAATGAAAACTTAAAAAACTTTGGTATTTTTTGTCCGATTTTCACTTATAATACATCGTTAGAAAGGTGTTGACCACCTTTGAAATTGAAAAATAATTATGTTACTTTTTATTCACTAGCTGGTGAAAAACGGGTTTATTCACCACGAGGAGAATTATTATCCAAGTTACAAACCCAAGTCATTAAAATTTTTGGTTTTAAGAAAATGAAAATAGTAATTCTTGTTTTCTTTTTCGTTAATTGTTAGCTTATATAGTCAAACTGAGGTGGCGTCCTGCAACTTTTTAAAAAAAAAAGGTGGCGTCCTGCAACTTTTTTAAAAAAAATTGCAGATTTTGTTGGTCTGTCGTTTACCTTATGAATTTACAAACAAGGTTGTGTAAATTCATTAAAGAAATATATTCCTTTATAACTCTGATTAAACTCTCATATACAAGAGTTAAAATAATATTTATAACTGCGGCAACAAGTAAAAACAGCGTATGTCTAAGAACCATATTTTACTTAAAAATGCTATGAAAAGCATTTTTAAATCTCTTTTTTACTTGTTGTAAACGTTTTTTTATAAGGGTTTAACGAGCAGTAAAAACTTAGCAAAAATAACCAAAAATCTATTTTGGTTTTTCTTTTAGCTCACTCAATTTTTGAGTCAAAAGGTGCTCATAAATATGGAGTAAAACAGCAGTATTCAATAATATCAATTTGCTGTTATGTCAAGTTAACCTATTATAACGTACTGACACAGATATAAATACATGTGTATGTTACGTCTGTATGTGTGTGTCTGTGTATGTATGGATGTGTGCAGGCGATGGCTGTTTTTAGAGATGGTAAAGAATCGTAAAAATATCAAGTTTTGTTGTTTGTATGAATTTTGTTTTGTTATTGTATGAATGAATAAATGAACGAAGGAATGAATTGTTACCTACTTGAATTGTTACACATTTGTGTAAGTGCCTAATAAAAAATTATAATCGCCCAATTATTCTGTTAACGACTCACGTAATGTCTTGCATATATTTTGGTATGTAAATTCTGCTTAAATGTTTTTATTTTCACCTAAAATATGAGTTAAATATGTTTGTATGAGGAATAATACCTGTATTCATTTTTCGAACATATACATTAGAGTTAATTTTGAAAATTTGATCTGCGGGTATCATCATTTTTATACCCTCCAACTACAGTATGGGGGTATACTCACTTTGTCATTCCGTGTGTAACGCATCGAAATATCGGTCGAGGACCCCATAAAGTATATATATTATTGATCAGTGATCGATTCTAAGACATTTTAGCGATGTCCGTCCGTCCGTCCGTCTGTCCGTCCGTCCGTCCGTCTGTAGTTAACACGATGCAGTCCAAAATAAAATAGCTAGACCCTTCAAGTTTGGCACAAATATGTCTTATGTTCATAGGCAGGTTAAGTTCGGAAATTGGCCAAATCGGACCAGGGGGAAAAAAGTTCCCCCTTGAAGAACTAAACCAACCTCTAAAAAAATACACTTCTTTACATGTTTTTTTTTGTATTTTTGTTAATTAAATGAAACATTTGGTATATTTATCGTGATGGGAAGGTGCTCTCAACGTCCCCCACTGACCCTCCCCCCCCCCAAAAAAAAAAGAAACGCCCCTGACAAATTATTGTTTTTAATTTTTTTTTACATTTTGGAGGGTATAATAGATTCGGCACAGCCGAATTTAACACTCTCACTTGTTTTGAATGATTTAGGTTAGCTAAAAAGAATGCCGGTATTTTTTTTTGGGAAAATTTTTTGCTCCTTGGGGGGGGTTCAACGCATCTAAAATCGCGGATTTTAAGCTGATTTTTCTGCAGAGCAAAAACGGCAAAATATATCTTAAATCTGATTTCACCAATCGATTCTACAGCAAAAATTAAAACAATGGTCGTTTTTTGAACTCTTAAAAAAGTTCCAAAAATCCACCACAGAGAGCGGAAATATAAGAATTTTCCATTTTTTTTAAATATGCACCATAAAAGTGCATTTTCAGCTTAACAAAATATCAAAAATATCACAAAAAATGTTATCAATAATACACCAAAATGCGTTTCTTTATGAACTTTGACCACAATTTCCTCAAAAACAAAACTTTGGAAACCAGATTTGGAATCAGCAGTGAAAGGTTAATCGAAAACGAGTGTTCAAACCGCTGACACTTCCAAAAAATGTTCAACCCAGTTGGAAAATGTGTCACTGAGGAAATTTCCACAGTGATTCCTTGAGGAAATGTCTTCAGGTTCTGACAAATCATAGGTAATCCTTGATGACATGTCCTCACATTGTCAGCACTGAATGTTTGCTTTAATAGTGTGGACAATTCCTCTAAGACGTCTAAAAGGAAATGTCTCCAGAATAGCAGTATATTAAATTAAAATTTAAAATCTGGGCAACTCTTCAATTTCCAAGAAAAAGATGGCAATATTACCAATTTATTTAAAATAAATTCAAAATCTAACAAGTAGAATAAAAGCAATAAATAGACAAACAATTTTAAAATAAAGTTTGGAACAAGTAGTAAGGTGTGGGACTAATAAACTGGAGGTTCCAGGTTCAAATCCAGTTAGGACTAAAAACGGCGAAAAGTTTTTTCTAAATATGAGAAAGATAATTTATAAAGGAAAATGGATAGAAGTAAAAACTAAAGGAAATACGAAATTTTTTTGTATTTTCGCATGACCTACGTCAGACATTTCCCCAATGAAGTCTTAGGTGACATGTCCCCAGAAGGTCAGCCCTGACCACTGCTGACTTTGAGAGAGGACATTTTGAAAATTTGTATGAAACTGTCCTCAACCCAGTACATAGAGATGTCTTGTGTATGTCAGCAGTGACTCTGACATGTCACCGCTCCGTCACTGAGGATGGCTCGAGGACGTTGCCAACTGGGAAATGTCGATCAGCGTTTTATAATTTTGTCATTAGAAAAAATACTTTAAAGCCTTATAACTTCTTAACGGGTGATAGAAAGGTGCTTTTTGTACCAATTTTCTTAGCAAAAACTGCCTCTTCATCATGCATGACCAAAAAAATTATAAAATTTTTTTTTTTAAATCGCTATTTCCGCTCCCTGCTGTTGGTTTTTTGAACTTTTTTTAAGAGTTAAAAAAACTTTCATTGCATTAATTTTTGCAGTAGAATCGACTGGTGAAATCAGATTTGCAACATATTTAGCCGTTTTTTCTTTACAGAAAAACCAGCTCAAAATCAGCGTCTTCGGATGCGTTGAACCATCCCAACCCAAGGATTGAAAATTTTTCCAAAAAAATACCGGCATTCTTTTTAGCTCCCCTAAATCCTTTAAAAAAATTATGATACCCGATAAACAGATGAAGTGACATAGTCATCAAACGAACTCTAATATACATATATGCACATACAAACACGCAAATATTATTAAATTAAATATGTATGTATATAAATTAGAAGAATATCAATAAATGATTAGATTAACAAAAAGAAAAAAGTGAAGTTAATATCTTTAATAATTTCTTTATCAATCAAAGTTACAAATTCAATTAAGTGTTAGCCGGGGCAATTTAGTCATTAATTTTTTGGAAATAATCACTCATCGTAAAATAAACACTTTGTCAAATAGTCTACTAAATTATTATTATTTTTATTATATATTTTTTCACTTTAATCGATACTAATATGTTTCAAAAAAAGTAGGTAGTTTAAAACTTTAGTTCTCTAATCCACATATCAATCATGACATCACCCAAATGTCTTTTTGTATCTTAAAAAAAAAAGTGGACTAAAAATCATGTTGATAAAAATCAAATATTGACAAAGAAAATCCCAATATACATAGAACATGATTTTTCCATTGAGATTCCTGTTACAATATTTTGTGATACCGAACAACAGGCTAAAAACATAAAATCTAACTGGTCTCATAGCATCGACACGGATAAAATTATTCAAACATTTGAGTTAGGGTGATTCAATGAAAGAAATTGACAATTTGGACAAAAACATCTAAACCTGTAAAATTTCGTATATTAACATTGTCATTCGAAAATATCGGTCCAGGAATGATGTCCATCTATTTATTAAATTTTTTCTAGAGGAGCTAAGGAATTGAAACTTGTTTGAAAATGTTTACAAAACGACACACAGTGCCACATTTGGCCAATCTAGAACGACAAAAATCCAATTTTTATTATATTGACTTGAAATTCGGTATAAATGTTCGTTTTGACTTCGAAAATAACATTATGAAAAATGTGGGAGGCCGGTTAAGGGCCACGCCCACTTTTTTTAAATTTGTAATTTTGGTTATAATTTCTTTAAATTTGGTATATATACTCTCAATGACTGTAGAAATAATATCACAAAAAAAGGGGGCGGTCAGACAACTGCCACGCCCACTTTTTTAAAATATGTTTAAAAAATATGTAAAAACAAGTTTTACATATCGCCCCACTGTAGTCGGCGTCGCAGACGGTCGCAAAAGTTAGCCATTGAAATAAGTACTATGGATATTGGTCAATATATCTGAAAAAGTCTGGCGACCAATACGGACCAAACACAAAAGTTCTATTCCATCAAAAAAAATAAATATATAATTTTCTTTTCAAAAATTTGTATTTTGTTAAAAATTGAATAAACAATAGAAAAATTTGTTTAAAAAACAAAGAAAAGATATGACTTAAAACATTAAAATATCCTTTAAAATTACCAAAAAAGAGTGGATAAATATCTCTTTTTGTTCAAAAGTTACAACAGTTTAAACTCGACTTAATTTATGCGAAATAATGTGCACTAGTTACAGGATTTTACAAGATGCAACTTTATGCACCCACCTGTTAGTAACGAGCAGAATTATCGATCTTATATGATTATTTCCGTGCTATTAGGAATGTTCAATAATACATACAAACATATCATGAAAATCGGGGAACTTTTTTTTTTGATTTTTGTCGTGCTAGATTGGCCAAATGTGGCACTGTGCGACAGGGGCATTTTGGAGTGGCGACGGCGAGGGACATTGTTTTTCTTCAAATTCTTAAAAGTTAAATGAGGTTTATAAATAGGGTGACCTCTTTTTTCTGAACTCAAATCAGTACGCCCAAGCTTTTACGTTTATATTTTCGTGAAATACCTCTCTAAAAACTCTTTTCTATGGCAAACACTGAAAGTTTTTTCAGCACTCAAAAAAATTCGGTTAAACTAACAAACTTGGGGCAATTTCAGTAAAAACAACTGTTTAAAAAGAGCTGTTTAAGGTATAAAAACAACTGCCTTAAACTGTTGTCGTTATTTTGCAAAAATAATGTTGTTGAATGTTGATCGTTTCAGTGGAGAAAATCTAACAAACAAAAACCCACAGGTTTTAAGTTTAAGAAAATCCCTCAAGTTCTGAGGACTTTTTTCCATAAGTTTTGATAACTCCGACTTTTATAAAACTTCCCAGATAAAAAGCTCATGTTTTTAAATAGCGGATGATGTTCTGAGGGATTTGTCCAACAAATTCTGAAGACATTACCTCATCGAACATCTCAGTATCATTTAAATTGATGCGATTACATTATCTTTCTAAAAATATAAAAATTCCATCATCCCGCGAACTTTTCGTTTACAAAACCTCAATGATTATGGGCGCCTTTTTATATAAACATTTTCATATTTATAGGATCAAAATAACCTCAGGCTCAGATATATTTTTGCGTTAATGAACCTCTTGATTCACGAACTCTGAACTTTTTAGAATTGATTCAACTCATATTATCTCTTTGTCATACTTTAATTATAAAAAACTACTCCTACTATGACTTATTTTAGGGAAATTCAAGTTTTTGTATAAAATTTTCGAACAAAATTATTTTTTATGTTAAAATGTTCAAAAATCAGTATAATCAGTACATATTTCAAAAAATCAGTACAAATCAGTACAACATCTTTTGATCAGTACACGTGATCAAAAATCAGTACATGTACTGATGAAATCAGTACGTATGGTCAGCCTATTTATAAAACATATTTTGTACGGAAATTCGGTTAATAAACTTTGCACAATTAAAACTCTTGGTCAGTAGATTAAAAACATCCAATAAGTTAGTTTTTGTCATTGAATCATTTTAAGATCATTTAAAAAATATCATTGAAATCTTAGATTTTTTCAAGTTTTACAAACTCGCGACAAACTGCAAAAGTACCCAATATGTTTTATATTTTAGCACAGATTCGTAATATGCATTAAATTGTGGGTTCAGATTTAAAAAAAAAAAATATTACCCATAAAGTGTGGGGAGGAATCAATTTTATAGCTAATCCAAGTTTTTTGCGTGATAACTTCACACAAATGTAATTATGAAAGTCGTCAACACATAAAAAACAACCGGTTTTTTGTTGCTCTGTCAAATAAAAAAAATATTGTACAATATAAAAGAAAAAAAAAATTGGTCAAAAATTAATAAAAAAAAGATCAAGTAATTAGTCCAATTACTAAAGTAATTGGTTCAATTATTTTAGTAATTGAACCAAATACTTGTGTAATCTATATTACAATTTTCGTGCTCGGATAAAATTCAAACACTAAAGTAATTGAATCAGTTAGGGAATTCACATGGGTATCGTATTTGGTGTTGTATGTGGTATGTCCTATATTAAAACCGGGTTGGTTAAACTTTAAATAATGTTTACCAACCCTGTTTTTAGATACGACATACAACATATACAATAAATACGATAACCATGTGAATTACCTACATAAGTGTATTTATTAATTGATTTATTTTTATTTTTTTCCAATAGAGGGCATAATTTTGAACCAAAATTAAAAAAAAATTAAAGTAGTTCGTTTCTCACATAATCACCTTTCATAGTGACCAATTTTTTTTTCTTTTATGTTGTAAAATATTTTTTTATTGAACAAAACAACAAAAACCATGCTGTTTTTTCTGTGAAAGTGAGCGATCTCTACACACCCACTTTAAGCCATCTCATATGGCTTAAAGTGGGTGTATTTTCCGCAGATTTTTCTGCTGATTGGACAGAGAATTTATTTCGAGTGTAGTAAAACCCTATACTAGAATTATTCAGTTTGGCGACCAATTCCTTTTTATATTTTAGAATAATGGCGGTATATTGAAGAAGCTTGAATGTGCTCAGTTCTGTATTCTTCTAAGGGGAAGTGATTTAGTTTGTCGTGAAAAAGTTATGGCTGATCCACCAAACGCTCTACCTGTAGGGTGTTTTGTGTCGTAGATAGAGTAGCCTTTGATTCTAAAGCAATTTCTAAAGTGAGTTACAGAGACTAGCAGTATATCAATACTTTGGGAATTAAAGAAATTTTCTACTTCTCTTTTGTGTTGGCTTAGGCCATACCATCTATTTTAAACACTTTAGGTGGTCCATATACAATTTTCTTAATTTTTTTTTATTAATTTGTTCAAAGGAACCAACTCTGATTAAGGCAAAAACTAATGACACCATATTTTGTGGGTGCGACTGCTTTTCAGAATCTTTAGAGGCCCATAAAAAGGAATTGGTCACCGAATTGGACAATCCGTGTATAGAGTTTTACTACCATTTAGTAGTAAAATCGAACCTATAAAGTCAAGTTCTTGAGTTTTTTCACTGTGTCACAGCGTAAGTAAAGGGAATATGTAAGTAAAAGGAATATGTAAAATTAAATTCAGCATTTTGAATTACCTTACTCTATTAAAAATATTTTTCCATAGACACACATATAAAAAAATGCTGGACAATTTTACACCTATTGTAAAATACATATAAAACAAAACGCATATGTGTATGTGAAACACCGAATAACGTATAGGGAATCAATATGTGTATGTATGTAAGAACTTGTATGTATGTTAGCAGAGTTTGGATTTTTATTTTTCGAGAATATGCATGCATGTACTACGTATAAAATATATCATAAATCATTGTTAACATAAACCATGTCAACGTTTTATTGACAATATCAAATACATACAGTGAAAAGGACACACACACACATATAAATATACATTTATGTGTACACCTTAACCTTTAATTATAATTTAAAAAGGCAAAAAAATAAAAAATAAAAACAATTTTATTTGTGACTAAGATTGTGACTCATAGCGTTATCAGTAGAAATAAAAATAAATTATTTCAATTGTATTTCAAAGAATATCTAATTGTTTTGATAGAGATATCAGCTGTATTTTATAACCAACCATTATATTTCAGAATTTTTTTTAGCTGTACAATATTTACAAATGAAAAAAGCAATGTTACTAAAAACTAAAATATAAAATCACAACCGTTGTTAAATCAGGGATAGATGCGTGTGAATAAATAAAAATCTAAACACTTTCAGTTAGACACGTATATTTTTTTAGAAAAACGTACCAAAATAGTGATCTAAAAATTATTTTGGTTCAATAGAAGGTAAATATTATGAATAAAAAATAACCTATAAAGCATTAATCTTCCCGGCTAAAAATAAATGTGTATGTTCATATATGCTTATATAAAGATCTTTATATGATCATATATGACTTATATGGAAACATATATGATATCATATATGCAAGAAACGATCCCATATATGTGGTCGTGTTTAAAATATGTGCCATATATGATATCATATATGGAACCATATATGCTATCATAAAATGTTAAATTTGAACCAGAATTACAAAATAAAAGTTTTTTAGGTTAAAATTATATTATTACTTTACCAACGATTGACATACCTTAATATATATCAATAATTTTACAAATATTGCAAAATATTCTGCATAAAAAAATTTTAGAAAAGGTAAGTTTTCATTAATATGTATTTAGAATTTTAAAATCATATGTATTAATTTTTTCCAGTTCATCTACTACACTATAAATTATTTTGAAGTCCCTTACTGTCGCAATAGAAAATTGGAAATGGAAAGAAGGTATAAGAAGTTTGGAGGCCGAGTTACTAGTTGAAGAAAATTTAACCATGCGGAGCTACGTTAAGCTCGCTCAACTTGGAGGGGAGCGCATATACACCACCCTAACGCTATCACTACGGTTCCAACACTACAAACTATTTTGAAAACGCTTACTTTCGCCATAGCAAATCGAAATGAAAAGAAGGTTTGATCAGTTTTAATGTTGAGTAACGATTTGGGAAGGACAACGTTTTTACTTGCAATTACAAGAAATCTGTCAATAAGCGAAATCGACAACCTGGCACATTGTCGCCATGATGTAAATTTACATGAAAAAAATGTTGGAAAAGGTAAGCTTTCATTAATATGTATTTGAATTTTAAAATCATGTTTTAATTTTTTCCAGTTCATCGTCATAACAAGTTTAAGCGTGGACATTTTATTCCAAAACAAGATCATATTCAAAATGAGTAAATGTAAATACGTCGCAAATACAATATTATTTAGTAATTTGATGTTGAAGAAAATTAAACTACGCAGCTTCGTTAATCTCGTGCAACTGTGGAGAGGTCATATGCACCACCATAATGTTGTCACTACGATTGCAATACTGCAAACTATTTTAAAAACCATTAATGTCGCCATAGCAAATTGGAAATGGAAAGATCGTATAAGCAGTTTTAAGGCCGAGTTAAGTTAAGCTCACTCAACTTGGAGAAGAGGACATATGCACCACCAGAAATGTTATCAATACGATTCCAACACTATAAATTATTTTGAAATCCCATACTGTCGCAATAGCAAATTGGAAATGGAAAGAACGTATAAGTTTGGAGGCCGAGTTACTATTTAAATAAAATTCAACCATGAGGAGCTACGTTAAGCTCGCTCAAGATGGAGGAGAGGGCATATGCACCACCATAACGTTATCACTACTGTTCCAACACTACAAAATATTTTAAAATCGCTTACTGTCGCCATAGAAAATTGAAATGAAAAAAACCCCAGCAAAAAAAGTGCGTAGTACTTCTATTTGGAGTGCTTTAAAACTACAACAAATGTAATGAAATACAACAAAAATAACAAAAAACACAAGAAAAAAACACACAAACAGTTTTTTCTACTCCATAAAAAGTTGTTATTCAGCACTTAACTCATTACCTTCCGCGACACTCCCATACAAAAGTAAGTAGATATTCAGTAGATAAGAAGTACTCCGAGCTTTCAAACAACTTCCAACTACTTCCACGGAGTAGTTCTTATCTACTGAATATCTACTTACATTTGTATGGAGGTGTCGCGATAGGTAATGAGTTAAGTGCTGAATATCTATGTATTCTGGACTAAAAAAAACTGTTTGTGTGTTTTTGTCTTGTGTTTTTTGTTATTTTTGTTGTATTTCATTACATTTGTTTTAGTTTTAAAGCACTCCACTGAGAAGTGGTAATGACTTTTTTTGCAGGGACGTATCATCAGTTTTAAGGTTGAGTAACGATTTCGAAAAGACAACGTTTTTACTTACAATCACACGAAAGCTGTCAATTAGCGAAAGTGACAACCTGGCACATTGTCGCCATGATGTAAGTAAAAATAGTTTCTTATCCCTATCCTTCAAACATCGTTACACACATAACCCAAAAAGATAAAATACGTACTACTAATATATTGCTTTTAATCGAAGTCTTAAGTAATTATGTAACTACAAAAAATTTTGAGTAAAAAACATGCATTTAGTAGTAGCAAGTTCTTTTTTCTGGAATAAAAAAAGGAATATGGAGTAATTTTAATATTTTATCAGATGGAGTTCTGAAAGACAATATACCTTTCCGTAAAAAGCATTCATTGTCTTAAGCAACCCATGGTCCTTACAAAATACACTCCATTAACATGTATGTATGGGTCTAGCAGTATCAAGCCAATCTTTAAAGGATATTCGTGTTATCATTAGCCCATTAGCACCAAATGCTGTTGGTGGTAATAATTCAATACAATAAAAATTCTAGAAATATCTTGTATGCATACTAATATTATTTTCTATAAATTTTTTTAGATTTTGACTTTTTTAACAAAAACGCTAAGTCCGAAGATAATCGAAATTAACACTAAAACAAGAAAACACAAAGGAAATAATCGTTCCTGTAACAAGCCCTTTGTTCGCATCTTTCGTAATTGATATCAATTGAAAAACTTGATATATTAGATCTTTTATGTTCAATTTATTTTTTTGAATATCAAAATGTATTCTCGTATCTATAATATATTTTTATATGGTCACCAAAAATGCAAACGATAGTAACTAAAAAATCAAAATCATCAAACTAAAGGTGGTAATTTAAATATATCAAAAACACCAGTAATGAATAAAACAATATTTTTTATTTTTAATTATACTTGCGTACATCGTTTGCAATTCTGGTGAATATATACATAATAACCTATTACATATAGTTTAAGATGAAAAAATAAATAAAAAATATAAAAAATAATTTAAAACAAATTAAAAACATCATATATTATTCAATATATGATTCAATATATGATCCAATATATGATTCAATATATGATCTAATATATGATCACATATATTGCATCATATATGATCGTGTCTTATATAAGCGCCAATTTTGGAATATGTTCATATATGAGACCATATTTGATACTATATATGATACTGTATATGGTCTCATATATGATATCATATATGATGATATACAACATTTTTAGCCGGGTTGGCAGATAATTAAAGATTTCTTTATATTTTAATAGTAGTAAATATTTTAACATAAGGGACTGTAAGTTGTTTACCGGTGAAAAAAAAAATGTTTCGAAACATCAATTAATTTCAAGCGAAAATTTGACAGTCATATGTTTGGTTATGTTTCCCGCATCGGAACACACAAAATTACTTTAATTTACCATTTTTTTTTTTTTTTTTTTTAATTTTTGTCCATTTATCTGAAATTATTAATTTTTATAGTGCCAACAACTAATAAATGCTTAATTTCATTCTGAATATAAAATTTCACTGCTTGGTCTGTACAATTTAAAAAAAGTTGCTAATATTGCTGCAACATACAACGGATTTTTTACGGGTTTTTCACCAGCTGACAGAATACCTCTTCAGAGAAATTTTTACAAGAGTTACGACCATCATTTCTATATATTTCGGACAGGCTGATTCGAATGGCGTACTCCGTTTTTCGATGTATGGTACAGTTTTCATGCAAAATGTCGTTAAAGATTTGCAGATTTCTAGCCAGTTTTTTAGCAAAAAAAATTTGCAAAGTTATTGATTTTTAAATTGTACGGCATGGAAAACAAAGATATGGCTTGTAGCAATATTTCTTATGCAAATTTGATTTAACGCTCTTCATCTTAAGCCCTTAAATTTGCGAATTTTCTAATTTTTTGAAGTTTTCGCGAAATTAACCGCCAAGTCAATCTTTGATAAAAAAAACTTACTTTTAGTGAATCAAAAGGGCATCCCTAACAATACGAATAGTGGAAAAAAAACAGCTATATTATATGAAATATCATGATGATAATCGAGAAAACCCGTTTTTTGTATATGGCAGCATCACTTTACGAGATGATTTAAGGCTCCATCTTTTAGTATATAATGTGGGAAACTTAAACAATTAACGGACCAGAAATTTGACCAACAAATTTTTCATTTGCAAAAGTTGTCCCAACAAAAATTATTATTTCAGTGTTTACGATACAATTATTATAGTTTTTGTTAAGATTACTTTTGCAAATGGTAATAATTTTATTTTTTTCGACAAATTTTTGGTCAGTTAATTGTTTAGGGTAATAGCAAGTTTTTTATCAAAGATCAACTTGGCGGTTAATTTAGCGAAAATCTCACTCACTCTCCAACTGGGTCCGAATATTACCCAGCTAAAATTGGCATTACTAGTAATGGGTTTTGTAATCCGAATCAGATGTTAATCAGTAGTTACTTTTTGAATGAAACACTAATTATTTTAACAAGGGCGTGAGACAAAAATAAGTAGTGAAGAGTATGGAGATAAATAAGTTACTGACTTGGATTACTAATAAGGAGTAAAACCCCATTACCTATAAGAAGTAAATAATTAGTTAATTAAAACATTTTAAATTTAACTTGATTTTACTAAAACTTAAAAATTGCGTAATTTAAAGTACTTTTTAAGTTAATTGAATTGTAGAGGTTAAAAACTGCAAGTTCAAGGAGATATTATTACTTAGAAGTGCTTTTATAACATATTACTGAAAAGTAGTTACTTTTGGGCTTAAAAGAATGTTAATGATAATGGGTACTGATTATAAATAATGTACTTGGTAATGATTACTTTTCACAACTCATTGCCATTTTTTTGCTGGGTAACTAATATTTTAAGAAAAATAACCAACCCGAATCTGCATATTTTCTCACTTTTGTAGCACTGTGTTATTAAAAATGGGAAAAAACTAAAACCGATTCGGCTATTTAAAAATCTATTCTTTTTAGTCCTTTGATTCTGAGTTTAATACAAGGTTTGAAAATTTTTGATAGCAAAAAATCTTAAAATGAAGCTTTCTGTAGGAAGCCATTTTTTTAAAGAAAAATTTTAATAACTTTTTGAGCATTTTTTTTTAACAATTTAGCTCACTCGTAAAATCAAAACTGATTTTCATAAAGAGAATATTTATAAATAAATTTCAAGAAATATGTATTAATAAATTTTAACTATCTCATAAATAACTCTTGACTGCATATACACACACACACACACATACTATACAAAATATTAAAAGACATTATTGCCATAAATTTTAAACATAAAATTATTTTTTTGCCAAACCATTAAATTGTATAGTTGAGCATCTTATACACACATCCATATTCTTTGGTGAGTACTGGTGATGTGTATAATGTTTCATTAAAAATTATACAAAATTTATGTTTTCAAAATTAAAAACAGCGGAAGATGGAAAAAACGAACGCAAGATACAAAAAAAAGAGAAAAAAAAGAAAACCCATCCATATGTGATGAAAACAGCTCAAAGGCAAAATAAGCTTACTTGCATGAAGCCAGCCAACTCATAATATTCTCTCATGACATATAAGAGGTTTACGCTATTTTACAAACGAAAAAAAAGACCACCAAAATGGAAGGAATCATTAATATTATCATCATCGTCATCATCATAGAGCCAAGGGTAAAACATTAACATACTTGTTCCCATATGCAAATATGTATGTATGGATGAATGTAGACTCCGCACACACACATTGCCATGTTCATATACATAGTAAATACTTATATACTTACATACGTATGTACTCGTATATCGTTCACTTACATATTTCTCCTTGTGACAATATCAGAATATTGGAATTGAAAGAAATTGTTCACTAGAACACCAAAAACAAAAAAAAAAATAAAGACAATTTTTTTTAAATAAAAAACTTAAGAAGGGATAAAAACAAGACAAACAAAATTTTAAGTCATTGTACTTGGTTATAATTAATTGAAGAACTTTAAGCCAGTGATGATAACATTTAAGAAATTTTTATATTTCATAGACAAAATCTTAAAAAAATATTTTTTTTAACGAGAAAAGTCTTAAAAAAATCACGGCAGATACGAAAAAAAATCTAAAGGAATTTTTGTAGTCCTTAACTTGTAGAATATGGCCGCCGCGGCGCTCCGAAGACCCAAAAGCTCTCCGAGTTAAAGTTTTCGAGTTATTTCATGATCAAATTTCTCAAGACCCCATTCCCATATCTCGAAAACTAAGCAAAATAGTGCGATTCTGACCAAAATTTTGGATCAAAATCAATAGTGACCCAATAATAGTGTACGCACATACTCATGGGCGGACCCCATATATTGGGGGCCGGTAGGGTCCTCACTAGGGTCCGCAGAATCTGTAAGTTTAAGGAAATTTTTACTTATTTTAAAAAAATATGTTTTTCCTTTGGATAAAAACAATTAAACTTATAATAAGTACAATTTTACTTACTTTTAAGATATATTTAAGTAAAAGCATTACTATGTTTTAGGAAAAAATATACTTGAAGAAGAATTAATTTCTTTGGAGCCCTCGCATACCCTTCTTTTTTTAAATTAAGTTCAACATGCTTTAAAAATGGTATTTTTTTTTTTTCAGTGTAGAGAATTTAATAATCTACAAATTAAAAAAAAATCATCAAAATCGGTTCAGTAGTTTTTCTGTACAATTGCAGCCGATTTTGTCCTTTAAGAAAAGTATAACTATTATTCAATTGAGTGGCAACCCTAGAAATTCTTGAAGACCAAATTTTGTGTTATAAAATTTTAAATAGTTCATCTTTCAATTAAAAAAAAAACAGGATTAAATGTCTATATTGGCCCAGGTTCCGAATTAAAAAAAACGTAGATCGCAGACAAAAAGTGCTAAGTTGTCATCGCTAATATAAAAACACTTACTCTTTTCTACATTTCGTTCACACATGATGAAAAATCTTCGCATGTTGTAAACGCATGTGTGAGTGTAAACGCTATCAGTGATGAAAGTATAAAGTATGCAACATAGCAAAAAATATAAAAAAAAAATGGAAAGCTGATAATGTCATCAAATATAAAAGGAAAGACACATTGTAATAAATTAGCAAAAAATATAAAAGAAAAACTTTTGATACTCATGAAAAAATAAGTACGTATATTTTCTTTTATGTGGCTTTGTCAATGGTTTTTTTCAACTTTCAACTTTTTATACATGTTTTTTCTTTTTTTATTTTAAAACATTGGCGCAATTTAGAAATTTTTAAATTGAAATATTGAAATTATTAAGAAATACCCTCACCATAAGACGAGGTCAATTTTAAGTCAACAGATAAGTTGACTGGTATTTAAAATTTGCTACGAAGAATTCCAAAATTTTTGACTACAAAAAAACACTTTTTCGGCCTTACCTATTTCAATTGTCTTAAAAATTAGTAAATATATTCTTCTGATTTTTATTGAATTTCGGTTTTTGTTATTTAGTCAAAATTGTGAATGGTTCGCGTTTTATCGCTGTTCAAAGTTGGTATTTTGCAACAATTGCATGAGAAATACACAATGTTTAAATGATCATATCTTTAGAACGCATCATCCGATTGTGACGAAATAAAGCGCAAAATATTGGTTATGTCCTGTACTTAAAACAGAATTTTGAAAAAGGATAGGATGCTTTGCAAAAAGGATACTGAAATTTAAAAAATGTCCTTAATTTGCAAATATCTCAAAATGCGTATCTTTAATTTTCCTATATTTTTTTGCACATATAGCCCAAAATGTGCTTAACAACATATGCAAATCCCAAATTGGGGTGATTGGCGGTTTATTTATAAACGTGGTTACATGAAACGACTTATTGATTTTTGTTAATAATTCTTGTTTACAAATGAAAAACAATCTCTGCGAACTAACCGCGAATAATTTTTTTGTATGTATTTTGGATTGCTAAGCTCAAAAATTTCATTAAAAGAACAATTTGCGAATACATTTTTGTTTAATTAATTTTTTAGCGTTTTTTGGAGGTATTTTTACTATTTTGCTTATATCTTAAGTTCTGTTTATCTGATCTTCGCGCAATAAAAACCAAACTAAAAACAATCAAATTTCCAACAAATCCTACATTCATAATTTTTTCATCAGTTCATAGCTTTACGCGCAAACAAATTTTTTAGCGTTATTTGGAGGTATTTTGATTATTTTTCTTACATCTTTAGTTTCGTTTATCTGATCCTTCCGAAATAAGAACCAAATTAAAGACAATCAAATTTCCAACAAATCCTACATTCATAATTTTTCCATCAGTTCAAAGCTTTCCGTTCAATAGGCAAACATATGACTAAAATGAGTTTTTTGATTAACAAATCATTTAAAAAAAAGTTAAAGAAATAGAAATCTTTGCAATTAATTACGTCTGTTTATTTGTCTGCAAAGCCTGAACATTTAGAAATATAATAAAGTTGATTTGATGAAAATCTATAGGTTTACTCCGAAGTTATCACAAATTATATGAATATACATGATAAAATAAAAAAAAAATGGTTATTTTTTACAATTTCTGTTTTTAAAATTTTTAAAAAATGAGCTTTGTTAATAAAACATAGTTTTTTCTTGTTTGCCTATTGCGCGTAAAGTTATGAACTGATATACAAATAATGAATGAAGGATTTGTTGGAAATTTGATTGTCTTTAATTTGGTTCTTATTGCGAAAAGATCAGATGAACGGAACTCAAGATATAAGAAAAATAGTCAAAATACCTCCAAATAAAGCTAAAAAATTTATTTGCGCGTAAAGCTATGAACTGATGAAAAAATGATTAATGTTGGATTTGTTGGAAATTTGATTATCTTTAGTTTGGTTTTTATTGCGAGAAGATCAGATAAACAGAACTTAAGATATAAGCAAAATAGTTAAAATACCTCAAAAAAACGCTAAAAAATTCATTTAATAAAAATGTATTCGCGAAATGTTGTTTTAATGAAATTTTTGAGTTAAGCGATCAAAAATACATATAAAAAAATTTTCGCGGTTAGTGCGCAGAAATTGTTTTTCATTTGTAAACGAGAGTTATTAACAAAAATCAATAAGGCGTTTCATGAAACCGCGTTTACAATTAAACCGCTTATCACCCCAATTTGGGATTTGCATATGTTGTTAAGTACATTTTGGGATACATGTGCAAAAAAATAAAGGAAATTTAAAGATACGCATTTTGAGATATTTGCAAATCAAGGACATTTTTTTAATTTCAATATCCTTTTTGCAAAGCATCCTATCCTTTTTCAAAATTCTATTTTAAGAACAGGACATAAGCATTATTTTGCTTTTTATTTCGTGACAATCGGATGATGCGTTCCAAAGATACGATCTTTTAAACATTATGTATTTTTCCTAAAATTGTTGCAAAATACCAACTTTGAACAGCGATAAAACGCGAACCATTCACAATTTCGACTAAGTAACAAAAACCGAAATTCGATAAAAATCAGAAGAATGAGCATGTTAATTTTTGGATAAATTGAACCACCATCGGCTGATTGCCTATGCTATTTTAAATGGAACCAGTCCTACCCATCAAAAGCATTTAAATATATTGTCATAAGCAGGGAAACCAAAAATATGCAGTATCATGTTTTTTCCTGTGCATTTTATTGATAAATGGGTAAGGTATTTATCCGTTTCAGAAGATTTTAAGAAATCTGGCATCGATTTGTTATAGCATATTTTTGCATATTTTAGCCTTAAGAGCATATTTTTGCATATTTTAGGTTTAAGAGCATATTTTAGCATTAGAGCATATTTTTAGAGCATATTTTCAATTTTAAGAGCATTTTTCCACTTTTTAGAGCATATTTTTACATTTTTAGAGCTTTTTTTAAATTTTTAGAGCATTCTTTTCCAATTTTTTTTATGACAACATTTATTTTTAAATTTTTTATCCAACAAGGATGTTTTTTTTTTAGCAATTACGGAATTGTGACGATTGATTCCCCTTTGTCCTGTTCTTGCTTCATATCGGTATATGAAACTATGTTTTCAATAGATTCATTTTTGTAGAACATATTTAACACTCTAACTATCGCACTTAACAGTATTTGGAGGGTCTATTCTCTAACAAATTGTAGAAAACACAGCAAAAAAGGGGACATAATTTTTTTAAGAGCATATTTTTATTGTTTTTAGAGCATATTTTCCGTTTTTAAGGGCATTTTTTAAGCGCATAAAACGTGTTTTTTAGAGCATATTTTTGGTTTCCCTGGTCATAAGTATTCAAATGAAATTGAAATAATTCTTAGATTCAGTTTGTCTCAAAAAACTTTTCACCTGAAATACGTGATTAACTATCATACATAAATGTTGAAAAAAATGCACGTGTCCAGTGCTATAATTTTATTTCATATGATAAGATGGATTATTTTGTTTTAGACACTACATTTTTTTTTTATTTGTTTAATATTCTCATTCTATGTGAATTTGAAAGATGGTTTACCATTGTGTTGTTGTGGTCTAATGTGCATGTGTGTGCACGAGTTTGTATATGGTTTAGTTCAATGGTGCCCAAACACTTGTTAAAGATCGACAAAAACACACGTACACAATCCGAACAACAACAAAACTAACAGCAGAGAGCGTAAAAAACAAAAAAAAAATATTATCGTTTCTCTTTTTGGGCATCACTGGTTTAGTTCTATACATGTTATTGTACTCCATTTTTTTAATTTTTTTGAGGCTCAGTTGGTCGGTGTCTCTCTATCTGTCTAATAGTAAACTGTTGTTGTTTTTTTTTTTGGTCGTTATTGTTTTTGTTGTTATTGTGGTGCAATATAAATACCAACACCATGTTGGTACATATAATATACGTAGATACATATGAGGCATTCCACACCAAATGTCCCGCTACAGAAAAGAATGTGTCCCATGAATGTCTGAATAACTAGGTGGTATGGATAGCCCTATATGGAACTAAGAATTTTACGTTTTTGGTTTTCCAATTTTTGAAAAACTGAACTAATTGTAAGTAGGTGTGGTTAAATATTGGAAAAATTGTCAAACTTGAGTCGAATTCTCTTGATTAAGTATTTACCAAATTAAAACGGAATGCATCACTATCTAAAATATTTAAATTCTTGTTTTTTATGGGTTAAAAAAAAAATTTGTTTTGCAAAACTTTCAGAACCCGTTCTGAAATTTGTCATTTTTTTAAAAAGTAAACTTTCCAAAAAAACGGCCATTTTTTTTATAAATTTTAATTCATCAGGGAATTTTTCGTATTGTTCGAGAAACCGCATTTGAATTAGGAATGCCAAACGGGATTAACTTTTAAAAATCTCGGGATTCGGTATTATGAAAATTTAAATTTCGGAATACCGGGTTCTTCGGGATTTTTTTATTTCGCATGTTAAAAAAAAAATAATATTTATATAAACTTAAACATGATCTAGTGTCTTCAGACCAAAAAAAATTAAGTATACCATTAGAAAAACAAACCCTCTGTCCTTGGTAAAATATGATGGCGGGTCTTTACCTAGAACATGTTACCTCTCTACCTCAATTTTTATTAGCCACTTAAGTCCTTTTTTAAATAATCTTCTACTAAAGGACTAAAACGTGTGTTGAAAGGTTTTTACACACATTTTCATTTTGTCAATTTGCAATAGCATTATTATTTTTTTTTTTTTTGGATTCCAAACCTTTAGGAACATTTTTTGACTTGATTTGATTAAGTAGTATTTCGAATTACCCAAATGAGATTTGTTTTTAGTTTAAAATTTAAAATTTTATAAACTTCGGTATTTTCGGTATTTAAAAAAAAAGTCCCGGGGTTCGGAATTTTAAAAATCCCGAGATTTTCAGGATCGGGATTTCCCGTTTGGCATGCCTAATTTGAATATTAGGCCTCTGTTCTGTCTTTCACAACTTTTTAATTCACATGAAAATTTCCGAATCACATGAAATCAAGTTTAGTGTTTTGTTGATCACGTTTTCATTCGAAGTTGAAATCGAATAAATAAAACTTAAAAAATTATAAGGAAAAAAGTGCATTCGTTTTACTTTCACCAAATTTTATTTATGTGAACCAAAACGAAAAAGAAATTCGGATGTGAAATCTAGAACACCAAAAAAATTCGGAAATTTTCATTTTCACATTTTTTATGTGAATTACTTTTTTTGGAACAGCGGCCTTAATTTTCATAAAATAATCTGTAATTCCCTTGTATTTTAATGCCTCAACATGGCGTATGAGTTACAAATATTTACAAAATTCGTTGCAGATATATGATACTCATACGCCACGTTGAGACAATAAAATACTTAAGATTTGCAGAATTTTTATAAAATTTAATATTCAAATGCGATTTACTAGAAAAATATTACAAATGTCCTCTTGATTTTTTTTGTGTGGATAGACAAATATCTAGACTATATAAAAAAATAAAAAAAAAATGTGACCGGATTTTTGATAAATTAAATTTTTTGAAAAATGAATAATTTCAAAACGGGTTCTGAAAATTTAGCATAATAATTTTTTTTATTGATAGCCCATAAAAAAAATTAACAAGAATGTAAATTTTTAGGATTTCAGTGCATTCCGTTTTAATTTCATAAATATTTAATCAAGGGAACTCGACCATAGATGGGACTAATTAATTAAAGGGACCAATTAATTGATAGTTTAATTGCCATTTAATTGATGTCAATGGTAATGAAATTTTTTATATTACCGTTGGTTGTATCAATTGTAGCAATTAAATTACTAATCAATTTAATTACTAATAAAAATTAAAAAAAAAATAATTACCATTGGTATGGCATCACTTAAAAAAAAAAATTACCATTAGTAAAAGTCGTCACAATATTATCAAAATCGTTAATATTTGAAAATATCTGTTGTGTTTTGTTATATGGTGTTTTAGTTTTTCACATTTTATAAACCAAAAACTTCATTAACAAGACAAACCGACATTTAAAATCCTACTGAAGATGACAATAACTGGGGTGTTTGAAACCGGTATAGGAAATACCAGAAATGTCTATAATTTTTAGAAATTCAATTTTTCTTCTGCATTTTTTAACTTGAACCCTTATAACAAATATAATTAGAGCCCGTGCTCGATCTGTACTTACAGAAAAAATCAAATAAAATTACTGACAAAATATGTCGCCATTAGGCACGTCTCCGAAACAGAAAAAGCAAATTCCTTCATTTGTGTCTGCAATTCCAGATCATGTTGGTAACCCTTGCAAAATAATGTAAGAGTCAAAAAAGTTGAAAGAAAGTATTAAGTGAGGTTGAGATTGCTAGAAATAGAATTGCAGTGTTGGAAACTGTCAAAATTTATTCTGTAGAAACTATAAATATTCACATATATAAAAAACAGTTTTCATTAACAAGACAAACCGACATTTAAAATCCTACTGAAGATGACACTAACTGGGGTGTTTGAAACCGGTATAGGAAATACCAGAAATGTCTATAATTTTTAGAAATTCAATTTTTCTTCTGCATTTTTTCAACTTGAACCCTTATAACAAATATAATTAGAGCCCGTGCTCGATCTGTACTTACAGAAAAAATCAAATAAAACACACTTTGATTGCCTTTGTATAACACAATATTTGAAATTTTTATTTGCGTTTTGTTTTTTGTCTTTAAAATTTTCATATTTTTTTGAAAAACATATGTACTTTGACGTTTACATTTTTAACTTTTCAAAAAAAAAAAAAAGTGCAAACTAATGGTTTTGAAACCAATTATAATTGGTGTTTTTCAACAATTGGTGCATTTCAGTACCATTAGTAATTATTTTTTTCAATTAAAAAAAATTAATTACCATTAAATGGTAATAAAAATTTTATCATTACCATTGATATCAACCAATGGTAATTAAATTTCAATGGTAATTAAAAATTCCCATCTATGAACTCGACACATTTCACCATTTTTCCAATATTTAATCACGCCTCCTTGGCCCAATTTTTAAAAAATTGAGAAACAAAAAACACAATTTTCTTAGTGGTATATAGGGCTATCCATACCACCTATTCAGAAATTCATGCGACACATATTTTTTTTGCTGGACATTTGGTGTGGAATGCCTCATATATTGGTTGTTCTTATGTATGTGTATGTTTATAAGTGTGTTAACATTAGTATTGTACAGCAGCATTACAGTAGCTTTAGCAAATAGAATGCAGAACCAAACAGTGAAATAACCACTACACTCACAGGCAACAGAATCATATGCCACACTGGGTACTCAAGCGTATTTTCATTAATTATGCGGTTTTCGTAATTTCCGTTAGTAATTTGTTACGTTTGTAACAAACAGAAAAATTTGCAACAATGGCAGCAGCATCGGCTATGTCTACTATTAGCAGGAACAACAAAAACATTTGTCGTATTTTTCACATTATTGTCTTGACTCTTTTAATGCACCCTACCCTGCACCAAAACAAAACTGCATTAACAATTTGTCACACCATTAACAACACTTTCTTTTGATATTTGAAAATATTTCGCTGTATTCAGTTTAAGTTGTGAACGATGTATTTTTCGGACATCTTAAACTTCAGTAAATATTTCCATCATTTTCCTATTACCTTTGTTTCAAAAATATTACAAATATCGCATTGCACCTATTTTTTCATGATTTATAAAAAGCGAAAAGTGTAATCACAGTTTGATTTCTACATGAAGTAACAGTAACAAAACTGTTAACAATGAAATCGTATCCGATTCGCGACATCTCGAAAATTTATCAATGCTTGCAGTTTTATCACCCTTAATAACCTTGAATTAAAACCTCGTACCACATTTTCATCGTTAATTGAAGTACATCCCAGCGTACATTTGGACTCCGAAAAGACGATCATAAAACATTATACTATAAATGGTTTTCCTTTTTAAATGGTCCCTCTTTTTGAGCGCTCTAATATGACTCATAAAAGACTCTGAAAAATGTATGTTTTTATTTTTTTCTGAGTCTTTTTAGACTCCTTAGGTAAGGTTGGATGGGCGTTCGCCAATTTGGCGAATTCTCTCGGAGGCCATAAGGCCCAATTTGATTCCCCTGAAGTTGTATCCTTACCCCTCTGATATATAAAAATTCAAACCACTCAGATTCTCTAAGATATTCTGCTAGTGACGTCAATGGGACACTGTTTAGGTAATCCAGGTCATCAAAAAATCGTTGCGCCAAATACTTAACACAATGTTTCATCCTCCTTCACTTCCCCACAACTTCTACAAAAGTTCCTATCACAAATTCCTGTACGAACGGCCATTTGGCCGATTATACAGTGTCCTGTCAGTACTCCTACTAATAGGCTAACCGTCCGTTTGCCAAAGGTAAGAAGACTTTCTGTCCTCTTAGGATTTGGCAGTGGCCACATGGTATGTGATATCCTGCACGTGGTCAGTGATATCCACCTATCCTTTATTCTATTCTCTGATATCCTATCAATTTCGTTTATCAACTCCACTATAGGAACCGAGACATCAGGTTCGATATGTTTCCCCACCGACTCGGAGCCAATTCTTGCACATTCATTAGCTAATTCGTTGCCATCGACCCCATTATGTCCAGGGACCCATATTAGACTGACCATGTGCTGGCTGATTCGATGAAGGGACTGTATACAATTACTAACAATTCTCGATTTTACATTGCTTGATTCTAAGGCCTTCAGAGCTGCAATACTATCCACAAAAATGTTAATGGCACAAGAACTAAGGTCCTTTGCCGTAATCATCTGCGCGGCTTTGTCAATTGCAAGAACCTCGGCCTGGCAAACACTTGTTCGGGAGCCTTACTGAGGCCCTGATTTTGAGGCATTCAGAGTATACTCCCGAACCTGTACCCATCTCCATCTTCAAGCCGTCCGTAAAAATTGAGATCGCATTCCCCTTTATAATCGAGTTTTCTCCATAGGTAAGTATTGGTCTAATTATCGCACAATACATCCAGTGGATAATATAATACAGTTTTATACCCCACCTTCTTCCGAAAGTTCTCTGCAGGTGTAAAAAGCACATAACGACTTTTTCATCCTTTCCTCTGTAATCCTTTTCCAGGAAAACTTTGAGTCCAGGATAACGCCCAGGTATTTCGCCTCATTAGATAGTTCTAGGGTGATTCCATATAGTTTGGGAAGAACAAACCTGTATTTCTTAGTCGTTTTAGTGAACAAGACGAATTCGGTTTTGGCGGGATTGACTCCCAGAAAGTTGTCCATTGCTCACGTTAAGAGTATCTTAAGTGCTGGTTCCATGAGTTCACTAATCGTTGGTGAAAACTTACCATTGATTAGGATCACAACGTCATCAGCGTAGGCAACCGCCTTGATACCCTTTCCATTGAGTGACTCGAGGATTTAATCTATTACAAGATTCCACAAAAGAAGAGAAATCACTCCCCCTGTGGTGTGCCCCTTGTAACTACTTTTCTTGCTTCACCATCACATATCTTCGAGTTAATTGCCCTGCTTTTTAGCATGTTTCCCGTCCCTAGAATAATCTGTGTGTCCATACCTCTATTTTTTAGGCTCCCTTATAAATGTTGAAAAAAAAATTAAATGTTTATAAATAACAGTTAAATATTAATCTTTTGGGACTTCAAATTCTGATTGTTCTAAAATTATTCATATTTTGGAGCCTTAAAAGAGTCATAATTAATGAGGGCTCCGAAAATTATACACAGGGATCTTTTAAATACCTAAAATAACTTAACTAATGAACAAATAGTAGTTTAGAGGTTTTTTTTGCGATATCTCGAAGAATAGACCAGCTAGAATTTTTTTTATGGGCAGTTTTAATTTCTTCCAACATGTTCGAATCAAACTGAATGCCTCGTTTTTTACCATTTTTAAACAACCGGTTTAAAATGTGAATAAAAAAATATGTAACAAACAATTTAATTCTCTATTTCTCGCGATATGGAGAAGATAGCATATTGATGTTTACTGTTTTGTTACCTGTAAATAATGACAATTAAAGTAAAAATGTCGGTGGTTTTTTAGCAGAGCTGGTTACGGGTATTAACTTTATTTTAATGAAACATTAAGCATTACGGTATCAGTTTGTCTACCTGAATCGTTTATAATTTTTACTAATTCTTGTGATGTATTTGCTACCCACTACTGGCGGCTGAAGTGATAAATTGGTCTCGCATGTTTTAACAGAAAAATATTTCCAAGTGTCGCCTTCATCTATGGTAAGGCATTTTAAGCAATTAAACAATTGCCTTTTTAAACAGTGAAGGAGCCACACTTACTTTTATACAAATAATGTGTTTGAACACTCAATACAAAATGTCTAACGAATCTGCTAAAAAAAATCTGCTAAAACTGTAAGTTTTCCAACATTATGTATTATCAAACGCGGTAAGCCTTAAATTTTGACTCGGTTATAGCATGGGCAATTTGAGAAATAAAATTTTTCGGATAAAAGATATAAAACTTACTGAATGGAATGGAAGTCATTGACCAAAATTTTGTTATAATTCTATTTTACCACAGAAAATTTTATTTAAATTGAATATCGAGATGATATTATTCTGACAGAGTTTCTTTTTTGAGTGTAAGCAATAAATAATTGCACACTTTAAATGTAAAATTAAGTTGGATGAATAACTTAAAGGGATACAAATTTATTCATGCACTGTATGCACATTTTAAACTGCATTAAATTTTATTTAAACACATTTCCTGTGAGTCATAGATACATACATACAAATTTGACAATTTCCAAAAGTTTTTATTTATTAAATTTATATTGAATTGAACCCAAACTGGATGATATACGTTTGAAACTGGAGACTAAATGTAGAAAACTGCATTTACAGTTTTTCATTTCGTGATCCTGTTTCCTTTTAAAAGGACTTCAAAGTTAAAGAGGATTAAATTTTATAAAATATTTTTTTAATATTTGTACTTATCCTAGAATGCCACTAGTGATAGCAAATGAAAGAAGAGGATATCCCCTAATTTTCCTATTCTATTATTTTTACATATTAGGAAAAAGGAGGTGAGTTACGTCCTTTCAAAACTGTATCCTTTAATATCATTCAAAATGTTTAACAAAATATTTTTATAAAGTTTTCAATTGACTTTATTTACATCCTTTCATCCTGAAATGGCAAAATATAAAAATGGAAAACTTAGGGAGACCCTCCTCTTTCATTTGCCGTCACCAGTGGCATCCTAGGACAAGTACAAATATTTCAAAAATATTTTACAAAATGTATCCTTTATAAAGTTGAAGGCCTTTTAAAAGGAAACAGGATCACAAAATGAAATACGGTAAGTGCTGTTATCTATATATATAAAAGAGTAATGTGACTGACTGACTGACTGACTGACTGACTGACATACTCATTCATCATCGCCCAGCCCAAACCGCTGAAGCTAGAGACTTGAAATTTGGACTGTAGGTCCACCTCCCGGAATATAGATCCACTAAGGCTGGATTTTTGCCAATGTTGATTCTAAGGGGGTAAAAAGGGTAAAAAACTGTACTTTTGGTACTTTTTATATCTCCTGAAATAATGGTCATAGAGACTTGAAATTTGGACTGTATGTTCACCTCTCGGAATATAGATCCAGTAAGGCCGGATTTTTGTCAATGTTCATTCTAAGGGGACAAAAAGAGTAAAAAACTGTACTTTTGGTACTTTTTATATCTCCTGAAATAATGGTCACAGAGACTTGAAATTTGGACTGTATGTTCAACTATTGGAATATAGATCCAGTAAGGCCGGATTTTTGCCAATGTTGATTCTAAGGGGGTAAAAAGGGTAAAAAACTGTACTTTTGGTACATTTTATATCTCCTGAAATAATGGTCACAGAAACTTGAAATTTGGACTGTATGTTCACCTCCCGGAATATAGATCCAGTAAGGCTGGATTTTTGCCAATGTTGATTCTAAGGGGGTAAAAAGGGTAAAAAACTGTACCTTTGGTACCTTTTATATTTCCTTAAATAATGGTCCTAGACACTTGAAATTTTGAATGTAGGTTCAGCTCCCGGAATATAAATCTACTAAGGCTGGATTTTGCCAATGTTGATTCTAAGGGGTAAAAAGGGTAAAAAACTGTACTTTTGGTACCTTTTATATTTTCTTAAATAATGGTCCTAGAAACTTAAAATTTGCAATGTAGGTTCACCTCCCGGAAAAAATATTCACCAATGCTGGGTTTTTGCCAATGTTGACTCTACGGGGGTAAAATGGAAAAAAGTGTACTTTTGGTACTTTTTTTAATTTACTGAAATAATGGTACCTTTTATAAAAAGTACCCTTTATAAAAAGTACATTTTATAAAAACTACCTCTTATAAAAAGTACCTTTTATGAAAAGTACCTTTTATGAAAAGTATCTTTTATAAAAAGTATCTTTTATAAAAAGTACCTTTTATAAAAAGTACCTTTTATAAAAAGTACCTTTTATAAAAAGTACCTTTTATAAAAAGTACCTTTTATAAAAAGTACCTTTTATAAAAAGTACCTTTTATAAAAAGTACCTTTTATAAAAAGTACCTTACCTTACCTTACCTTACCTTACCTTACCTTACCTTACCTTACCTTACCTTACCTTACCTTACCTTACCTTACCTTACCTTACCTTACCTTACCTTACCTTACCTTACCTTACCTTACCTTACCTTACCTTACCTTACCTTACCTTACCTTACCTTACCTTACCTTACCTTACCTTACCTTACCTTACCTTACCTTACCTTACCTTACCTTACCTTACCTTACCTTACCTTACCTTACCTTACCTTACCTTACCTTACCTTACCTTACCTTACCTTACCTTACCTTACCTTACCTTACCTTACCTTACCTTACCTTACCTTACCTTACCTTACCTTACCTTACCTTACCTTACCTTACCTTACCTTACCTTACCTTACCTTACCTTACCTTACCTTACCTTACCTTACCTTACCTTACCTTACCTTACCTTACCTTACCTTACCTTACCTTACCTTACCTTACCTTACCTTACCTTACCTTACCTTACCTTACCTTACCTTACCTTACCTTACCTTACCTTACCTTACCTTACCTTACCTTACCTTACCTTACCTTACCTTACCTTACCTTACCTTACCTTACCTTACCTTACCTTACCTTACCTTACCTTACCTTACCTTACCTTACCTTACCTTACCTTACCTTACCTTACCTTGCCTTCGGTGAAGAAAAAACATTCTGGAAGAGGTACTTTTTTTAAATTCCGTTTCTAATGGGGGTAATAAAGTGTACTTTTGGTACTTTTTTTGTTCCTATAATAATGATTTTAGAAGATGGGGATGGAATTGGAATTGAAATGGCGTAGAACGGGGAACAATATGAAATAGAGCAGGGAACAATATGGAATGATATTTTCAACTCAAATTTTTGGTGTTTAGCTTTTTTTACTCCATATTTTTTTTATTCCAATTTCTTTTTTTACTGAAATATTTATTCACTCAAAATCCAAAATCCCGACATAAGGGCTCGAAAATTGTCAATTTATTTTTCCCCCGGAACGAACATGATAACATACCAGCAAAGTTATTCAAATTTTATTGTTTAAATTATTCATTGAAATAATTTTATATGGAAGATTTAAACGTCCACAAGTAAATAAAACAAAGACTACGTAGGGGAATTTTTTTGAAATCGATAGAATAATTCTGATCCTTCTATTATCCGTGTATTCAATACAACCGGTAACGAAGTACCGGGATTGTAAGCTAGTATATTTATATATGGGGCATTCCATGTGAAATCGGACACTTTGAAAAACTTTTTTTTTAGATTTTCCTAATTTGTTTACAGTTTTTAGTACCCTTCGAAAACTCCTTCGTGGTAAATTTTCAGATTTTTTTGATGACCCGTTCAAAAGATATCGAATTTTTAAAAATTGGTAGTTTGTTCCTTTACTCAAACTTCTTTTAATCATAACTTCTTCAATAATGGTCCAAATTTCAAATTTTTTTTTTCAAAATTTTTGTTTTTTTAAGTACTTTCTAAAAAAAAATCCCAAAAAATTCTTAAAAGCGCTCTAGTATGCGATTTTTAAGTTTTAAAATTTAAATCTTATTTTTGAAAATGTTTGTACTCTTCGATTTTTTTGAAATTTTTTTGTGTAAAACTTCTATCAATTCTACAAATTTTTTGCCCAGGAAGATTGTGGGATAACGATTATTACTATTTTTTAAAAATTTTTTAAAAAATTTTATTGTAATTTTCCAATCTTAAAATCATTTCTACTGCTCCAATGGTGCGTCATAGAGGGGTCATTTATAAGACCGACCCCCATTAATTTTTACGTCTTAACATTTCTTTGGAAGAAAGTAATACCCTATCTCCAATTTCTAAGGGGGCTCCCACACAAAACGACATTTTTTAAAATTTGTTCCAACTGCTCTAACTGCCCTAATAGTGCCCTTAGAGCAACAAAATGTATGACCGACCCACAATATTTTTTTAGTCCAAACATTTTCTTTGAACACACCTACCCTCTATCTTTAACTGTTAAGGCGGTCCCCATACAATTTTTTTTATTTTTTGTAAATTTGTTTTATTTAATCAGCTTCTACTGGTCCAATGGTGCGTCCGAGAGGGGTCATTACTGAGACCGACTCCCATTTATTTTTACCCTACAACATTTTCATCAAAACATACCTACGCCCTATCTCCACTCCCTAAGTAGGCTCCCATACAAATAACAGTTGGACCAAATTTTATAAAAATGTAATTTTGTATGGGAGCCTACTTAGGGAGTGGAGATAGGGCGTAGGTATGTTTTGAAAAAATGTTGTAGGGTAAAAATAAATGGGGGTCGGTCTCAGTAATGACCCCTCTCGGACGCACCATTGGACCAGTAAAAGCTGATTAAATAAAACAAATTTACAAAAAATAAAAAAAATTGTATGGGGACCGCCTTAACAATTAAAGATAGAGGGTAGGTGTGTTCAAAGAAAATGTTTGGACTAAAAAAATATTGTGGGTCGGTCATACATTTTGTTGCTCTAAGGGCACTACAGTAGAATCTCACAAATTAGAACCACTTTGTTCCTCGGGTAGTTCTAATTTCTGAAAAGTTCTAATTTCTGGACATTTTTTTTTTCAAAGAAAATGACAAAGGAACAATAAAAACAGTTACGAATGCTTTATTTTAACACAAAACAATTTTTGTTTGTTAATATTTAATTAATTTAAGACATTAAATTCGTAGAAAAACGCTTTTAAGCGCTTTGAAATGAGAAATAACAGGCGTTACATCGATTATATCATCGTCACTGCTATCTGATACGTCATTAAACCCATCTTCATTCCATTTTTCGATTTCTCTTACGCTTATAAAATTTTTAAAAAACAAAAACAAATACAAAGTCCAGAAATTAGAACCACTGGTTCTAATTTTAGAGCGTTAACTAATAATAATTCGGGTTTTCCCCTATTTAGCTTAAAAAAACTAAAAAAAAACATTTTGTAGTGAAAATAAAAAAAAAAACTTCCAGAAATTAGAACCAAAGGTTCTAATTTCAGAGCGTCTAATACATTAAAATAACCGGTTCTAATTTCTGGACAGTTCTAATTTGTGAGAGTTCTAATTTGTGAGATTCTACTGTATTAGGGCAGTTTGAGCAGTTGGAACAAATTTTAAAAAATGTCGTTTTGTGTGGGAGCCCCCTTAGAAATTGGAGATAGGGTATTAGTTTGTTCTAAAGAAATGTTAAGACGTAAAAATTAATGGGGGTCGGTCTTATAAATGATCCCTCTATGACGCACCATTGGAGCAGTAGAAATGATTTTAAGATTGGAAAATTACAATAAAATTTTTTAAAAAAATTTTAAAAAATAGTAATAATCGTTATCCCACAATCTTCCTGGGCAAAAAATTTGTAGAATTGATAGAAGTTTTACACAAAAAAATTTCAAAAAAATCGATGAGTACAAACATTTTCAAAAATAAGATTTAAATTTTAAAACTTAAAAATCGCATACTAGAGCGCTTTTAAGAATTTTTTGGGATTTTTTTTTAGAAAGTACTTAAAAAAACAAAAATTTTGAAAAAAAAAATTTGAAATTTGGACCATTATTGAAGAAGTTATGATTAAAAGAAGTTTGAGTAAAGGAACAAACTAGCAATTTTTAAAAATTCGATATCTTTTGAACGGGTCATCAAAAAAATCTGAAAATTTACCACTAAGGAGTTTTCGAAGGGTACTAAAAACTGTAAACAAATTAGGAAAATCTAAAAAAAAAGTTTTTCAAAGTGTCCGATTTCACATGGAATGCCCCATATATTATATATTTCATCCTAGGGTTCTGTGGAGGAACATAGGGCCGCAACAAACTTTTTCAATTCTGATCTGTCTTCTGCCAAATTTTTTATTTCACGCCAGCTTTTTCAAGTTGATTGTATTTCACTTTCAAGCATCCTTCTCCAAGTATGAGATGGCCTTCCTGGTCGCCTACTGCCTTGTGGATTCCAGTCAATTGCCATTCGTGCAATATCTTCTTGTGGTCTTCTTAAGATATGACCCAACCAATTCCATTTTCTCTTGATGATTTCACTTTTAACAAGTATTTGGTTTGTCCTTCTCCACAGCTGTGTTTGATATTGTTGCTGGCCAAAAGATGTGAAGAATTATTATTGTCCAAAAACCTGCAGGCTGTTATTCTGGCGTTGAGAAGTGTTGCAGGATTCACAACAATTTGGACTGGTGGATGTTACATTTGAAGAAAAAAGCAGTAATTTTTTTTTTATTGAGCACTGAGAGGATCTCCATACGGGTTACAGAGCTCCAAATGACTGCTTTGCCCTATTTATACGACTTTTGATATCGTTATCAGATCCTCCATGGGTCGAAATTATGCTTCCTAAGTAACAAAAGCTGCATACATCTTCTAATTCATTTTCGTTTATTTTGGGCTTTGTTGTTGTTTTAGCAAAGTTGATCTTTAAACCGACTTTCATTCCCAATTCATGAATCATGTAGAGTTTGATCGACATATCCTCAAAGTTATGTGAAAGTAAGCATATATCGTCTGCAAAGTCTAAATCCTCTAATCTACCCTGTAAGCCCCACGTAATACCTCTTCCAATAGTCGTTGCCTGTCGCACATCACTGTGTTTAGAACGATATTAAATAGGAGAGGTGATAAAATGCAGCCTTGTCGTACACCAACATTTATGGGAAGATCTTCACCCAGTTGACCTTCGTGGAAGACAACAGGCAGAATCATATAGCTCTTTGATAAGTTCAATTATCTTTTCCGGCACACCTCTACACTAAAGTATTATCCATATAGCATGATGGTAAAGGGTGTCAAAGGCTTTTTCAAAATCGATGAAGGCTAAGTATAGTGGTGACCGCCATTCAACAGATTTTTATAAAATTTAAAAAATATACAAATAAAAAAAAAAAAAACAGAATTACAAAATATTTATTTATTTTATATATAACTGTTTAAAAACTTCTCACATAAAGGCTGTTTTTTTTTTTTTGTTCTTTAAACCCCCCTTAATTTTTCATAAATTATATTCGGAAATTATTTATTATAGTAGTATAAATTATTCAGAAAAATTCTGGGAATAAAAAATAGTCCAGAAAATGCAAACCCTACTTGCAGTATAGCCACAACAAAAACTGTCCAATGACTTTTTAATGATTATTATTAAATTTACTTTTAAAATATGTACCTTGAATTAATTATAAGGCAATTTATTCTACACACATTTTTATTCTTAACACTTAATGAAGTGTTGTTAATTTGTATAATTAAATGATTTGAGTTTTTTTTTATTTTTTGAGTATTAATGAATATTAGGCTGGATCGCAAAAAGGTTGTAATCGAAATTAAGTTCTTGCACTTAAATTTAAAAATAGACACACTTTGTTTTTTAAATTGAAGGGAACCAATTTTGTTTGACTGGATATCACATGGAAAATATGGCAAATTTTTTATTTAACGGCTTATACAGCCAGACACTTTTTTTGCCAAGGATCTGGTGGCTATTTTCGGGTGATTGGGGTGCGCTTATTTTAAATCTTGTAACCGTTTTTCTGGGTCAGCTTTGGTTTTTGAGATAAAGCCTAAAGAAACTTTAAAAATGTGCTATTTTTAATATTAACCAACACTGGACCTGCATCTAAAAACTCAAAGACGATTTTGGGTATGTTGGATATGGTACTTAGTTCAAAGAATGCTCTTACTTTCTTTGAGTCATCTTTAGTTTAAAATTGCTAAAATAAAAATTTTAAACTGAGATTTAGGCCCTTTATAAATATTTTCACTGACAATGAAAGTTTTACAGCCCTTATACAACGATTTGCCTAGAATTTTAAAATATATATAAAAGAGACTCTCAAAAGAAAAACTCTGTCAAAAAATCTGTAAAAACGACTTTCAATTTGAATTAGCAATCTTTTAGCAGATTGTTCTGCTGAGAAGGATATTTTTACTAAAATCTCTGTCATTCAGTTTAAGAAAATAACAGACATTTTACTATGTTTATACTGATTTTGTTTGCTGAATTTTAACTTAGTTTAGTAACTAAAACGCCAGATAAAAGTATAAGCTTCCGTAGCGTAGTGGTTAAGAAGTGTACTTTCAAATCGGAAGGTGTCGAGTTCGATGCTGGCTGGCGGCGTATGTTTTTTTTTGTTATATTTATTCACCTCTTATGACAGATATTTAGCAAACCGTGTCTGCTAAAATCAGCAGATTTCTCATATGGCTAAAAATGGGTGTATTTTCAGCAGATTTTTCTGCTGATTGGACAGAGAATTTATTTTCAGTGTAAGGTTGGGGTGTCTCGGCTTATCGGCCATAACGGGGATTTAGGGATTCAGAAAATGGTGAAAAATCGTTCTATTTAAGAAACTATATGATGTTTTTATATGGCTGTTATATGATGTTTTAATGTTTCAGAGATGCTGATTTTTAAACATAAAAATATATTATTTTTTTTTTTTTTCAAATTGTCTCAAAAGTTGAAAAATGTTAAGTATGTTATCAAAAAAATATTAAAAAAATATAAAAACGCGATTTTGGCCCAAAAAGTCTAATCGGCGATTTTAGTCCACAGATGCTGATCAAAATTTTTGGACTAATATCTTGTTTTTATATTTTTTTAATAACATGATAATGTTTTTAGGCTGGTGTCTAATTTTAAAAAAATTGCAGGACGCCACCTCAGTTTGACTATATAAGTTAACAATTAACGAAAAAAAAAACAAGAATTACTACTTTCATTTTCCTAAAACCAAAGTTTTAATAACTTGGGTTTGTAACTTGGATAATAATTCACCTCGTGGTGAAAAAAACTGTTTTTCACAAGCTGGTGAATAAAAAGTAACAACATTTTTTTCAACAAAATAATTTTTTTTTATCAAATTTTTTTTTTCATACAATTTTTTTTTTTTTCATCAATTTTTTTTTCATCAAATTTCTGTTTTCCATTTATTTTTTTTTATCAAACTTTTTTTTTCATCAAATTTTTGTTTTTCTTAATTTTTTTTTCATAATTTTTTTTTATCATATTTTTATACCCTCCAACCACAGTATGGGGGTATACTCATTTTGTCATTCCGTGTGTAACGCATCGAAATATCGGTCTAGGACCCCATAAAGTATATATATTATTGATCAGTGATCGAATCTAAGACATTCTAGCGATGTCCGTCCGTCCGTCCGTCTGTCCGTCTGTCCGTCTGTCCGTCTGTCCGTCTGTCCGTCTGTCCGTCTGTCCGTCTGTCCGTCTGTCCGTCTGTCCGTCTGTCCGTCTGTCCGTCTGTCCGTCTGTCTGTCTGTCCGTCTGTCCGTCTGTCCGTCTGTCCGTCTGTCCGTCTGTCCGTCTGTCCGTCTGTCCGTCTGTCCGTCTGTCCGTCTGTCCGTCTGTCCGTCTGTCCGTCTGTCCGTCTGTCCGTCTGTAGAAGACACGATACAGTCCAAAATAAACAAGCTAGACTTCCGAAGTTTGGCACAAATATGTCTTATATTCCTAGGCAGGTTAAGTTCGGAAATGGGCAAAATCGGGCCAAGGGGAAAAAGTTCCCCCTTAGAAAACTAAACCAACCCAAGAAAAACCGCATTTTTTGCAGGGTATTTTGTACTTTTGCTAAGCAAATGCAACATTCTTATCTCAGAAGAAGTTAAAAATCGCAGGGGGAAGGTGCCCCCTAACGCCTCCCACCAACCCCCCCCCCCCAAAAAAAAAGGACGCCCCTGGATTTTTTATATAGTTTTTTTACATTTTGGAGCGTATAAAAGATTCGGCACAGCCGAATGTAACACTCTCACTTGTTTTATTATTACTTAACGAACTTTTTATACCCTCCACTTAGTGATAGAGGGTATATATAATTTTGTCATTCCGTTTGTAACTCATCGAAATATCGGTCTGGGACCCCATAAAGTATATATATTATTGATCAGTGATCGATTCTAAGACATTCTAGCAATGTCCGTCTGTCCGTCTGTCTGTGGAAATGGTGATCACGGACAAAATATTGGACAGAGATGACTGAAACTTAACATATTTATTAGACGTTCTCCTGAGAAGTTTGGTATTGCATTTGAGCGATATCGGTTCAGCGGTTCAAAAGTTATGAACGAAAATGTAAGGACACCTCAAAAATTTCAGTACATTCAACATAACCTAAAAATACAAAATGCTCTAATTCGCCTGCTGGTTGACATATGTGAACATAATTGAACATCAAATGGTATTTAAACAAGTACGAACATATTTTTTGACAAAAAAAGACAAAAATCGCGGATTTTTTTTCCCGGAAATTTTTTTTCAAAATTTTTTTTTTCAATTTTTTTTTTTTCAAACATTTTTTTTATTTTTTTTTTTAAAGTAAATTCCTTTCAAATAATGTTTTTTGCAATAATTTTTTTGAAATTGTGGAGGGTATCACTACATTCGGCAAGGCCGAATTTAATTTTTTTACTTGTTTTTTTATCAATTTTTTTTTTTCATTAATTTTTTTTTCATCAATTTTTTTTTTGTTTTTTCATAAATTTTTTTTCATAAATTTTTTTTTTTTCATCAATTTTTTTTTCATCAAAATTTTTTTTTCATAAATTTTTTTTTCATCATATTTTTTTCATCAATTTTTTTCATCAACTTTTTTATCAAATGTTTTATTATCAAATTTTTTCTCACCAAAAAAATTTTTTTTCATATTTTTTTTTCATCAATTTTTTTTTTTACATCAAAAAATTTTTCTTTTCATCAAAAAAATTCATCAAAAACTTTTTTTCAACAAAATTTTTGTTCACCAAAAATTTTGGGTTCATTAAATTTTTTTTAACATAATTTTGTTTTTCGTAAAAAAAAAAAAAAAAAAAATTACCAAAACTACTTTTTCACCAAGTCTAAGCATTTCGCATAAAAATTTTCCATTTGTTTATCAAATGTACATAAAACAAGTGAGAGTGTTATATTCTTTGGTGCCGAATCTTTTATACTCTCCAAAATGTTAAAACACTTTTTTGCACTCACTTACGAAATGTACACGTCTTTTGGTTTTTTAATGGGGTCCTCGACTGATATTTCAACTCGATTTGCATGGAATATCAAAGTAATATAACATTATTTTTTCTAAAAAAAACTTTGCTTTGGCAAGTACACCCAAATCTTCCGCAAAACATTATCATGATTTAATGTTTTGGGCAAGAGTACAAAATTTGCAGGCATTTTTACATAACATACTTAACATTTCCCAACTAATGAGACCAATTTGGTTAAAAAAATATTTATGTGTTTAAAAATCTGCATCTGAAGATCAAAATCGCGGTTTTGCATTTTTTTAAATACTTTCCAATAAAGGACGCATAATTTCCGAACTTTTAAAATTTAGGAAAAAAATTTCCTAAAATTTAATTACAAAATAAGAATTTTTTTAACTTTGAGGAAAAAAATTAAGTTCATTTACTTGTAAATAGTTCAAAGTTTTCTTTAATATATGCAAACAAGTTCTAACTGCCAAAGAAATTTTGCACAAATCTTATTTTTAAGATATATTTTTTAAAAACGTTTGCACACTCAATTTAGTTCGAGTTTAGTTAAAATTTACTAAAAATAACTTCATCATATTTCTCTTCTTAGAATTGAGGAAATGTACTTCTAAAAATTTAGGTAATAACTTATTAGAGTTTATTTAATGACTCCTTAGAATTTAGTTAAAAATTCAAAATGGCGATATCTCGAAAACTGAGGGATATAGAACGAAACGGGTATATTTTAAAAATATAGAAAATAATAAAATAAAGAAAATTTGACATTCCCTAGATTTGAGATTTTTGTGTGCACATATTTCGGTAAATACAAAAAGTCTAATGGCATTTTTGTAGCTCTTGACTCGTAGAATACTTCCGCAGTATACAAAAGCCCTCCGGGTACTAGTTTTTGAGTTATCCAGCTTATAAAATTCTCAAGACCCTATCAGGCCCCTAATTTCCGTATCTCAAAAACTAAGCAAGTTAGAGCGAGACGGACAAAAGTTTTAGATCAGAATCTATGGCGACCTTTAAAAACCCAACGGTGTCTCGAGCCAACAGGGTCTAGGCCCATGGGGTCCGAACCCAATCGGGTCTGGTTCCAATCTACTTTTCAAATGTGTATAAACTAAAATATAGTAAAATATTTTCCATTTCCTAGTTAAAATTGCTTTCGTTATTTTTAAGAAAAATCTGAACTAAAACAATTGAAAAAATATTTGGAGCCAAATTACAATTTTTTTTCAAAATTTCGTTAATTTTACTATTTTTTACTTCCCTTTTTTTTGAGAGTGGTGCGCTTAATCAACAAAGGCCTGCAATTACACAATTGGTCTAATTTAGATTTAAAAAGCGTAATTTCTTAGCCCATTATAATGCGAATTGCTTTGTTTTTTCTTCTTCCCTTCATTTTAGATACTGAGCGTTTTTTATTTTATTTATTTTCATTGAAAGAAAAACTTTGTTTAATTAATTTTTCTAATTTATAAAAAAAAAAAACTTTTTTTTGCAACAAAAGCCATCTGAACAAAAGTTTCTTTTAATTCTTTTTCCAGCTCACGTTATTTTTTCTATATTTCTTTTTTTACTTGATATCCGCCTTACACTCACACTTTCATTTCCGCATATTTTTTTACTTTTTTTTGAGATTTATTTGCTTTTTGCAGCAGTCACAGTTATTACAATGTTAATGTTGTTGTTAACGCTATTTCTGTTTTTGCATGTGCTGCTGTATCTACCAATGTCATTGGCATTGTATGCTGCAAAACTCATTACAATCGCATTTAGTCAACGCGGATTTGTGCTCTCTGCACTTTAGTTTAAAGTATCCCAGCAATTCATGGTAGTAGCTCTTAATGATTAATGTTTTGTCTTCCATATTCACTTTTATCAGTTCACATATATATGAGGCATTTCACAGGAAATGTTCAGCAAAAAAAAATGGTGTCGTGTCAATAGAAAATCATTTGCCAATTATTCGCCCCTAGGTTACTATTAAATGACACAAATAAAATTTGAGTTTTTTCAAAAAGTAGACTTTGAAGGCATGGTCAAATATTGATAATATCAGAATTTTCAGTGTTATTGAGCGTGTTCAGCAGAGAAACCTGCTACTCAACAGTTGAGATGTCGCATGTTTTGATTAGTTGAATCTGCTGAACGCATTTTTTTTGTAAATGTTTTAAAATATTGGAATATTTTTTTTTTTTGACGCTTTCATTTATTTTTTGCTGTAAAAACTACTTTTTTATGATTTGTTGTGTTTACTTCTTTGAACAACGTCCAAAAAAATTTATATTTTCAATAAAACAGCTTATGTATCAGTTTGTGATCAAATGTAGCATAAATTGTGTACGCTACTAGTGATGAGAAGCGCTCACTCAACATGTTGACTGAAATGTCAAAAATCAAACCGTTCAGCAGAATGTTGAGGAGCAGCTGAGTAGCAGCTTTCTCTGCTGAACGTACCCATTGTTAGTATCTTTATTTCAATATTTAGGCAAATTTAATGAAACACAGAGAAGACTTTAAAAATAAAAGTTTTTTCATAGATTTTTGTATGGGCTATCGACTAAAAAAATAAAAACTGGAAAATTTTCAGAAGAAGTAACTAAGAAAATTGCGTTTTTGGTTTTTTAAGTTTTCAAAAACTGTACATTCTTGCATAGTTGTGTATTGGCTATTGATAAAAATTTTTTCTTTCGAAATTTTGCAGACCCATTCTGAAATTTACCATTTTTTAAAAAAGTAAATTTATTAAAAATCCGTCTAATTTTTTTTTTTAATTTTTTTAAAAGTTTGTCTATCCACACAAAAAAAATCAACATGTGTTTATCGTTTTTATTTTTGAGAAAATCGCATTTTAATATTAAATTTCATAACAATGTTGTAATTTGCTTGTATTTTCTTATTTCAATGTTGCGTATGAGTATTAAATATTTGCATAATTGTTACTCATGCGCTCTGTTGAAACAAGAAAATACAAGCAAATTACTAAATTGTTATAAAATTCAAAGTTCAAATGCGATTTTCTCGACAAAAACAAACATGTCTGAATTTTTTTGTGAAGATAAACAAACATCTAAACTTTAAAAACAAACAACAACAAAAAAAAAAACGAAAGTGGCCGGATTTTTTATAAACTGACTTTTTTTTAAAAAATGGAAAATTTCAAAACGCTTTCAGAAAATTTTCCAATAAAAAAAAAAAATTAGTCGATAGCCCATACAAAACTATACAAGAATGTAAAATTTTGAGATTGTGGTGCATTCCATTTTAATTTGATAAATATTTAAACAAGGCAACTCGACACAAATTTTACCATTTTTCCAATATTTGACCACGCCTCCTTAGCCCAGTTTTTGAAAAATTGAAAAACCGAAGACACAATTTGCTTAGTTCCAGATTGGGCTATCCATACAACCTATTCCGAAATTTACGTTACACATGTTTTTGTATAGCTGGACATTTGGTGTGGAATGCCTCATATATCTGTTTCTTGAAAACAAATTTTGGCTTTGTTTTCGAGAAAAAAAGGTTGAGCATTGTACTATGCTTATATTTTACAATAATGCACACAGAAAACAAATTTGCTAATTTCCAACAGAAATTCAGTTGTTGCAACAAAAAATCGGTGGATGCATTTGAATTATGGTTGAAACAACTAAATATCAGTAGTAAGAACAAATTTTTGTTATTAGAACTGTCATTTAATTGAAACAACTATAAAATTCGTTAGCCACATCAAAATGTCGGAGCAGCAACCGAATTTTGAGTTAATACAACTGAAAAATTCAGTTGGAAATTTATTTTTCTCTGTGTGGGCAGAGCAAGGAGGTTCATTTAAATACATGTTTGTTGTCGTTAGCCTGAGAACAAAATAAAGTATTTATCTTCGCGAATCATCGAATTTGCTTAAAAACAGCATTGATTTGTTAGTTTATATTTTTTGCATATTTTGATAAAAATGCTTGTTTTTGCATATCTTGCATATGTAAAAAAAAAACATGTTTTTTGTTATTTTTGTGAATATTGTGATATTTTTCATGAAAATGTGCAAATTGGTTCATAATTGGTTCATACTTTGTCAGTGGATTAAAAAAAAAAAGAAATAAAAAAATATTTTTTGTCTAAAAATTTAAGGAAAAAGTTTTGAAAATAGTATACAATCCTGTAAAAATATTAATATGTACAATTTTAATGGAGCATTGACTTTGGGATTCTTTGTGACTTGAAAATCCAAAAGTTCCGACCTAAGTGAAAAAAAAAAAAAATAGTTTAACCTTTTTTGCTTAAAAAAAGTGTTTTTTATGGTAAACATTTTTTTTTGTTTCTAGCTTTGCAAAAAAAAAATTAACTATTTGATGCTGAAAATATAACGTAACATTAGCTCAGTGTTGAGAAGATGAATATTTTTAAATATAGACTTATTTAATTTGGCTTTTAATGTATTTTGAAATTTATTATGAAAAAAAATATTTTTGAAGAAAAAAAAAATGTTTCCAGACAAAAATTTTTTTACCATAAAATTATTTTCTCAGTAATGTCCGATTATAAACTTTTATTTAAACAAAAAAAAATTAAAAAAAAAAAAAAAAAAATTCACTTTGTTAGGAACTTTTCGATTTAGAAGTCAAAAAAGGAACCCAAAGTCGTTGTCCTTCAGGTCCACTATTTTTGTGTGTTATTATCGACCCAAAAAGGCAATTTTTCGAACCCGGCGTTTTCGAAATTTTAGAGCACATTCCCATCGCGATAAATATACCAAATGTTTTATTTAACAAAAATACGAAAAACATGTAAAAAAAAAAAAAAAGGGGGTCAAAAGTTAGGGCGGTTTTAAGATTTAGCGGTTTTAAAGAATCTTAAAAATATTTTAAATATTTTTTTTCTACACATTTGTTGCATGCGTTATTAAAACATGCCAGGATATATCATTTCTTCTAAAATATATGATATAAATTTAACCCTTTAATGACCAAACAATTTAAAAAAAATATCTAAGTACCAAAAATCGCGATTAATTCGCGGTAAAAGAAAAGTTTCATAATTTTTTATAACATATTTAGGCAATGCGCGTTGGTATTACTGAAAAAAAAAATCACGGAAAATCGTATCATTGTACCAGTGTTTAAAAAAATCGGTGATGCTTTTTTATAACAAGAAAATTTAATATGGTCCAAAAAATCTATAATCATCAAAATTTTCTAACCCGCCTTTGATTTTATGATGACACATCAAGTGGGCTTTCATTTAAAAAAATTTCATCCGATTTCGTGTAAAGCCTTGGATGTGCCAGATCAAAACAGGTTTAGATAAAATCATCGCGCTTTCCGCTCAAAATGGCTTAAAGTAAAAAGTCAAAAAGCAAATCAGTTCTACTCGTTAAGGCACGTCTTTTGGTGTATTAAAATGAACATGATGCATTAATTGCTACTAAAAAAAATTGGAAACAGATTTGCAAATTTCGCAAAATTTTCAAAAATGCCATGAAATTTTTGCAATTTATTTTTTATAAACCCGCCAGTGATTTTTTTATGTAAACTCCTAAAAAACTCGGTTTACGCAAGAGTCCACCAAATTTCGAATGAAACCGCGAATGTGCCTCGCGAAAAACTGGTATTTTAAAAAAATTACGTTTTTTCTTTCGAACTTTGATCTGCTGAAACTCCTTAACTATTCGTGGCACATTAACTGGATTAATTCCAAAATGTTAAGAATTACAACAGCTAACAACTCTAGTTCAACTTTTTTCATTTTATAGAGGGGGCCGAAATCCCTGATCAAAAAACCTCGAAAATTTAAAAACTCTTAATTTTTTGTTTCAAAACTTAACCGTCTTATAACTTCTTACCAAGCGATGAAGCATCTATCAAACCAACAGGAAAATAATCTCGTATATGTACTGACTTTGTGTTATGCCGGAAAAGATTGAAATATAAGGAGAACTTAAAAAAAAAAGCGAAAGAAGGTAAAAACTATGGATTATTTCAAGCCATTCTTATCGATTTTTCAACTTTAACCCTCTGTAACTTTTACGGATAAAGTGGGGTAATCCTTAAACATTGCTCAGTGATGGTTCAAGGTCGTGTTTACACAACTGCATTTACAGTTTTTCTAAATTCCAAAAACTGCCGGTTTTTTTAAACATTTATTTCAGTTTCACTGAGTTGAAATTTAAAAAAGATTTCATGATAAATATACCCAAAATATGGTTATATCTGTTTATATATAATTTTATATAAATATATATAGTTAATAACTATTAGTTATATATAACACAATATAAACAATTTTTGGAACACAATTTATATAATTATATATAGCCCTATATATAATCATATATAATTATATCAAATTATGTATAATTATATATCATTTTACTCGGGTAGTTGCTTTTGGATTAAAAGTAAGGGTTACGATAATGAGTTGTCTTTATCAATAAATGCATAATGTTAACTTAACATTTAATTTTTGCTTGGATGTGATGGTATGTATGTATATGTAAAATAATAATAATATCCTTTTTATATTATGTAAGTAAATATATGTACGTGTGTAAGTATTTTGTCGCTGGTAATTTCAGAATGAGTTTTTTTTTTTTTAAATTTAGTTATTTTTTCCACATTTGTATTTTGCTGTATTAACATCCGTTAAGGGTTTTTTTTCTGTAGCTTTTTAATTTTCATTATATTTAGCTGTATGCTCAACTGCCGTTTAAGCCATTGTTATGCCTAACAATTTGTAAGGATGGCCGAAAATACGCTAATACGTGTAGTTGCACAGAAAATAATATCGTATATTTTATTTTAATTAAAATTTGAATTGTTTTTTAATTTAATATTAATTAAACTTTTAATTAATATAATTAATTGTTTAATTAAATTTTTAACTTTATTTTAATTAATATTTTAATTGTTTTCAAATTTAATATTAATTAAGTATTTAATTTATATAATTAAATGTTTAATTAAATTTCTAGCTTTACTTATTTTTTTCTTTGTTTTGTTTTCCGTGTGTGTGCGAGTGTGTGTTTTTCTCTTGCATTGTATTACATACAAAAAAAATACATAAGTATAAAAAGTTTGTTGAAAGTTTTTTTTTATTTTCCATAAATGTTTTGAATTCTCATTTTGTTTATAGTTTTATGTGTATGTATATGAAAGGTTTATAATCAACTTTATAAAATCATCTCACTGACTATGTCTTTACGGCATAAATAAATTTGGTAAAGTTTGAAGAAAAATTTTTTTTTAAACTATTTTGTTCAAAAAGAATGTTTTTACAAATTTTTTTTTTTTTAATATAATATTTTTTATTAATTTTTTTAATTTATGCAATTAAAATTTTAATTATTTTTTTTTAAATTTTAATTAAATTTTTTAATTTATAGTATTAAGTTTTTAATTAAATAAATATCCATTTATTTTTAATTAACGACATACAAATATTTTTAATTTATTTGCGCATTTTAGTGATTGGTCCGGATTTAATTAATTTTTTAATTAAATCTACGAATTTTTTAATTAAATACTTTTTTTATTTTTTTCTGTGTGCAGTTATCAAAGCATTCTAGGTCCTTTCATATTAAAATAATTATAATATTAAATATATATATCGGTTAAAATTACGATACAAAACCACAAATCTGGACGTGGGTCTTCAGATTGGTTTTTATATAATGAACACAGATGCTCTATGGATCCATTTAGACATTCCTATTGATAGTTTAATTAAATTTCAAAAACTCGCGATTTTATTCGCGATTTCCATTTTTTAAAAATCACAAAAAATTTAAAAGGTGGTGTAGTTTAATACCATAAAATTGAATTTTAAATGCAAATGCAAATTTTTAATGCATTAAAAATTAATTTTTTTATTGACACAATTTTTTTGAACTTTTTCGTTGAAAGTTCATTTCAGTTTTGATTGACTAAAATGCACCCAAAAATGCATTTGCATTTAGAATGCATTTTTTTAATGACACATTTTTTGGAATTTTTATGTTTAAAGTAGAGGACCTTAGCTTTTAATTTCAATTTCGATTATAAAAATCCGATATTTACTTAAGAAGTTATAGCTCTTCAAACTACACAACTTTTTTTTTTTGGAATTTAATTAAACTGTAAATGGGAATGTCTAAATGTAGTTTAATACCATAAAATTGAATTTTAAATGCAAATGCAAATTTTTAATGCATTAAAAATTAATTTTTTTATTGACACAATTTTTTTGAACTTTTTCGTTGAAAGTTCATTTCAGTTTTGATTGACTAAAATGCACCCAAAAATGCATTTGCATTTAGAATGCATTTTTTTAATGACACATTTTTTGGAATTTTTATGTTTAAAGTAGAGGACCTTAGCTTTTAATTTCAATTTCGATTATAAAAATCCGATATTTACTTAAGAAGTTATAGCTCTTCAAACTACACAACTTTTTTTTTTTTGGAATTTAATTAAACTGTAAATGGGAATGTCTAAATGGGTCCATAGGGTATCTTTATACACAATATGAAAAAAATTTGAGGACACCTGGTCAAAAAGTACCCTTTTTCTCGTGCTGTTTGCTGGAAAAGGTGATATACATATGTATATTGAACAATATTACACAAAACACATACGAAAATATTTTCAATAAATAAACAGTTCATGCGAATAAGGACGAATAGACCATTTGTATTTTTTACATATGACGATAAAAACGCAGGAAACGGCTAAAAACTAATATTTTTTCCAACATTTTTGCATAATGCACTAATCCATTAATGCAAAAAAGTTCAAAAATATAAGTTTTAAACCGTTTCCTGCGTTTTTATCGTCATTTGTAAAATTTAACAAATGGTCTATTCGTCCTTATTCGCATGAACTGTTCAAATGTTGAAAATTTAATGAAAGCCAAATAAAGTTGACAAATTTTAGGTCGGGATCAAGAAAATTTTATTAAATGCTTTATTAATATGGAGTTTTAGCTTATATTTCCCAAAAAAAAACTTTTGCAGATACACCGCGCTTTTATACTAATGATAGTTGGTCTTACATTTCACCCCCTAGGAGCCAGCATGGGAGCGGTAGGTGCTGATTCCATAAAAAAATAAAAAAAAATTAATAGAACTTGCTTAAAAGTTGAAGATACAAATTAGGTATATTTTAAGAAAATGTTGGGGTTGAAAAAATTTAGGGGGTGGATCACACATTTGACATCACTACACTCAAAATATTAACTCTGTTAAATTACAGAAAAAATCTGATAATTTAAGAGAGAACACCATATATTTCCATCTAGCAACATTTCTTGGTAATTTTACTACAAATCTCCGTAAAATTATTTGGACAAAAAAAACTGTTAATTTACAGAGTTTACACTCAGAAAATTATTGCAGTTACTACATGACGGTCGTTTGTGTAGTAAGTAGTAGCTGTTGTTTTTAACTACAATTTCGGTCGTTTTTGTATGAAAAAATCTCAAACAACTTTTTTTGTAGTAGTTTCAAAAAATAACTACAAAAAATATACTACACTGTAGCAATAGTTGATTTATGTAGTTGTTTTTAGTTTTTTTTCTAAACCTCGTTTTTTTCTAGAAATTTTTATTGCAAACGAATGTGTCGAGCGAGTTGGTCGTGCGGGATGCGGAAGGAATTATTTTTATACCAAATAAATAATATCTAAATAAATTAAATTACAATTTATTAAATTTAATTATAACAAAAAATATGTTTTTGGAAAAATATTCTTGAGCGAAAGAAAATAAGTGGATAAATGAGATAACAAGTGTGTATAATATAGCGCTCACATAAGCGTGCGTAAAAACCAATCGGAAAAAAACAAAATAAAATGTGTGCAGTGTTTTGTTTTCTTATGAGCGCGCCATCTTTCTTTTCTTTGTATACACAACAGAGCAGGTACATACTTTTTTGAAACATTGCAAATTAATTCTTTTTTTTTATAAATCAATTTTGCCAAAGCATTTCGTTTTTTTTTATTTCAGACAAATTTTGATCAGTAGCGGTGAAAATTTGAAATGAACTATTAAAAAAACAAAGGTTAATACAATCAATTTATTTTGTTTAACATTTTATTAATATAATTTTTTTCTTCTATAATTCCAGATAAATACATCAAAACATTGTCATCATGTCGAAATTCTATACAACCAACTGAAATGTATTGCTTTTTAAATAAATAAATATCAATCATTTAAACGTTTAAGAAATTTTTTAAATAAAATTTCAGGCAATTGTAGAAAAAACAACTGTATTAAACAGTTTTGTAGTAGTTTTTACTACATTTTGTAGTTGAAAATCAATAGTTAAAAACAACAACATGTTCAGTTGTTTTTACCGTTATATGTAGTGGACGCCTTTTCAACGACAAAATGTAGTCAAAACAACTGTCTTTTGTAGTAGATTTTACCGACATACTTTTTTGAGTGTATAGTAAAACATTTGTTAAATATAATCGCATTTAACAGAGAAAGCTCTAAAATTTTACTTTAAAACTTTGTTAAATGATTTCGACAAAAAACTGATAATTTACAGAGTTTCTAGTAAAATAAATATTGCATAAATATTCCACCAAACAAATGTACTCAAAATAGTGTTTTTAAAGAGAACTCTGTAAATTAAGAAATTAGGATTACATAGTAATACACCAAAAAAAAACGTGGATATACCATACTAAAAATTTAACTAACGAACTTATGTTTCAGTCCAAAAGGACCTAGTGCAGAAATTGGTAACTATTACAAAATTTTTTTACTAATATTATTCAAAACCAGTAAAAATTACTAATTACTTACCAAAACTTTTACTGTAGAATTATTTTGAGTGTAAGTAAAAATACAAAGGTTTTTCAGAGGGTACTCACCGATAGTCCTGAAACTTGCATAAGGGAATGAGAGAACAAAATATGAGTTACCTGTTTTTTTTTAAATATTTTTTACATAACATACTTAACATTTTCCAACTTTTGAGATCAATTTGGATAAAAAATAATTTTTATATTTAAAAATTAGCATCTCCGTTTTGGATTTTTTAAAAATATTTTTTCAAGTACGCAAAATTACCGAATTTTTAGGTCGGATTTGGTTAAAAAATTTGGGCATGAATTTTGGTCGAAATACGTAATTTTTTCCAACTTTGACCACTGGTTGCCGACTGAAGATGACCTTTAATTTTTTTTCAAAAATTTTCCCATAATCAGCTCTAACGTGGCCGGTATTTCGACACGAACTTCGAAAGTTTAAATTTGACGGGACGCCCTAGTGTATAGTAGTTAGTCTAAAAAAATATAAATATCAGTAATAAAGGGCATTTTTTAATTAATCCCAAGTTTACATATGTGCGATGGTAACATTTTTTCTTATAAAGTTCTTATTAATCTTCTATAAGCAAAGTAATTTTTTTGGCGGAAAAACATAAAAAAATGCACTGATAAGGACCACTATCTATCTAATAATGTCAAATAATAACAATAATCAAAATACTAAAAAAAGTCCTTTAAAAAAATATTTTTCCGCAACTTGTTTAAAAAATACTAGTTTTTTATGAATCACTTGAATAAGGAATTTTTGAATACAGACCAAGTAGGATCTGAATCCAATTTGTTTTAAATACCAATTCCTTAAACGATAAAAACAAAACGGTTTTGTTTCGAATTTCAATAAAAATGAGACTCACAACAGCTCTTAGCTCTTCCAAAAAGATAAAAGCATTGACTTTGAAGTTCAAAGTGTTAAATTCCATTGAAATCGCGAAAATAACAGAGAGGGGCAAACCTGTTGAATGCAATTATTTAAATAACATTAAGAACTATGGAAAAAAACACGAATGGACGCACTAAAATGGCAACAACAGAACGAGATCGACAGAAATTTTAAGAATTCCCTCGAATTCCACTTTGACAGGTTGCAAAATTCTCAAAGAAAGTGGTGATTTTGTGGGTATTTGTACATTCAATCAAGATTTAAAATTAAATGTGGAAAATCGCTAAAAGAGCCACCCCTTAATTGCAAACTTAAGAAGCATCGATGGTAACGTAAGGAACAGTGATAATGCCACAGTAGAATATCGCACCCCATACCATAACGACACCTTCTATGATCTGTCTGCTATGCAAAAACTGTTTTTATTGTCTCAAATCATCGAAAACAATTGTATCCGTATAATGCAACGGTATTCATTTTTTTTTCGTCGGAGTAATTACTTTAAAAAATTACTCAGACCGTGTCATTGTATTCCTGGCGTGTTTAAGGCGCTGCTAACTACGTTTGGCATTAAGCAACTAATTGTTGCGTAATTTTGGACGAGCTATGAACTCACTTGACTTTTAAACGCGTCGGGCTGTACAAATTCTCGCATTAACGCCACTTTCTTTGAGAATTTTGAAAGGTGTCGGCTTAGAATTTAGGGGAATTCTTAAAATTTTTGTCGATCTCGTTCTGTTGTTGCCATTTTAGTTCGCCCATTCATGTTTTTCCCATAGTTCTGAATGTTATTTATATAATTGCATACAGCAGTTTTCTCCCTCTCTATTATTTCAGCGATTTCAACGTTCTTTAGCACTTTGGACTTCAAAGTCAGTTCTTTTTCCTTTTCGGAAGAGCTAAGAGCTTTATGAGTCCCATTTTCATTAAAATTCGAATCAAAATTGTTTTGTTTTTATTGTTTGGGGGATTACTATTCATTACAAATTGAATTTAGGTCCTACTTGGTCTGAACTTCAAAATTCCTTATACAAGTGATTCAAAAAAAAAACTAGTGATTTTTTTAATTTTAAGTTGCGGAAAAATATTTTTTTAAATGACTTTTTGGAGTCTTTTGATTATTGTTATTATTTGACATTAGCTAGATAATGGTCTTTATCAGTGCATTTTTTTAAATTTTCCCGCTTATTCGTTACAAAGATATATTCGATTAAGTGAAAAAGTGAAAAACTCGATTCCTTATTGATGTGATTCGCAGTGTATACGAAAGTACCACTGCGGCATTTTTTTGAATAAATAAAAAATAAATAAAAAATAACCACCGTCATATACCGATTTACCTGAAACTTCAAATGCACACTCAAAATAATTTTACAGTAAAAGGTTTAGTAAGTGATTTTGTACACTCAAAAGAAAAACTCTGTAAAAAAATCTGTAAAACGACTTTCAATTTGAATTAGCAATCTTTTAGCAGATTGTTCTGCTGAGAAGGATATTTTTAGTAAAATCTCTGTCATTTAGTTTAAGAAAATAACAGACATTTTACTATGTTTATACTGATTTTGTTTGCTGAATTTCATTATTTTTTCAAGAAATTTTTTTATATAAAAAAAAACGCAGAACAGGTTGTCAGCAGATTGCTCTGCTGAAATCAGCAGATTGTTCTGCTGAAATCAGCAGATTGTTCTGCTGAAATCAGCAGATTATTCTGCTGAAATCAGCAGATTTTTTCTGCTAAAATCAGCAGATTTTTTTGCTAAAATCAGCAGATATTTCTGCTGATTTCAGCAGATCAATCTGCTGATTTCAGCAGAGCAATCTGCTGACAATCTGTTCTGCTTTTTTTTTATATAAAAAAATTTCTTAACAAAATAATGAAATTCAGCAAACAAAATCAGTATAAACATAGTAAAATGTCACACATGTTTAATAACTAAAACGCCAGATAAAAGTATAAGCTTCCGTGGCGTAGTGGTTAAGAAGTGTACTTTCAAATTGGAAGGTGGCGAGTTCGATGCTGGCTGGCGCCGTATGTTTTTTTTTTTTTATTGTTATATTTATTCACCTCTTATGACAGATATTTAGCAAACCGTGTCTGCTAAAATCAGCAGATTTCTCATATGGCTCAAAATGGGTGTATTTTCAGCAGATTTTTCTGCTGATTGGACAGAGAATTTATTTTGAGTGTACTTAAATCTACTAATAAGTTACTAAATACCAGTAGTACAGTAGTTTTTTAGTATCTTCAAAATACTAAAATTAGTACTTTTTACTTGTTTTAAATAACATTAGTAAACAATTTTAGTATTGATTACCAACTCCTGCACTAGGTCCTTTTGGACTAAAACAATAGTACTTTAGTTAAATTGGAAATTTTCGAATTTCGCGCTATTTCTTATTAAGAAACTGATGTTTTATATGGAAAGAAATGATTTTGTAATACCAATCCAACGTTGGCAATACCTCATCAAATTAAGACTTCGTTAAATAGTTTTATTTCTTTTCACGAAAATGTGCACAATGTTTTTAAAAACCTACGTTATCCATGTTAGTAGAAAATAATCTCTCAATATTAGTTATTAATCGTTCTTCTTCTTGAATCTATCGGCTACCCCTTGAAAATATAAACCAACCTTTTAAAAAACAACCATTTGTTTAAACGTTTTTTTTGTATTTTAGGTTAACAAATGAAACAACTTTACGCTAAAATAATGAAGGTGCTGAACTTGGACCCTGGGAATTAGAAAATGTATATTTCGCCCCTCGTCCACTCTTTTATGGGCGTGGTATAAAAAAAAAATAATTGAAATAATGATAAAATTGTATTACTATAGTGCAAAAAGCTTAATGATTATAAATTACTTATCATTCACCTGCGAGGGGAAAGGTGACATCGTTAACTCGCTCATATACTAGGAAATTAAATACATTTTTTTTTTTAAATAACACTTTTCGTATAAAAATCAACACTATACAATTTTTATTTACTAAGTACTTGATAACCCACTGCTTTGCAGAAGTGAGCTTTAATAAAAATTACGATAAAAATTTAACAAACTATTTGTAAATTTTAACACCAAACAAAGTTTTTCCTTTATGAGGTAATTGACATTTTAAAAAATTGTTATACTATTTGTGTATGTATGTATGATGTCTGTATGCATGTAGGTATGTCTGTGTGTTTGTTGGTTGGTTGGTTGCATTTTCATATAAAATTTATTTTAATTAAAATGCTTCCTCTTTTTTGAAAAGTGTCGTTGTATACACTAACAAAGTCAAATCTCTTACATCCTTTGCTAGGCCATGCGAAAGACTAACAAAAAACAATTTTGTGATGATAATTTTTGAAGTGCTCATTAAGAATTTTTGCATAATTTCACATTAATGTTTCCTACAAAAATAAAATGGTGGAAAAAAGAGTGATGCTTAAATATTTAATTCAAGCGTAAATTAAAGTGTCATTTCAGTTAGTAGGTAGTTGCATAGGTGATGATGATGATGACGATGATGATGATGCACCTACGATGATGTTAACCATGCTAAAGCACAACATATTAACAGTTTAAATAAGCATACAATACTTCTAGTCGCTAATGCACAGCAAATTCATGAAATACACCAACAACATTTTACTAATGTTTGTAAAATTCAGTAAAATGTAATTTGTAAATTATGATATCGTTTAAAACGAATAGGTTATTATTTTTTTTTTCAATCGATAAATACAATATTAACGCTGCATTTTAGTAATAATTCTATGGGATATTTTATTTTCCAACATATTTATTAGAGTAAACTTTCAAATTTAGATTTTTTGATATCATCACTTTTAAGAAGGTATTTTCATTAAAAATAATAATGGAGTAGTTTTTTTGTTTTTTTTGAAAAATTCCAAGTTGGAAAAATTCCAACTCTTTCCTGTGCCTCTCCGCGGGTAAAAACACGGTTTCTGACCCCATTTTTCTGCGGAGCAAAAACGGCTGAACTTATTGCAAATTTTGTTTCTCCATTCGATTGGGGTCAAAAACCGGGCAAGGGAAAGAGTTGGAATTTAAAAAAAAAAAAAAAAAAATACTTCGTTATTTTTATTGATGCTGAAACCTTCTAAAAAATTATGCTATAAAAAAATCCATAGGAAGTCAATATTTGAAAACGCACTCTGATATTTATATTTTGCTTCAAAGTTCACTCAAAGTCAAAAGACGTTAAGTGTACCTACTTGGTCTGGCTAGACCGTGATAAGAAAAATTTTCAAAAAATACGAGATAAATTTTTATTTTATTTTTTTAATAATATTACATAATTTATCGATTTTGTAGAAACATTTCATTCACTGGCCTTATGAAGATGTTTTCATATGTTTTTTACTATGCCATGGCGGATTGATACTGTTTATATCAAACCCGCCAAGCCGTTTCGAACAGCGATGCCAACTTAGCCCTTTTGGGGCTATATTCAGCCCTTTTTGATTGCTCTGAACGCGTATTTTTTTCTTTTAGCCCTTTTATTTTTTTAGGGGCTAACATATCTCTTTTTGTTATATTTTTTAGCCCTTTTAGCCCGTTTTTAACAATTTGTTAAATTTTTGAGTCATTTGTTTATATTTTGCCACAATGTTTTCTGTTTGGCAACAATGTTTTCTAAAATAACGTTGCATATCTATTATACATGAAATTATAAACCATGAAAAGGAAATCGAAGACTCGGAAAATTGCCAAAAAAAAACTTAAAGTTATATAAATGGAAAATCTTAGATAAAACAGATTAATTTTTGATCGAAATTCACTGTTTCAAAAATTTTATAGATGAAAATCCGATTTTTAAGTTGTCATCGTTTGTTCTGATTTTATTAACATTTCCCTATTCAAATGCAGTGGAGAGAACATTTAGTGTTACGAGTTTCTTTAAAAATTGGATGTCTTTAAATACATCAGATTGTTTAATCCATATGCAAGTATTTCCGCAAAAATTAATTGAAACCAATATTACGAATAGTCCAAATTATATAAGGGAACTTTTAAAATTTTATAAAATTTTGTTGGTTTTTTGCGGTTTCTTTTCAGTTCTACATTTTTAATTCAAATATTTCAATAACGTTCTTTTAATATGCCCATTTTTGCATTTGAACGTAAAATCGATCTATTAAAAACACAAATTTTAAAATAAAATTTACTAAACAACACAAAAAATGGTAAATTTTTGAGTTTAGCCCCTTTTAGCCCGTTTTGACTGCTCAACGAACGCTTTTTGGTTTGAAATAGTTGGCATCACTGGTTTCGAAATATTTTAAAACTTTATACAGCCCTTTTTGCAACGATTTCTAAAAAGTCTCACTGGGAATGTACGTAGTTTATTTACAAAAAAAAAAAAAAAAATGATGCACATTTTATAAGTGAGCCATGTGCATCAATTTAAAAATATTTTAATAAAATTAAAACACATTAAGGTACACTGAAAAAAAAAAACATAACTTAAATTTAGGAAATAATATTTATGAAAATTTATCATGAATTTTCCTAAAATTTAGTTAAATTTAACTAAAAAATAAGAAATTTTCTTAACTTTAAGAAAAAAAGTTTAGTACATTTACTTATAAATAGTTCATAGTTTTCTTAAAGTGGAGTTTTTTAATATAAGGAAAAAAATTCTTACTGCCAAAGAAATTTTCCACAAATGTAATAAACGTATATTTATTTTTTAAAACATATTTCTTAAAAAACATTCAAGTTTAGTAAAAAAAACATCATTGTATTTCTCTTCTTAGAATTGAGGAAGTGTACTTCTTAAAATTTAGTAAATAAATTCTTAGAATTTAGTTAAAAATTCAAAATGGCGACATCTCGAAAACTTAGATAGAGCGAACGGATTAAATTTTCAAAGGACAGAATACAAAGAAAAATGTGGAATAGTCTAGCTCTGCATATCTGTCGAGGTCTGAAGATCCTAATTTCGGATCTAAAATTTGAAATTCCCGAGATTTTATATATTCACATATCTCGGTAAATACTACCAACTCGAGAAAAAGTCCAACGGTATTTTTGTAGCTCTTGACTCGTAGAAAACTTACGCAAAATAACCGAATGCCTTCCGACTAATAATTTTTGAGTTATCCAGTTTTTAAGATTCTCAAGACCCTATCAGGCCCCTTATTACCGTATCTCAAAAACTAAGCAAGGTAGAGCGAAACGGACAAAAGTTTTGAGTCAAATCTATGGCTACCCTTAAAGGACTCAACGGGGTCTCGAGTTAACAGGGTCTGGACCCGTAAGGGTTATTTTTTTATAAAATTTTTTAACACTCAAAAAAATATTGTACAAAAAAAAGCTACACTCAAATGTTTTCCTTTTTTGTGAGTGTAAATTTTTTTACGTATATTTTTTTTTGTTTTTGGAATGGGGACATCCTTAATTTTTGCATTATTAATTTGTAGGATGTTTTAAACGAATAACATGCAACACCTTAGTAGTTTTGGGAGTTTTGTTAAATAAAATTTTCAGAAACTTAAAAATATTCATTCAAAATACAACCCTCCAAATTATTTGCCCAGTCTGCAAGAAAAACAACCACCGCTGACATAGTGCTGACCCTCTTTTTACGAAATTGATAACATGGTCACACAATTTTTTCCAAATGTCCCCAAAGGCATCGGTGGCCACCAACTGCTGACTTGTCATTAGGGCATCTTAGTATGAAAAACTATGAGTATTTCCGTTCTATATGGACTACAACAAGCATGCATTTTAGTATGAGAACCTCTGCATTTTTTGCTGTAGCACAGTGTTATTCTTTAAGCTAAGTAAGTTGTTTTTCACGTGAAAAATTTTAAAACGCCTAAAATCGGAATAAAAACTATTAAATACGAAAACTTTTACATACATATAAAATGTACGAAGCAATCTAAACAAATCACTGTGGTTCCGATTCCAAAACTAGGTGGACAAAATTATTTAACCATGATATTTTATGTTTTGGGGTCGCTGATTTCAAAAAAATGCTTTAAAAAATTGTAGCTTCAATATTTTTGAAAATACAGTGGGTTTCACTAAAATAGCTTCAACTTAATTGGACTTTTCGCTACAACTGGAAAAAGTTAATTACTTTTTGCTACTTTAGGGCACTAAATTTAAAGGAAGTATTTAAAAATGATATAATAAAAATGATATTTTCTGAGCATTACAGTAAAGCCCGGCTATGTCGAATTACTTTTAATGTGTAGTTTTTTTAGAATGTTCGAATTAAATCCTTTTTGTGCTTCTAGAGTTGCGGGAAAAGAAAAATATGTGATATAACAATTATAGAAAATACTGTAGAGGTATTTGTTGCAAAAATATGTGCAGAAGATCCTTAATATTATAAGCATTTTCTTGAGAGTTATAAATATTGCAGAAAAAATGACTTTTTTAAAAACGCTATAAAAAATGCAGCTGGACGCCGCTGGATGAGATGAAAGATGAAACATACTCACTGATAGTTACTTTAAGAGATGTATATAGTGGCTTGCCCGCAACTTGGAGCGTTTTTTTTTTGGCAAGCTTTGAAATATTGATAATCTAATTTTTTTTTTACTTATGACCCTAACTTCAAAAACCGATATTAAGAAATCGCGAAAAAATTTCGAACCCATGAAAATTTTTTTGATAAGTATATACCCATGGCTATATAAAAAACAATTCACGGCAATCTTCTGCAAATAATTCACTTGGTATAAGCTACTTAGTTTTGTATTGATTTCCTTAGTTTTTAATTACAAACATTTTCGTGAACAAACATTGATGTTCTAGCGCTGCGGGGACAAAGTTAAACCCCTTATTTAATCAAAATATTTTGAGTCTAGTCTAGGCATATTGTTAGCTATTTAAAACACCTACCGTTTTTTAATTTAGAGGTTCAAACTTTTTCGACTTTTGTCCAGCTAGATTTGGATTTGGAACCACAGTGCAAATATTAAATGTCCATTTTATTGCAAAATTTATGCGTTTTTATGTTTAAAATTAGTTTATACGATTTTCTCACAATAAACCGATTGCCAACATTTTTTTTATACCCTCCACTTATTGTTAGTGCTAGAGGGTATATATAAGATTGTCATTCCGTTTGTAATTAATCGAAATATCGGTCTGGGACCCCATAATAAATTACACTGTGCTACAAAAAACACAAAATGGAATATACTTTTAAAATGAGGTAGTTAAGGTTGTAGGTCTCGTCGAAAAGATCACAAAAATGTCCATCAAACTTGCAAGACACCCTCAAATTTTAAAGTTATTGTAAAAAAACGTTTTTTTGGGACTTTTTTCACTAAACCAAGTGTAACTTAAACATTTTTCAACCGATTTTAAAATTTTCAACTGTTTTGGATAGACGAAGGATAGGGCTTTTCATGTGTGTGAATTGGTCTATACATATAAGAAAGATATGTATTGATTTTTTTCAACAATATCTAATTTTTTTGTTATTTTTTGAAAATTTTTTCAGTTTATCGACTTTTTTCTGCTATAGTTTGTTTAACAACATTTATGTATTAATATACGTTTATTAAAACGTATTCATAAAGAAAATTTAATTGTGAATACGATGAGCTCTATGCCAAAAAATCGGATAACAATTGACTGAGTTGTGATAATTTTTCTAAAAAAAAAAATTAAGATTTTGTATGAAATTGCCGAGCGGATAACCCATGGGTTATCTGAATGGCGATTTCCTGCAAAATCTTAATCTTCTTTTTTAGAAAAATTATCACAACTCTGTGAATTATTATTCGATTTTTTTAGGGTAAAGCTTATTGTATTTAGAATTAAATTCTCTTTAAAAAAACGCTGATAAATATAAAGGTTGTTAAACGAACTATAGCAGAAAAAAATCGATAAACTCAAAAAATTTTCAAAAAATAACAAAAAAAAATGATTTTATAGAAAAACTCAATTGATATCTTTCTTTTACGTCTTGACCAATTCACACACATGGAAAGCCCTATCGTATTTCTATCCAAAATAGATTAAAAATTTAAAATCGGTTGAAAATTTTCTGAATTACACAAGGTTTAGTGAGAAAAATCCAAAAAAAAAATGTTTTTTGGCAATAACTCTAAAATTTGAGGGTGTCTGGCAAGTTTAATGGGCATTTTTGTGATCTACTTCACAAGACCAACAACCAATACTATGTCACATCAGAAGTATTTTTTCACTGTAGCACAGTGTTGTTGATCAGTGATCGATTTTAAGACATTCTACTGATGTCCGTCTCTCCGTCTGTGGAAATGGTGATCACGGCCAAAGTATTAATAAGATATGACTAACAATAAGACTTAGCATATTTACTTTTTGTTGTCCTAAGCAGTATTGAATTCGGTTCAACGCACTGTGGCCGAAATCACTGATCTAGCGGCGCTTAAGTCAAAATTAAAAAATTAAGATCGATCAATGTTTTTGCACTGCATCGTTTACCTATACTCTACAGAAGAAATTTACGTTTTTACTTTTGTTTTGCTTTTAATATTCGCACAGCTGTAAGCTGTCAAATATACATTTTCTGCAGCAAGTGTATTAAAGGAATTTGGGGCCTAATTACTCAGTGAGTTTTTCTTGACGCTTTTAAGTCAATTGTTTATACATTTTGAGCCAAAAAGTTTTAATTGAAAGTAAAAGGTATGATGTAACTAAAAAATAAATATTTGTGGCCTGTGTGTATCTAGTTTATTATTAGTGCATTATAGACGTTGACATTTGTGATATAAACTATAGTTTTATGGACTGCAACTTTTGAAATTCGATCGTATTCGGTCCAATTCCTGTTTTGTTTATTATTTTGGGTTATTTTTGTTGTGACGTTTCAGTATGGCGTGCTAGTTCGCGCAAGTTGTTCGGTTTTTTAGGGTCCATCTGCCTGTCCAAATAAATAGTATAATCGCGATACAGACCACAATTTTCAATCGATTTGGCTAAAATTTGAAATTTAAGATTTTTTGTCGAACCTATAAAATTTTTGACAAAATCGGTCCATGTTATCCCATTGCCCCCAAGTTAATTTCTCCTTCCAGTTTTACTTAAAAAGCCCTAACAATAATATTTTGACAAATATCCTCTTGAAATTCGACTGTTAAATGTTTTTTGTAGCAATAAATAATCACTCTAAATTTTAACGGAATCGGAACATTTTAAGTTCTAGTCCTCATACAGACCACCCTCCCGATATTCACATAAATTTCCCAAAATACATAAAAACACTGAAATAAATAAATGTGGTTAAAAATGGTTCTTTATAATCACAAATAACCATTGGGCTTTATTATTTTACATTTCCGAATTTAGCGCCGCTGGATTGGGTGTTTCGGCCACTGTGCAACGGTTCAACGGTTCAAAAGTTATGAAAGAAAATGTAAGGACATCTCGAAAATTTTGGTACATTCAACATAACCTAAATATATAAAATGCTTTAATTCGGCTCCTGGTTGACAAATTTGAACAGAATTAACCACCAAATAATATTTAAACAAGTACACACATATTTTTTTCCAAAAAGAAAAATTTCGCCGATTTTTTCATTTTCCGATGGTTTCAATACATTCGGCAATGTCCAATTTAACTTTTTTACTTGTTTTTTAAATAGATATTGACAGATTTTTTTTTAAAACGAACAAAATACGCACCTTTACATGTAAATGTATATTTTTAAAATTTGTTGTTGCAATATTGAATAAAAATTATCCCCAAAGAGGTAAGAAATGATTCTACGAAACTTTGGTAAAATATTATATCAATCTTTTATTAAAAAGAAAAATAAATAAAAAAGAAAAAAAAATATTTCATTATAAAATATTTAAAGACCCAACTGCAAAGCCTAAACATTCTGAAAAAGAGTTTTTTTTTGTAATATTACAAATTTTTAACCAATAAAATTGTAAATTTACAAATTTTTGATGCGACAATACTTATAAGAAATTCTCGTGGCTTGGATAATTTTTTTTTGTAAAATTACCTTGCAAATTTGAACGCTACGAAAAAAATTTTAAAATTATGAAGAAAAATTTAAGTTTTGATCGAACATTTTTGTTAAAAAAAAAGAAAACTGCCAAAATTGTAAAAAAACTGATAAAATGGGATTACGGAACTGTTTCTAGTAATTTGACTAGGTTTTTTTGAGTGTAGCTTTCCAGAATAAATTAATCGAAATTTTGGAAGCAGTGCATACAAAAATGGTGCATGTAAGCGAATAATTTTTTATGTTTTTTTTTTTATAACATTCGCTTACACAACTGCGAATTTGTTGTTGATTGTTGGCTTACTAACCTGCAAAAAATTATTTAGAAAAAGGAATAATCAGAATTCATATTTATTGTGCCAATATAATCGCTGAGGAGAAATACTCATACTTTTAATTAGTATAGATAAATGATTTCGCGCTAGTAGCTAGCATAACCCTACTAAAATAGAATAATAACTTATTTACTATAACATAACAAAAATAAATCGCTTTCAAAATTGATTGTAAACGAAAGTCTTTATTTTTAAGATGTTATTTCACAAACAACCCTCAATAGCAGTCATTAATAAAATTTGTTCGTTAAAAAAAGAATTATACGAAAAACTTTTTTTTAACAAATTAAAGTGTATGTGTATTCAAGGGTTCTAATGCCCACAATTTCCTAAGAAGCAAAAGTTTGTAATGCATTAAAGGAATATTTCTAATATTTATATTTTTTTTTAAATTTTACAAAATTGTTTGTTTTTCCTTCTTTCACTTTGTAATGTTTTTTTTTTTTTGTTAATATTTTAACATTGATGTTTTATTTTTTTGGCAAACACACAACTATTTAAAGTATTTCCAAGACCCGAAATTATCTACTTCAATTATTTTTGCAATTATATAGTTATGGTAAAAAAACGGATACGATAACATTATGACAATTTTTTTTAGAATGTTTTTAAAAGTCTTTCTATATATTTATGTAAATAATAAAAAGAAAAACATAAACAACACGAGCATTACACTGTCCCGAAAAGGACAATTTAGGAGTTCTTCTTGGTATTAGCAAAGAAAAAAATAAAATAAAATGGGTATGAGAGAGTAAGGTTTAAAACTACCAACGCCAGTTCAGAAAATTTAGACTCCGAGGTTCGTTTAGAAAATTTACTTTTCAAAACGATATTTTCCTTTAACAGTTGTTTAATATACGTCGTTCGAATGATATTACAACATTTTTTTTTGTTTGTTTTCGGGACAGGCTTACAATCACATTGAGGATGTTGTTGACCTGTTCTTTGAATAAATAAGAATATTATTTCTGTTTTACATACCCATGCCACATCATTACAAATTTTTATTTTTATTTTTCATTCAGCCTGAAGAACAATATATAAAAACTGATGTCTTCCTTACCTACATATATACAGTAATGAGTGTATGTATGTTAGTATGACTGTATGTTTGAAGCTTATCACTTAATGTACCATAATGTTAGTATGGAAAAAAAAGGAAAAAAATAAAAATATTTAGATACCATGACACGCACACAAACAAAAAAAAAAGTATGCATATACATACCACAAACCGGAAGTACTTCCTAGTTTAGGGAGATTTGTTGATGTTGTTCAAAAGGAAGTACACTTGAAAGCTTTACCGTCATGGTGGTTTGTTTGTTGTTTTTCCTCATTCTTTTTTTTTTTTTTTTATTCTGAGTAGTATTTACTTTGTGTATAAATAAATTAAAAATGTTGCAGCTAATGTTATATTGTAAAAGTTCTAAGTATAACGAAAACCATTAAATTTAATTATAAAATGTATTTTGAACAAAACATTCCATTACTGAAAAAAATATATGACTTTAAGGTAGTAAAGGAAAATTGTTTGAACATTAACCAAAAAAAGAAAAACATTCTGGAGCCGGTACATACCTATTCGATCCACCATACGTCGCGTATATAAAAATGAATTATGTATTATTTAGTTCAAAAACAAACATCTTCTGCAATGATTTTGTTAAAATTATATTATGCCCAGTTGTAAGTTGTTTGTTTAAATAAAAATTGCGGGAGGCATTTTTTCATTATGATCAGAGAAAAACATATTGCTGTTTCACACATATTTTCTGCTGTAAGATACTCAAGCAGAAATTTACAACTGTACAAAAAATTATAGACTGGCATAGTAATTAATCAAAATTTACCACCGCTTAATAAAAATATATGTTCTTACTATTACACCGTCAAGCAGCAAATATTAACCATGAACCGAATGATATACGTCTGAAAGTAGAGATCAAATGGAGTAAAACTTCATTTACAGTTTTTAATTTCGTGATCCTGTTTCCTATTAAAGGGGACTTCAGAGTCCTAGGATTCCACTGGTGATGGCAATGAAAGAGTAGGATCTCCCCAAATTTTTCCATTTTTTTTGTTTTACCATATTAGGATAAAAGGAAGTGAATAAAGTCCTTTGAAAACTTCTGATTAATTTTTATTTAAAAAATAAAAATTGTTTTATTCGACCTTTAAAATATTATATTTTGAGGATGTTTATTCTGGCTCGAGGTCATTATTTTCTTTACTAATTAAAACCATGATATTCTCATAGCATAATTTTCAAGAAAATTATTTTTTTTGTTTTAAATTTATTTATGTTGGTCATTTTTGCAAGACTTAATCGACACGTGTTTCGGAATTTGTCAAGATTCCATTGTCAAGATTATTTAGCAAAACTAAAAACGATTTACTACAAAGTAGCAAACGAGTCTAATGACAATTCGTTTGTGCACAAACTAGAATATTAATACATATTCGCCTCTATTCACAATGAGAATTAGAAAGATGAAGAAATTGTACCATACTAATAAGGCAACGATTGCCAATAACCAACAAAAATATTTAAAACTAATAAGGCAACGATTGCCAATAACCAACAAAAATATTTTAAACAACATACGATAGTCCATTGGACTACAACAATATGTTATTTGTGTTGTTGTTGTGAGAAATACTCCATAATTTTCTTGAAAATTATTCTATGAGAATATCATGGTCCTTTGAAAACTTTATCAATATATTTTGTTGAATATTTATAATGATTTTAAAGCATAAAGATTTGAAAGGTTGTAACTTACCTCCTTTTCCTGGTATGTAAAAATAATAAAATAGGAAAATTAGGGGAGATCTTCCTCTCTTAGTTACTATCACTAGTGGCATCCTAGGACAAGTATAATTATTGTGCTCGATTCTGGAATATGATTTCACCATTCACCTAATTTTTAAAAATTTTATATTCTTTTGAGTTTTAAGATTTTTAAATTTGTTCTTGTAATTATTAAAGATATTAACTAGATCTTTAATTGTTACAAGAAAAAAAATTTTAAATCTTAAAATTTGAGAGAATATCAAATTTTTAAAAATTAGGTGACTGGTGAAGTCGTATTCGAGAATCGAGCACATTAAAAAAATATTTTATAAATATATTCGATTAGAGTATTATTCAAGCTCAAGGCCCAAAAATGTTTCTATTTATGAGATTGTCATAATAGAGTATTTTTAATTTATTGCTTTCAAAAAGTTACTCATCCCATAGTATATCTGTACTAGGGATGCCAAACGGGAAATCCCGAATCCCGAAATCCCGTGATTTTTCGGGATTGACAAATCCCGAATCCCGGGATTTATTTTTTTCAATCCCGGGATTTTTCGGGATTTTCCGGGATTTCGGGATTTTTTTGTTAAATTTTGTAATCAAAATTGACTATTTCTTCAGTATTTGTTTTACAATTTAAACAAAATTGATCTTGTTTGAAAGGTCTTTGAGATACCTTTCAAATGAGGCATGTTCGGCTTAAAATCTCTTGCTCTTTGGGAGGTAAATCACATTTTTAGGGCGGATTAATACACAGTTTTTATGAAACAGTTAAATTTCGCCGTGAGCTATTCTATAACGGAGCTTTTAGTATTCCAGCTGTAAAGTTTCTACTCAACAGTTTTTGCTCTTATTTGAGCGTTATAAGTTAGGAAATTGAATATATCTCTCCGATCCAATTTTTGTTAGAAACAGCAGCGAAAAAAATTTAACAGGGGTGTGTTTTGCGACGGCGCACCGCGGCGTCGGGGTCAGACACTGGGGACAACTTACCCTATTTAAAGAAATATTTTATTAATTTTCAAATACCCTGTAACTTAAAACTTTGACATCAAAATAAATGTTTAAAAAAGTTACGTTTTTCAGAAGTTAATTTAAATCCAAATAGGGAAAATTGTTTCCCAATGTCTGCTTTTGCCCTTTAACGAACTAATGACCATAAGAAATAAACTGCAGGGTCTAGCTCTTTTGGTTTGGACTACATCGTGTCTTCCACAGACTTGGAGCAGTACCAGTTGAGTTAAGGTTGTTCCTAAATGCTGACCCAGATGCCGTTAAGTGGATGAAGAATATTGACATCAATATATAATTCTTATCTATATTCTTTTTCATCAAAATATGCTGAACTTTGTTGTAGAATCTGTTAAACTCGTAATGCTTATATTTCTAAAATTAAAATCGTTTTGTATCAGTGCAATACGATAAATAATCGTGTTTTCTTTTCTGGCAAAAAATGTGCATTTCGCCCCAAAAATTATGTTTTTGTGTTCTTTTCTAAAAAATGTCAACCCTTATAAAGAATATCATGTTCTTTTCTAAAAATGTCTGCCCTATAAAGTGCAAAAAAGTTGCAATTTTTACTTCGTAGAGTTTTACAAGAAAAAATGGGGAAAAACTAAGCGATTTTAGGAGAAACTACAGCGGTTTTTATTCCGTTTTACGCTAACATGGCAACACTTTCTACGACTTAGGAGTGAGTGAAACAACAAAAACTGATCTGGCATCCATTTTTCTTATGGCGCGTTATATCAGTTTTCTCTTTCTAACCTAATTCGTAGAATAATTTGAAAATATTAACCATATGGTTAAAGAATACTTTTTTGACACCTGTCACTTATGTCGAGTCTGTATTAGTCTGTGTCACGGGGTTGAAATTGCATTATACAACAGCTGACTTTTTCTGTGTTGTTTTCTCAAAACAGCTGTTAAAAAATACAGGACAGAGTATTTCTGGATGTTGTGTTCTATTCCAGTCAAATAAAATGTTGATTAATTTAGAATTTTCTAAAAATAGTTTGTTATCGATAACTATAGAATTTTGTATAAAACATTTTTTGTTATCGATTATTATTGAATTTCCTTTAGACAATTTTTTTCTATCAATAACTATTAAATTTTTTTTTTAATTTTTTGCTATCGATAACTATAGAATTTTCTTTAGAAAATTGTTTGCCATCGATAACTAAAGAAATTTGTTTAGACCATTTTTTGTAATCAATAACTATAGCATTTTCTTTAGAAATGTTTTTATTATCGATAGGTATAGAATTTCTATAGAAAATTATTGTTAGCGATTACTTTAGAATTTTCTCTAGAATTTTTTTTTATCTATAACCATAGTATTTTAAATAGAAGATTGTTTGATTTGAAAACTATATATTTATTGGTATCGATAACTTCAGAAAATTTTCTGTTATCTATAAGTATTGATTTTTCTATAGAAAATTTTTTGTTATCGATAAATATATAATGCCTTACTGAAAATTTTTCGTTATCGATAACTATAGAATTTTCTACAAAGAATTTTTTGTTATCGATAACTATTGAATTTTATTGTTTTCGGTAACTATAGTATTTTCTGTAGACAATTTCGATAACTATAGAATTTTTTATAAAAAATTTTTTGTTATCGATACCTATTGCATTTTATATAGAAAATTTTTTGTTATCGATAACTATAGAATTGTCTATAAACAATTTTTTGTTATAGATAACTATAGAATTTTCTTTAAATTTTTTTTTATCGATAACTATAGAATTTTCTATAGAACATTTTTTGTTATCTACTGTTTTCGGTAACTATAGAATTTTCTGTAGACAATTTCGATAACTATATGAATTTTCTATAGATAATTTTTTTGTTATCGATAACTAAAGCATTTTCTGTAGAAAATTTTTTGTTATCGATAACTGTAGAATTTTCTATAGAAATTTTTTTTAAAAGTTTTTGAAGGTTGAGTTAAACATTTTAAAAATTTATACCCTAAAAAGTCAAACATTTTTTTTCAGAAAAGAAATCACCATAAGTAATTAAATATTAAATTATATATATTTTTTTTAAATATAACGTTAAAAAGTTTAATTTTAATAAATCCCGAAATCCCGAAAAATCCCGGGATCCCGAAAAATCCCGAAAATCCCGGGATCCCGGGATTACGATTTCAAAATCCCGAATCCCGGGATTTGTAAATGTCAATCCCGTTTGGCATCCCTAATCTGTACTGATCAGTTTCACCCCCACTAAGGGATCTTCAGCAGATTTTAGAGAATCATTGTTGGTCAATCAAACATCAAGTCATACATAATATTTTATATATTTCACAAGTTAAATGAGAAATACTATTACGAAGGTCCAAAATCTGTTTTCCAACAAAAATAACTCTTATGAAGCAAAAATTGTATATACTAATCCACCACCGGCGAACAATAATATATTTGTTGCTGTTATTTTACAATAACAATTGCAAAAAATGCAATAAGATCGCTCACTCACATTTATTTTTTTAATGGTTTTGTGTCTGTATTTTTTACATACACAAAGGCGTGCTATAAGATGAAGTATAATATTTTTAGTTATTTTCACAAAAAAAAAAGTATTTCCGATATTACAAAAATCATATTTTCTTCTACAAAACCATTAAAATAGAAAATTATGAGCCTTAAAAAATGTGATTTTTTTTCGTAAAACTAGAATAAACGCATGAAAAAGAATTATATTGATAAATAATACTTCAATTATTGATTTAAAGATTAAAACCTTGATTGATTTGATTTAAAATAACTGTTATAACAGCTATTTACCCCAATAAATATAAAATAAAAGTTATTTTTGAAATTTTGAACAAAAAGTTTTTAATAACTGTTATTTTATACTGTTATTGATAAAAGTCTAAAAATAAAAGTGTTTGCAAATTTTAAAACGGGACATTTCTAGAAGTCGTTTCATATATAAAATACTTAGTTTGGACAATATTCGTTTACTGATTTTTTTAAAACAAAATTACACACATAACTGTTATATTTGGTCTCTGTGTAAAACACATTTTCTGAAGTACTTTTGCCTCCTTAACACGAATCTGACATCAGAAAAATTGTATCAAATAATTACCCAGCAAATTTTTGCATTACTAGTAATGAGTATAGTAATTAGTAATAATTATTGGTATGTACTTACTCATTGCATGAAACACTACTTATTCTATAAAGGCCGTGAGACAAAAATAATTAGTGCCTACAAGCTTACGAGTAGGGAGATAAATAACTACTTACCTATAACGAGTAAAATCAGTAGTTACTTATAAGGAATAAAATAAATAGTTGCAAAGGGAGATTGAAATAACTATTTATCATTAGATTATTCGTTTTCGCGAAACTTTAAGCTAAAAAGGTAAAACAAATATTGTTTTTTTTCTGATTGGACTTAATTTCCTAAGTGAACTTGCAAATAGGTATTTCTTTTTAACATTCTCAATAACTTATTATTTGTATTATTACAAATAAGTACTTACATATTACAATATAAGCCACTAGTTGCTTTTTGGACTAAAGTAATGCAGTGGGTAATGAGTAGTTGTTATAGGTAATGTAATTGGCAATCATTACTTTTTCACAACACATTACCTAGTTTTTGCTGGGTATGTAGGCATTTTAAATTTTTGTGGACAAATACTTTCCCAATATTAAAAAATGTAAGGTTGGTCCGAAAATACATGACTCCATTTTTAGGCGCAGCGACGATATGTAAGAACATCAAAGCAAAAACTTGGTAATGGGTACTCCTGCCCGTCTCGATTACCTGGTAATGGCTTTGAATACTACTAATTACCATTAGCATTACCTTACGCCCAAAAAGGCAAAATGTTGGTACCTCCAACGACATCACAGTGTTAATGTAATTAGTAGGGATGAGATTTTCATGCACTAAAAAATCGAAAATATGCGCTTAAAATATGCGCTAAAAAACTCGAAATATGCACTAAAAAACCTGAAAATATGCACTAAAAAATAAAATGCGCACAATAAAAATCTTGTTTTCATAGAAAAAACTTCTTAAAAAGCAAAAGGTAACGCCGGGTTTAAATAGTAACATTTAAAACTTTATATAAGCAAGATTTTTTTAGAACTTAAGACAATCTATAAAAAAAAAATTAAAGAAAAAAATTATTTTTCTTATTTCCAAAATAAATTTTTAAAATTGAAAATAGTATTTGAAACAAATAAATTTCAATTTGTGTTTTTGCTAATTTATGACAAAATATGCAAAAATATGCACTTAAACGTTGGAAATATGCACAAAATATGCATTTAAAACCAAAATATGCAAAAACATGCATTTTCACCAAAATATGCAAAAATATGCAAAAACAAATCGATGCCATTTTAACGCAAATTTCTTGATTCGGAAAGATAATTGATCGATATCGTTTTTAGACTATCGACAAAAAACATGCATTTGCATGGAAATCTCATCCCTAGTAATTAGCATTAAAATTTGGAGGTAACTAGTTACTCATATTTTTCCTTAATTACTTAATTACTTGGAAGTTTTTGCTGGGATACTAAATACTTAACACAAACACCAGTCTAATTTAAGATGAGCTATTAAGGGTTAATTTTTTTAAAGTGTGTTTGATGGTCAAAATTTTTGTAGAATATCCCTGCCCTCGGATCTATTCAGGCTGGTGAAATTTAATTCCCACCCCTATTTGTTGCGAAAATAGATCTTTACTTGTCAATCGAAATCAGTGTCAAGAAGGAAGTTTAGATATCTTATTTTTTGTAGAATAACTATTTTTTTAATTTTCAGATCTTAAAATATCTTTGGCCAACACTGCGTAATCTTTAAATGGCAAATTTTTTTACCAATAAAAACGAGAACCATTAAAAACGAAAACTTATGGACGTCTTAAGTTTAACATACAAAATCCTTGATTTGTTTTCTCCACGTCCAACTATTGCATAAGGGCCATCTTAGTATTCGTAAATAGATATATATGTGTGCACTTAACAACTAAATGCGTGTTTACAAGTAGTAAGTGTTAAATAAATAAAAACAAAAAAAAAATAATAATTACAATTTATGCTAAAAACCGAAAACTTCTCACACAGATTACTATAAAATTTTGCTGATCTAGGTTTTCCAAACTCATTCATATTGTACAAGAAAACTAACACAACCATACACTAAATGATATTTTAGCATACTTTCAGGGAGTATGAATGAGTAAGTGTTGAAGAAGTAATGTAATAGTTGTTAATAAATGCTTCAAGGATTGTTTAGTTACTATTTCTATTTGTAAGTGTTAGTCGGCATGATATATATGTATGTTTGTATGTTTGTGTGTTGGTATGACGAGAGACAGTATGTTAAATGGCAACTGCACTTACTTAGATAAGAAAATACCATTTCTTTTAAATTGAAATGAAAACTAATTGAAACAACATAGACACCAAGTCATGCTTAAGACGAATAAAAGAAGTAAAAAAGTATGTACAGATGGTAACATCCCAGCAAAAATTAAAAAAAAAACATCGTATTATTGTATTGCAAATGTGCAAAAGATAACGCTCGAAATAATATCTCTGTCAGGACGTGTGGAAAGTTTTTGGGCACATTATCCGAACTTATAGAAGTGTTACTGAGGTAAATGTGGAAATCGGCTTATAATAGCCAAAACGTTAATCCGGAAAAAACGGAGAAGCACTTTTTCCAAACAGGTACAAAATAAAGACGTTTAAGGTCGAGATAAACGGAGTTAGAATTCCTTTGTCAAACCAAGCGAAATTTTTGAAATCATTTTAGACAGTAAGCAATCATGGAAGCAAAACATGGATGAACGGATCAAAAAAGCATACACCGACTTCTACGCATAACAAAAATTATTTTTCGCAACTTGTGGACTGGAACCAAGGATCACTTACCGGATTTATACTTCTGTAGTACGATCTGTAATAGTCTGGTGTAACGCACTGGAGCGTAATGTGACGCATTTAAAATTTCAGAGAATTCAATGTTCCATGGGTTTATGCATCACAGGCGCTCTGAGAATAACATCAGCTGAGTCTATTGACACACTACTGCACCTGATACCATTTGATATCTTTGCAAAGGGAGATACCTATAAGTCCTGCCTTCGTCATATAGAGTTAAATTTATTCAGGCAACGCAATTTTGGACACAGTAACATGGACAATTTAAATGATATTGCTACCGATAAAAGAGTGCATAAACTTACACGACGCAGAATTTCCGACTAGAGAACAAATAAACGCTATTAACATATTCACCGACGGCACCAAACAGCGACGTATCCTGGAATTTCAAAAGGGGGGGGGGGGGGGTGTTTCACAACCCCCATTTTTTGTTGTCATCGCCAATTTTTATTTATTTTAAGGACTTGAATTGCAAAAAATAAAAAAAAATGTTTTCAAAATCAAAAATCGACCTCCTTATAAATCGAAACCGCTTACTTAACCCTTTTTATTGCTTCAAAAATGTATTAGAATCTTAAAATGTTTCTATAGAAAAAAAATTTTCAGAATCTGAAAATTTCTTACAGAAACAGTATCTCAGATTCTAATATAGAACAAATGTCTTAGAATCTTATAGTTTGAAATTTGTTTATCGAAATTTATTTTCATGATCCTGATGCATAATTTTTATTAGATAAAACCAATAATATGTATTTTTTAAACATATTTAACTGATATTTCGATATAAATGACTTTTTAAAAACGAAATTAGCTCAAACTCCAGAGTTTTTATAAAAAACCCAAAATCTTTTTTTAAAAACCCAAATATTTTGAAACTTGTGTATTTTTTTTGAACATTACATTGTTGTGTATAAAATTTTAAAAATTTTCAAATCGAAAAAAGGGGGTGGCAACTGCCCCCTGTGCCAACCCCCTGTATACGTCCATGGCACCAAACAATCCATGGGAGTCGGTGCACGATTTTCAGCCAATTTTCGCAATTTAAACAAGACTTTTATCCTTCCATTGGACTCTAGAATTTTCTAGGCTGAAATAGTTGTCATAAGCGTGGCAGCCGTACAGTTCGATGATGAGATAAATAGAGAATTAAACTTTTATGTTGACAGCCAAGCTGCTCTAAAAAAGCTTTTCTATCAAGTCAAAAGTAGTTTAAAAAAAAAAAGTGAAACTTATATGGGTACCAGGTCACATAGGTATTCAAGTGAACGACAGATCGGACGAGCTCGCGAAATAATTGGTATACTCACTGGAATGATTGATCACCGGACACTGCATTGTACGTTATCATAGAAAGATAATGGGACTTATTTCCGGTGCCAGCTGTAGAAGGCGCGATGAACCTAACATTGAGGAATCGTTCGAATATATTCTCCACCACTTGGGCAGACATATCTTTGGGAGCTTGGAAACGGCTTCGGATATCGACTTAAGGCAAATAGTACAAATCGCGATGAGGACAAACTCGTTCTGTCAGCGTCGCTGATGAATTATTGTGGTTTCGCTATGGACCATCCGGTCTATGTGAGAAGTCTTTGACTCCGCCACCTCTAACCTAAACTAACTAAACCTGATCATATAAAATTTGATTCAATAAGACACAATTGTATATTTTTGGATCCAACATTTTTTTTTTTGGATCAATATATCAATATCAAGACTATTTTGCTTGGGTTGGTACAATTTCGAGATTTTATTATATCTGATAAGATCAAATCGATTTTTATCACGTGTTTCCCATTTATAGAGTTTTACTGCTGGGATGATTTAACCAGGCAACAATATACAAAATACTAAAAGACAAAATACAAAAAAAAAAAAATGATACGAAGGAAAAATAAAAGTACATAAAAAATAAACGTAAACGAGTAGAGGTAGAATGAAAAAAAAAATCATTGCTTTTTAAGCATCACTAAGCATCTGTTGTGTGTGCGAAAGTGTGTAAACATTTGGCGAAGTGTGGATAGAAAAAACCAAAACAGAGTGCCTTACATAAATAGACTGCTAACTATCTTAACATACCTACGCATTTCATAGCTTGCACCATTAGGGTGACAATAAATTGAAAAAAAAAAATCAATTGGAAAACCCAGTTTGGCTTTTACTCACATCAGTATTATTTAGCAAATACATGCGTCTTCTATTGCTGTTTACATGATTAATTGCAAATTCCGCTTTAATTTCAAAACATCGGGTGTTGTATATATTAAGTGCTGTATATAAAACCTTTCATATAAAACCTAAATTAAAAGAAGTGGTACAAAATATTAGTATTTCTTTGTATTGCGAATCTGGAATTGGGTTGTAGAAAGATTCTGATCCTTAAAATGGAGCAAAATATCTGACACAATTTGATCCATTCATATTTAAAACCATTTATGTTCTTATACGATGCGAAACATATCTGCAACAATTTGTTCAAATACTAAATTTTATCTACATCGTTATGCTAACTTTTGCTGTAAATACACAAATATTTATTACCCTAATTTGGTTACATTTTTGCTGAATTCTAAAATCGTTTTAAGTCATTTTGCTATGTCAACAAAAATATAAGACAGTGAATGCTCTATCGAGAGATTTTTAAATAATAAAATACAATAAACCATTAATTCATAATGTTAAATGTACAGGCAGAAATGGTTAAACGTCCCAAAAATTTTGTGATGTTCAATACCGGAATTGCGAAAAATCCTGCATTTTATAATGTAAAACGGTTTTACTAAAATTATTCAGTTAGAACAACTTTGTTTCTATATCAAATACTTCACTATAGATTATTAATTAAAAGTTAAATTGTTTTTTAAGAGAAAGTTCAAACTTATCTCATATCTCTCTTCTAATTGAACTCTTAAGTAATTGTTACAATTTAGTTCAAACAATTTAAACAAAGAAAGCACTATTTGTATCGAGATTTGAATGCATCGAAGGCAAGAGGACAATCCAATGTCGTAAAATTAAGATCAAAACAAAAGTCGAGCAATCGTTGGCCCCTGTAATCATTTCAACTTTGAAATGATGTCGTAGACTTGAAAACGTATATTATTCGCCAACGTTGATTACACCGCTCAACACTCATTTTCCGGTTTGAATTCTGATGGTCACTTTTAGTTTATTGGATCTCCAGATTCCAAATCTGTTCTCCAAATTTTCCCATTACGTGTAGATTTTTAGTTATTCATGGTTGAAAATACGAAAAATTACGATTTTTGTATTATTTCAGAGCCTGCAATGCAGCTCTGGAGTACAAATCTGGTATAAAGAGCAATAGTAGAATTTGTCTATGGTCTCCAACATAGGAAACTATTTTTATACCCTCCACTCTAGTGATAGAGGGTATATATAAGTTTGTCATTCCGTTTGTAACACATCGAAATATTGGTCTAGGACCCCATAAAGTATATATATTCATGATCCTTGATCGATTTTAAGTCGATCTAGCGATGTCCGTCCGTCCGTCTGTCTGTCCGTTGAAAACACGCTAACTTTTGAAAGACTTTACGGAGGCTCCTGAAGTTTGACATATATGTTCTCCATTTACCGGGTCAGGTGGGTATTGCAATCCAGCGAAATCGGTCCAGTGGTTCAAAAGTTATGAGCAAAAGAGTAAATTTCGGCAAGGGTATTTTTCGAATTTACAAGATTAAAACCACTATAACTTTCGAAAATTTGAGTGCAAGTTGCATTTAATACGTACTAAAACATATCCAAAAAAAAATAAATAATCGAAGGGGATCGGGTCTAAAAGTTAGTTATTTGGCCTGGAACTCTTCAAAATCATGGAAACCGATTGTATCCATTAAAATTTTTACGAGGGTCGTTTAAAATTAAGTATTTTCACAAATTTGTATACAGCATTTGGAAAATCGAAACTTCAAAGTCAGCTTTGGGCTCTTCTGTAATGAAATCACCCATATAAATTCCAAATGTAATTGGTTTATGAAAACTACATGTCTTACTCTACAAAATAATGGACACCGACTATTTGAGTCTCCGTCCAAATTTAAACGAGGGTCGTTTTAAATTAAGTCTTTACATAAATTTTTACTTTAACCGCCAAAAACACCACGATGTGTTAGACTTAGGCTAAAAATTTGTATGAAGGAAATGTTTCCTTTCTTATTCTGCAAAATAAAACTTATATAGCATTTTTAAGAAAAACGCATATTTTAAGAGTTATGACACTTAAAAGCTTTGTAGTGCTTTTAGGTCACTTTTAGGGTCAAAAGTTCAAATCGACTGGCCTGTATGCAACCGAGAGATCCAGTTCTTGCACAGATATTATTTTTTATGGCCAATCTATCAGAAACTGCCGGTGGAGCTAACAAAAAAATACTTTTGCAAATCCCATACATTTTTTGGGTGGTCTAATGTACATATTTCTAATAAAAAATTTGTAATGCAATTTTTTGAAATTTTTTTTAGAAAATTACTATCAGATAACATTGTGGAGGGTATTCATAGATTCGACCAAGTCGAATTTAATTTTTCTACTTGTTTTTTTTTAATTCTTGCGTTTGCTTGGGTTACACTAGCTTTTTAAAATGATACTGTTAAAACAAGACCGACACCTATTTTGCCCCCCAACATTTTTTGCGAATAAATTAATACACTCAAAATAATAACTCTGTAAAATACTCTGTAAAATGACTGTAATCTCAATTCAACAGATATTTGATAGAGTTTTCTGTCAAAATACAGATTTAAAGAAAATACTTTGTATTTTGTTGTGACAAAAAAACAAAGTTTCCTCTGTTATATTACTTTTTACTTTGTAATCTTAATTTTACAGATAATTAACAGAGTTTTCTGATAAAATACAGATTTAAGCAAAATACTTCGTATTTCTGTATAACCAAAAAAGTTTTGTTTTGAGTAGTTTTTTTTACCAAATATCCAAATTGTATCTGTTAAAAAATAACTTTTCAGAAATCTTATAAAAATTTTACAAAATAACATGCATTTACTTAACTAAACTCTGTAAATTTAAGAGTTTTTTCTTTTTTTTGCATCAAATGCATTTTACAAATATATGTGAATTTACATAGTTTTCTTTGCTAAATGATGGCTTATTTAACTAATATTTTACTAAAAACTCTGTAAATTTACAGTTTTTTGTCCAAATCATTTTACAGAGTTTTAAAGTAAAATTACGGAGTTTTTTCTGTAAAAAAGCTTTCATATTTAACCAATATTTTACTATAAAATCTGTAAATTAACAGTTTTTTTTTTTTTGTCAAAATCATTTTACAGAGTTTTTTAGTAAAATTACCAAGAAATGTTGTTAGCTGGAAAAGTATGGTGTACTCTGTTAAATTAGCAGAGTTTTTCTGTAATTTAACAGAGCTATTATTTTGAGTGTACTCTATCTCAACTAAGAAATTAAACAAACACAAACACTATTTATTGACACGAAAAAAAAAATTTTTGAAATAAAATTCCTTGACTGAGATTATTGACAACAAAATCGAAGTTTTGTATTATGAACAGGCGGCCGTTTTAACTAAATGTTTGGTTGATATCATGTTTGGCTGATTTGCAATAAATGTTTGATGATTTAAATTTGACGATTTTATTTTCTGTGTTAGCTTGATATAATAAATGCCACGTCCGACAGTAGTTCATTAATTAAGAGGTTTTAGCAATTTTTTCTTAAGATTGCATATCAATATTTGCCGTTTTAGAAAGCTTTCGTGACACAATCGATATTCGTTAAACGAGCTTTGACTGTACTTTTAGCTACGACAAAACAAGAAATGTATCCGTATCCGGTCCCTTTTGTTATTTTCAACAGACTGACTTACAGAGAGACATGGTAAGATGTCTTAAATTTTATCGGGGATCATAAATTTATACACATAATGAGGAGTTACAAATGGAATGATAAACTTCCATATACATATACAGTCAAACCCGGTTATAACGAACTCTGAGGGACCAGTAAAAATAGTTCGTTATAAGCGAAGTTTGCTATAAGCGGGGTATATTTTATAACAACCTAGTTTTATTTCCAAAAAAAATGTCAATATTATTTTATTTGACGTTTTTTTTTTGTAAGTTAACTTTATATTGAGAAGAAAACATTCAATAAATAAATTTTCTCAAAATTATAACATTAACCAAAAATTTCAAACTTTTTGTGAGTTTGGCAAACATTGCCGCACATTTCATAATATTTATGGGAGTTCGTTATTAAAAGGTAAATATATATGAAATTGTGTTCGTGGGACCATAATAAGTTCGTTTTAACCGAGGATTCGCTAACCGAGTTCGTTATGAAAGTAGTATTTTGTGTGAAAATTGTTGTCAAAATGTCGGGAGTTCGTTATAACCGAGTTCGTTATAACCGAGTTCGACTGTACTAGGGTGGGAAGAATATTGACTTTTTCGTTTTTTTCGATTGAAAATTTTCTTTTGGTCTAAAAACTCTATATCAAGTAAAATAACAAAAAAAACGTTGGTTTCTATAAATTTGTTTCTGAAAAATTAATTTTATTTTAATTCCTTAGAGATCTAAGACATTATTTATAATTGACCAAATGCAAGTTTTATGGCAAAATTTTTGAAATAAATTATAATTGGAGGGTATAACCAGTGATTAAAAAACTGAAATTCATTACACATTTTTAATTTTCACTTCCAGTCAAGTTGTCAATAATTTAAAAAAAATACTGCAACCCACCAGTCCAGTTTACATTTCTAACAAAACAGTCCAGTCACTTTTTTGCTGCTGAACTTTTTTGTGTTGTGCTGATGGTGGTTGATTTAAAAAAAAACAAATACTGACAAACCAGCAACAGTAAAAAAATTAGGCAGCACACAAACAGCACAAACGTTGTTTTGAGAAATCCACTGCAAGTTACAATTCAAAAATTGGTGAGCTGCTGACAAGCAAATAAATAAGTATAAACGAAAATAAACTCGTACATTGTAACGAGAGAACTTCTTGTATACATAAGAAGAAAAAAGGTTCAATAAATAAAAAAAATGCAAGGTTCATTTAAAAAAAAAAAAATCTTTTTAATTCAATTAATTTATATCAGTAAAAAATCAATATTTTTTATATTAAATAAATAAATAAATAAATTAATGCATAGTTGAAAAAATTATAAAAAATAAACTTCGAGTCTAAAATAATAGTACAGTAGGTATTCTAAAGTTCAAATAAAAATTTTTTTTTAAATATTTTTAGAGTTACAGAGATGGAAAGTTTTCATTTTTATGCACCGATCATTTCATTTTTATGCACAGATCATTTGGTTGAATTTTTATTGACAATTTGATGCGATAAAAATTTATTTTAAAAAACGAATTTTAAAGGATTTTTGTCGACCTTTTCAATGGCATTGTTGGTTTTTTTAAAAAATATAAATTTGACCTTAAAATTCAAGGTCAAATTATTAAAAAAATGTATCTTATAAAGCGCCTATTTTGATATTATTTTAACTGAGTTTTTACATTTAAAAATAATTGTTTTGTATAAAATAACACTCAAAAAGTACGAATACCGCGTGTATAAAAACAAATAAAAAAATATTTTCGCAATAAGGAACACTCGATCCATTTTTTAAAAATGTTTTTAAATGAAAAAAACGTCAGGCTTTTTAAAAAAAATCTCAAAATAGGCGCTTTATAAGATAAATTTTTTTTAATAATTTGACCTTGAAATTTAAGTTAAAATGTTTATTTTTTTAAAAAACCACCAATGCCAGTGAAAAGGTCGTCAAAAATACTTTAAAATTCGTTTTTTAAAAATAAATTTTTATCGCATCAAAGTGTCAATAAAAATTCAACCAAATATGATCTTTGCAAAAAAATGAAAACTTCCCATCTCTATAACTCTAAAAATATTTCAAGAAAAAAAATTTTATTTGCCCGACTAAAAAAGTTTAGATATAGAAACATATTATTTAATATATTTATATTTGGCCATACACAGTACTTTACATAATTATATGTAAATGCATCTTGTACTAAGTTTTACACCCAAAATTTAATATGATGCCATATAAAAGGATATCGAATCATGTCTTGCTCCACATACAATATATAAAGCTTTATTAAATTCGATATTGCATATAATATTTTATATGACTCCATGAATGACCTCATACAAGATTAGATAAATAAATATATGATATAAAACTCCATGTCTGACCTCATACAAGATGAGATATACATATATATATGGTGCCGAATCGGGGGAAAAAAGTTTTCTAAGTCCCGAGAAAATTTTTTAAAATTTCCAGACACAAAAAATTTTTTCGTTTTGGAGTTAAGAATTCCATTAAAAATGATTTAAACAAAAAAAAATTTGGCCAAATTTTGAAAAATTTATAAGTCCTGAAAAAGTTTTGTAGAATTTTCTAAGTCCTGGATAAAAAATATTTTTGTTAAATTTTTTGCGTTTTGAAGTAAAAATTTATTAACATAGTTTTAAGAACATTTTTTTTTAAATTTCGATTTTTTTTTTTTTAAATTTCTAAGTCCCAGACAGATTTTTTTTTTTGGAATTCCCGAAAAAACTTGGAATAAATTTGAAATAATTTTCAGATTTCAGAGATAAAAAAAATATTTTATGCAAAATTCTACATATTTTATCTTATGATATAAAATTATATACAATTATATCAAATTAGATAAACCCAATATTCGGATCAAAAACGATCATATTTAATCTAATATAACAAATTTTGAGCTATTTTGATCCACCAATTTCATCATCTTATTTTATCTAAATGCGTGTTGGGCCATATCAAATTATATATGGCTCAATTTCAAATTATATATGGACCTGTATATTTATTTGTAGTCGGGTGCACTTATTTATTCTAATATTTTGGCATAATTATATCTAAATCGGTTTTTTGGTGTGACCGTTAACGCGTTTCAGCCCATACTTAACTTTTTGTTTTCATCATATTAGTTTTCGTTAGTTAGTAAAAAACAATTGTGTCTGACACTTATTTTAAAAAATTTAATGGAACTTGGAATTTTGGATCTGTTAATAAAACACTTAACTGCAAACCAAATTTTCAAAAAATTTTCTTAAGAAAGTAAAAAATTTGTGTTTTAAAAAAATTTTCAAATAAAAATTTTTGCACTTAAATTTTTTTTTTATTTGTTTACTTCAAATATTTTCCAAAAAATTTTGGAACCTAAAATTTTTTTAAGCATTTTTAATGAAACTTTAAACCGTTAAAACTTACTTAGAACTTAGAAAATTTTAAAACTTTTTTTTAAAATAATTTTTAGTTAAATTTAAAAAATGTTCAAAACATTAGAAAAATTTCTTAACATTTTTGTTAAAGCATTATCTTTACGTTTGAAACATTATTCTTAATTATATAATACAACATGCCATTACTTGTACAAAGAAATATCTACTTATAAGTACGTTCATTTAATTTTCAGCAGCCAAATAAAAAAAAAATCATGCTGACGAGTCGAGTTCAATTTTTATTTTCCATGCTGCAAGTCCCGTACAACAAACATAACTTGTGCAGCGCAGTAACCAGACAATTCAGTCGTGTGTGCTGTTTTTTGTTTTTTTAAACTGAAGCTGAACTGTGTGCTGGCAAGTTTGTCAATTTCAAAAAAAAAACTTTTACTGTACTGCTGCTGAAGAAAATTGACAATTTTTAACAGCTCAGTTCTTGACTGCTGTTTTGTTTTGATAATGTTTATGCTGACAAAACAGTACAAATTATGTGTTTTTGCTGAAAATCTAGGCAGTATTTTCAACACTGGGTATAACAAGTTTTAAGTGGCTTCAACCAAAACAATAACTAACAGATTTTACAATCCCGAGTAAAAATGTTTATATATATTCTTATATATCACAGCTGATTCGAGATTTGAAAGATCTGTGCTGATGCGAGTAAGATCAGTACTGATCCGAGATTTGAAAGATCAGTACTGATCCGAAAAATGTATCGCTAAGATTAGATCAGTTGTATTCGGACGGACACAAATTAGATAAACCCATTTTTCTGATGAAATTGTGTTCGTCCGATTAAAACTGATCTGAAAATATTTAACTGTGAACATGACATTGAAAAACTTAAAATAATCTTCGTGAAAGCACATGATCTAGTGGCAAATTAACGGTATAATTAGGGGGACATATCCCTACAGGACCGATTGAGATAAAAGCTGGTCACATATTACCACACGGAAAAATTTTTTGGAACAGATTCCTTATACAATAGGTTCTAGAAAACATTCTATGGTAATCACAACATAATTTTCAATGTAAAATAGTTGTTCAAAATAACACTTACTCTAACAAATGATTGTTTTCGTTACAATTTCAAACAAAAATCATCGATTCGGAAATGTTTCTTAAAATCGATTGCGGGTAATATAATGCATTCTGGAACCGTTTATTTAGAACGGAAAATTTTGCTAGGCAGAAAAAAGGCATCAATTAATCTATATTAATAACAGTTGGAAACTAGTCCTGTGACATGTCACAATGTGCATTTACCCCGTCCTAGGACATCACCTTATAAAAGTGACAGGTCCCTTTATACAAAAGTACCAATCTAGGATCCATCCTAGACTGGTCCCCGTGGGGATGTTATTCCCAACTTTCAAGTTCCTTAGCTTTATTAATAGCTGCAACAATAAGTGCTCTTTCCAGGCTGCACAAAATATCCTATCGCTATGCACCGCAACCATTTTCTTTTAAAATGGGTGGTCACTATGTTTTAATACAAATTTTATATTTGAATACAAAGTTAAATAGATTTTTTTGCATGTTTTTCTTAAGTGTAATTGATGTTTTTTTTTACACTTAATTAATGTCCTTTTTTTGCATCAACTACACAAAAAAATGTTTATTAGTGTAATACCGTAATAAAATTTTAAAATTCAAAAAAATGGAAACGCATTAATATCGTTTTGTACACATTACTTTGTAAAGTCATTACACAATTTTTTTATGCTGATTCGAAATTACATCTCTTATTTTTTCTTCATCTTCTTTCTTTAATACCCTACACACCATTGTGGCCAAGGTTGCAACAATTTGGTACACTTCAAAGGATTTTACAAAATGTGCAAATTACACAGCGCCACAAAAAAAAAACAAAGGTTTGACTCAAAAACAAGACCCATTAATATTTATGTATTTCGACTTCCAAAATTCGATTCAGCCATCGTAGGGTTTTCTTGTAATCTTGCAGGGAAAAGACGCAAAGTAAACCTAAATATTTTTTTTTTTAAATTTGTAACCAAAATAGAGAAAACAAATCTAAAATCGACCTGTATGAGATTGTTGGCATCAAATCAGTTTTTAAGTGTTGTTTATGTTGGTGGTACTTTTCCTTGGTAAAAAAGGGGAAAAGCGCGCAAAGTTTCAAAGTAAATACAAAACATTGCCTTACAAGTCCAATATTTTTTTGTGTTAATATGTGCTCTAAGAGGAAACTTTGTCCCCACGATTTTAAAATTCAAAACAAGCTAAATTCACTATGTATGTGTATCATATGTGCAAGATAGACTCAAATCCCCAATACTGGTAGCCCTGCATAGTGTAGCCAACCACAAGGTCGAGGTTGATTGACTCTTTTTGCTTATGTGTTTATTTTTATGCTGTTCATCATCATGTTCGTGGTAATGTGGCTTCTTTACTTATTTTGCTCAAGTAGATTTTTTTTTGTTACAAATTATATGTGTGTGTGTGTGTTTGTTTACCTATCTATCTGTGGGTGTGTAAAATGAGTGAAGTTTTTGAGTTAATTTGTTAAGTTAATGTTTTTAATCGGATTGCAAGGATAATTATTTTATGCTTACTTGCAAAGTTCTTTTACTATTTTTTGTGCCGTTTTTGCTTTTTATTTTAGTAATCAGTAGGGCAAGTACTTTCATGAAAATGCATATTTTTACTCAGCATTGTAAACATAACATAAATTAAATATCTATCCGAATCAATGAATTTGCAATAAAATGGCATTGATTTGTAGTTGCATATTTTTGCATATTTTGGTATAAATGCATATTTTTGCATATTTTCATATAATTTGGACTTTTTTTTTGAATTTTATCAACATTTTTTCAAAACGTCTTCAGGAAAATTCAAAACCTACCGCCTATTTCTTATAGAAAAATGTATTTATTTATAAAAATCATATTCTGATGCATTTTTTAAAGAAAATGGATTCTAAGAGTATAATTTTATAATTTTATTCTGAGACATTTAACTAATCGATAAGAAATAAATGTTTTCGAATTTAAGATTTTTTTTACAGGAAAATTGTGTTTTTATTTTGATTAGAGTTAGGGTAAGGTCCTTTGCTTTTGAATAAATTTTTGGACTTAAAAATCGTAAAACTCCAAAAAAAGTGAAAAAAATTAGAATAAAGAGCAAAAGGTATTGAAAAATAACTTTTCTAGAAAAATATTGTATTTTAATATTCTTTTTCTTTTATAAATTTTTTTCTTCAGAAATCTTTAGTGATTCAAAGAAAAAACTTCTCAAGCACAAAAAATTTCCACTCAATAAAAAGTTTTTAAGAATTGTCGATGGCCTCAAAGTATTTGACAAAGCCAAATTATATTGGCAAATTATTTTTTTAGTAAAAACAATAATTTTTAGATGCATATTTTTGAAGTTTTTAGTGCATATTTTTGATTTTTAGAAGCATATTATAGGCACATATTTTCGATTTTTAGATGCATGAAAGTACTTGCCCTAGTAATCAGTAAGTTTTAACGAGTTGACAAAAAATAATTTAATTGAAATGCATATTTCATGGAATTAACATTAAATAATTACAAAAATAAATGATACTCCTTAATTGGAAGGAAAGTTTAAAGAAACAGCTCTATGAAAATTTTAATGTATGTAGAGTTGAGTTGAGAGTGGGTTGTACAAGCCTAAAAATAAGAAAAATTTGAGACAAGTCCATAGTGCTCAGACGTTAAATAGTACATTGTATGAAGCAGAGATGGGAATTTTTCATTACCATTGAAATTTAATTACCATTGGTTGATATAAATACTAATGAAAAAATTATCATTACCATTTAATGGTAATTAAATTTTTTTAATTGAAAAAATAATTACTAATGGTAATGAAATGCAGCAATTGTTAAAAAACACCAATTATAATTGGTTTCAAAACCATTGGTTTGCACATTTTTGTTTTTTTGAAAAGCTAAAAATTTAAACATCAAAGTAAGTTTTTACAAAAAAATATGAAAATGTTAAAGACAAAACGCAAATAAAAATTTAAAATTTTGTGTTTGGTTTATAAAATGTGAAAAACTAAAACACCATATATCAAAAAACAACAGATATTTCCAAATACTAGCGATTTTGACAATATTGTGACGACTTTTACTAATGGTAATTATTTTATTTAAGTGATGCCATACCAATGGTATTTTTTTTTTTTTTTTAAATTTTCATTAGTAATTAAATTGATAAGTAATTTAATTGGTACAACTGATACAACCAATGGTAATGAAAAAAATTTCATTACCTTTGACATCAATTAAATTGTAATTAAACCATTAATTAATTGGTTCCATCTATGGTATGAAGAGTACAAAATAAACTTTTTTATAAAATACTAGCTGAAGCGCCCGGTGTTGACCGGGTTGACATAGACATTAATATCTAAATAGCTTTACCACGGCGCACAGTGCGACATTTCGACACGCAAAAAAATATTTTACCAAGCTCTTGGGAGGAATCACATTAAACAAGATTTTTGCGTATATTATGCGAGAACTAATAATATTTTACCAAGCGCTTGCATAATTATACCTAACTTTGCAAAAGTTTAAAGAAATTTCCCATGAGCTTGCATAATTTTACTAACTTTAAGATAAAACAAGCAAACGCTTCCCGAGTAAAAAAATTGATATGACACAATATATAATTTAATATGGGTTCGTGTCTATTTTGATATAATCTTATACGAAAAATGGTTTCATAAGATTTGATCGAACATTATATAATAATATCAGTTTATATAACTTTATATCGACTTTGATACGAGTTTTGGTCTAATCCAATGATATAAAATTATATCCAATTATATTAAAATTTATACAATTTTAGAAATCGGATGTTTTTTTTTAGTTTTTAATAAAAAGTTGAAAAATTAAAATAATAAAAATAAGTTGTTCTTTGAAAAAAACTCAGAAAAATTTCAAAAAATTGTGTCATCCCGGTGAAAAATGTTCATATATGAATCATATGTGGTCCAAATATGGGCATGTATGTTCATATATGTAAATATATGTTACACATGCGAAAATTGGCGGCATGTGTACATATATGGCATGGGTTCATATATGTGCATATGTGTTCATATATGTTTCATATATGTCTGTCCACATGCCGCCAATTTTCGTATATGCTCATATATTAAATATATATGTTCATATATGTAATCATATGTGAAATATATATGATTCACATATGAACATTTTTCACTGGGATGTTAAATTTTATATAAAACACTTAGAAAATATTTTCAAAAAAATTTGTCCTTGGAAAAAACTTAGAAAAATTTTAAAAAATGGAGTTACCCGGTGAAAAATGTTCACATATGCACATACATGTTTCATATGTGATCACATATGAAAAATATATGAACATATATGCTCCATATGAATACATATATGAAGCAATATTTCTTGATTTTTTTTCATATATGCTGATGTATGAAAACACATATGCACACATCTGCACGTACATATGTCTGGGACTTATAAAATTTTCAAAAAAAAAATTTAAAAGCATTTGAACTGAAATTTTTTACTCCAAAACACATAAAAAAATTTCCAAAAAAAAAACTTTGAAATTTTTCAAAAAAAAATTTCAGATATGTACACATTTGCACATATATGACATGTACTTCCATATGTGTCCCGATACAAGATGTTTGAATTTTTCTCAGGACTTAGAAAATTTTTCAAAATTTATTTTCTAAAAACAGTTTTTAATGACTTTTACTACAAACACTTGTGGTACTTCGAAAATTAAAAAAAAAAACTTGGAAAATTTTTCAAAAATTTTTTTTCTTAAAACATTTTTTAATTATTTTTTTTATTAAAAACCGAAAAAAAGTTGTCAAAAAAATTTTGTGTCTGGGACTTAAAAACCAAAAATTTTGAAACTTTGAAAATTAAAAAAAAAAAATAAAAAAAAAACATAGAAAAAGTTTTTTTTGTGAAATTTAAAAAAGATTTTAAGACTTCAAAAATAGTGAAGCATTTTTTTTTTTCAAAAACAATTTTAATGAAATTCTTTACACCAAAATGCAAAACGGAATTAAAAAAAATATATGTTACATATGTGATCATATGTGTCCATATATTTACATATGCCGCCAATTTTCGCATTTGCTTCATATATGTAATACATATGGACGAGCATATATGAATAATATATGAATAACATCTGACATTTTTCACCGGGTATATAAAATTTTATATAAAACACTTAGAAAATATTTTCGATAAAAAAAAATGTTCCTTGAAAAAAACTTAGAAAAAAATTAAAAGATGGAGTCATATAAAACACTTTGAAAATATTCGCGATAAAAAAGTGGTGCTTGAAAAAAAACTTAGAAAAATAAAAAAAATGAAGTTATGAAATTTTATATAAACCACTTTGAAAATATGTATTTGCGATAAAAATATGTTCTTGCAAAAAACTTAAAAAAATTAAAAAATAATGGAGGCATATAAAATTTTATATAAAACACTTAGAAATTTGCAATGATGCATGGGACCAGATGTTACAACATAAAGTTATGTATGGCGATATCTTAAAAAAATCGCACATCAAAATTTATTATATAAATTTATCTCGCAAGACATAGTGTCACACATAGTCATATATCAAATAATATGACTATATAAAAGTATATAAGATCATATTAAATTATTTTTACTCGGGTTTTTAATAAAAAGTTAAAAAAATAAAATAATAAAAATAAGTTGTTCTTTGAAAAAAACTTAGAAAAATTTAAAAGAATGGAGTAATGTTAAATTTTATATAAAACACTTAGAAAATATTAAAAAAAAAATGTTCCTTGAAAAAAACTTAGAAAACAATTAAAAGATGGAGTCATATAAAATTTTATATTAAATACTTAGAAAATACTCGTGATAAAAAAGTGGTGCTTGGAAAAATCTTAGAAAAATAAAAAAATATGAAGTCATATGAAATTTTATATAAAATACTTTGAAAATATTTGCGATAAAAATATGTTCTTGGAAAACACTTAAAAAAATTAAAAAATAATGGAGGCATATAAAATTTTATATAAAACACTTAAAAATTTAAAATGATGCATGGGACCAGATGTTACAACATATAGTTATGTATGGCGATATCTTAAAAAAATCCCACATCAAAATTTATTATATAAATTTATCTTGCAATACATAGTGTCACACATGATCATATACCAAATAATATGACTATATAAAAGTATATAAGATCATATTAAATTATTTTTACTCGGGTTGGTAAAATATTATAAGTTTTTGCATAATATACGAAAAAATATTGTTTAACGTGATTCCTCTCAAGCGCTTCGCAAAATATTTTTTTGCGTGGAAGAATCTTAGAATTTTTCTATTCGAAAAATATCTCAGAATTTGAAATAATTTTCAATGCAAAATAAACATTAAGTTCATTTGAATCAGAAACTGAAAACTTTTAAATAAAAATAAATGTCTCAGAATCTAAGAATTTTTAATAAGAAAAATGTTGCAGAATTTTAGAATTTTTCTGTACGAAAAATACTGCAGAATGATGGAACTTTTCTAGACGAAAAATGAATAGAATATTTTTTTGCAAAAAATGGCTCATAATCTGAGAACCTAAAAATTTTTCTGTACAAAAATTTCTTATAATCTGAGAATTTTTTAAATAATACAAAAAATGTTTTGGAATCTGAAAATGTGCCTTAATTTGCTGTTTTTACAGATTTTTTTAATAATATAATAGAATAATATATAAATGTAAATATCTCAGAATCCGAGAACTTATTTTCCAAAAATTTTCTTTGTGTTTTATATATCATATCGCTCATTTACTTGTATACCCTGCAAAAAAGTCATTACCACTTCTCAGTAGAGTGCTTTAAAACTATGACAAATGTAATGAAATACAACAAAAATAGCAAAAAAACAAGACAAAAACACACAAACAGTTTTTTTACTCCAGAATACATAGATATTCAGCTCTTAACTCATTACCTATCGCGACACCTCCATACAAATGTAAGTAGATATTCAGTAGATAAGAACTACTCCGTGGAAGTAGTTGGAAGTTGTTTGAAGGCTCGGAGTACTTCTTATCTACTGAATATCTACTTACTTTATGAGTTAATTGCTGAATAACAACTTTTTATGGAGTAGAAAAAACTGTTTGTGTGTTTTTTTCTTGTGTTTTTTGTTATTTTTGTTGTATTTCATTACATTTGTTATAGTTTTAAAGCACTCCAAATAGAAGTACTCCGCACTTTTTTTGCTGGGTAGTGTCATAACTCAAAATATGTCGTTTTTGGGCAAACAATACAGAATTATTTGTTATATCCTGCTTTATATTGTGTCAAAAATTCGTATTAATATTTTTTAAACTCGCCATTTGAGAAGAGAATACGCCATTATAACATTTTCTATGTACGGGCCTTTTGCAATGCAAAAAAAAAAAGTTTCAATTGTAAACTTTAAACAGGTTTTCTGTAAAATCAAACATTTTGCGTTATGACACTATACTAGTAAATGAGCGATATCATTTTATCAGAGAATCTTGAAAGTTTTCTGCATAAATAAGCTTAAGAATCCAAGACCTTAAAAAAATATTTCTGAAAAATCTGTAAAAATCTTTGATTCATAAAGTATAATTTAAGAATTTTCAAAGAAAATTTTCAAAAATTTTAGTTCATTTTGTCTTAATCAGAAAATTTGTAAATGAAAAAAATAGTCACTGATTAAATAGCCATCAGATTAAAAATAGTCATCAGATTAAAAAAAATAAATAAAGTTGGAGTAGTTAATTATTTTATTCTAGGGCTTCCAATCGGGATAAGTTACTGATTCCAGGGATTGACCAAAAATATTTAAAGATCCCGATTTCGGGATTCATGAAAATCGATGGTTGCGTTAAATGTTTATATAAAAAAAACACTTATTTTTTGTTACACAAATTTAAGCCACTTGTATTTTTTTTTATAATAATAATAATTAAGTAGTGAGCCGAGAATAAATATTTTTTTTATATTAAAGAATCCACTCCCATTATGGTTTTATTATTTTTATTATCAACCTTATTGATGTTTGGCATTGTTCGTTTCTTTTAAATTTCAGTTGGCAGTAATAAATGAAAAACAAAAAATCATCTCTAGTAAAGGGCGGATTTATTTTCATGTTTTCTTTGTGATGTTTTTATTTTTCTAACGCGTGCAAATTCTAACATCATTAATCATCAATGTGGTAAATATTAAATAGCACAGACTGTCGTTGCAATTTGGTAATTTTCCATTTTAAAGGCGAAAAACAACTATTAATTACTTACCATTATGTTATTATACGCTCAAAAAAATAACTTTTAAAATGGTAAGAAAAGCTTGTTATATTTTACGAAAATTCCCATTAAAATTACGAACAGTTTTGTAATTTTACAACACTCAAAAAATTATGTCATTAACTGTTTGTAGTTTATTTATAAAGTTTTCCGTTTAGTCGTTTTTAAAAGAAAAAACATTTTTTTGATGTTCAGTTTTTATTAATGACTACTTCAGTCCTTTGTTTCAAAAATAACACACTAAAAAATAAAGACTTTCATTAACATTTAATTTTTAAAGTCATTTATTTTTGTTCTGTAAGTAAAAACTACTGATTGTTCTATTAATTTTTAATGATTTGTGTAAGTAATTTTTTTTTTAAATTGTTGGTATTTTTTAATGAAATAACATGTTTGTATCAAGTGACTTTGGCACGATGGGTAGAGTGTCTGGCCAGAATGTAGTTGATTGCGGGATCGATTCCCCAAAAATTTTATAACAAATTTTTAATAAAATATTTCAATAAAAAATTGTAAAAAATTACCTACGAAATCATTAATATTTATTGTTTTCGTAGGTTATTTTTTTTTTTGAAATTTGTTGGTAAAAATAACAGAACTGTCATTAATTTTTAATGTTTTCGTTGGTTATTTTTTCGAATTTGTTTGTAAAAAAGAGTGAAAAAAACGTAATTTTTTAATGTTTAATGTTATTTATTTTAGAATATTTTGTCAACAGTAAAAAATAAATGTTGATGTTTGTTAAAACAAATGAATAATTACTGGGATGGTTTTCAATTGTTTATTCACTGGTTTTAAGTGTGTTTTTCATTTGTTTTTGCCTACAAAATATTTTGAGTGAAGCTTTTAACCCATACAATTGTAAATTTACAACTTTTTTGACTTCTTTTATAAACATCATATACATATAATTATATAGAAAATTATTTAGAATTTGATGCGAAAAATGTGTCGATAAAACAATATAAAATTTGATCAATTGTAGATATGTTTTGATAAGTTTTTTATAATTTTATATAATTTTATATAATTTTATATATACAGAAAAAATAAAAAAAATATTTGAGTACATTTTTAATGCTATTGATATGGTGACCATTTTTTTCTATACTCAAATGAGTATTAGAAATAACTCTCTGAAAAGTCGTTTCCACGGAAAAACACTAATGATTTCTTCAACTCCAACAAAAATTTCGGTTAAACTAAGTGCCTGTTTACAGAAGGCGAACGATGCACACGAACGAAAATTTGTATTTTGTAATTGTAGCAATAACAAAACATATGCAAAATTTTCGTTCGTGTGCATCGTTCGCCTTCTGTAAACTGGCACTAACAACCTTGGGCTCAATTAGCATTTAATTACTGTTAAAAAAGACTGTCATTAACTGTTGTCGTTATTTTTCAGAAAATTTAGTTGACTTCAAACAACTTCATTTGAATGTTTTGATCATTTGCAGGAAATACAAATAACAAAATCCACAAGTTTTGAGAAAAATAAAATCCCTCAGATTCTGAGGACCTTTCTCCTTCAGTTTTGAAAACTTCCTAATAGCTTTTGTTTTTTTAAATAGCCCTGATATTCTGAGCTCACCCACATTTTTGCGTTAAGGAACCACTGTCTAGTTTGATTGTAAATCGGTTGGAAATGAAAAATTCGCGCGAATTTTTCATTTCTAACCGATTTACAATCAAACAATATTTTTCTACAACAAAACTAATAGTTCGTTGCCAAACTGTTACCAAGAAATAATGTTCCCAGAAACAATTAATTGCAAAATTTCATTTGAGAAAAAATTAAGTAAGTTCCCAAAAATAATTATTGGGGATTTGTTTCATTTGTATTTTTGGGGACCTTTTTCGTAATGAATTAAGTACCGAAACAAAAAGTGAATTAAATCCCCAAAAAAACAGAAAAAATCAAATAAATCCCCAATTATCGTTGTTGTTTTTTTCTGTACAAATTTTTGGGGACTTACTTCATTTTCGTTTTGGAGACTTATTTCCTGGGGGATTATTTCACGCTGCCATATACTGAAGTTGAAAAGTGTATGTATAAGACACGTACATTAAATTTAAAGTTCAATTTTATTATTCTTTTAATAAACAGAAAAACCGCTTAATGGTTTTGCACAAATATACGATATTGTCAAAAATTACTTATGTGGAATATGTAATAAAGTCTGCTTTCCCCAAAATTAATTAGTACAAGGTGAATGCTTTTATTTTTAGACCACATTTTTATACTATTTAAATATAAATTGATTATGTTGGATTTGTCGTATATATGACAATAAATTAACTACATAGCAAATAGCAAGTAATAATGATATATAGGGCAACCAAATATAAGCACTTAAAACAATGTTGTAGGTTCTATAAAAAGCCATTAAAAACATCAAAATAAGCAGTAAAAATTAAAAAAAAGCTCTTTCCTTTAGTGGATTTTCATCAAAAACTTCCGATTTTTATAGGATTGTCTTAAAAATTTCGGGTGTTTCATAAAAAACTTAAAATCATCGAATTTTTGATAAGAAAAAAAAAATATTTAAATTAAATTGACAATCAATATTTTTTTTATAACCCTCGAAATTTTTTGGATTTTTTTTTTTTTTTTTTTAAATTTTTAATAATTTTTTTTGTTTACCTTTAATTTTTTGGAAAAAAAAAAGCTAAAATATGCTAAAAATAACCAGAAAAAAGCTTTAAAAAGAGATAACAAAGCAAAAATTAGCCAATAAACAAAAATTAAGCAAAAATAAGCAGTTATTGCCAAAATAACTAAAAAAATTTGATTTTTGAGTTAATAATGCAGAATTTTTCGTTATATCATGCTTTATATTGTGTCAAAAATTCGTATTTATATCTTTAATACTCATCATTTGAGAAGAAAATTCATAATTTTTACATTTTCTATTTACCGGCCCGGCCGTTTTCAATGAACAACCAGTTTCAATTGTAAACTTTAAACGCGTTTTCTGCAAAATGAAACATTTTGAGTTATGACACTATACATGCAAATGCGATATGTAACTTATTTTTTCATGATCAGATTTTGTGTTTAATCGTAATTGATTCATCTTTTGAAATAAAAAAGAAGCATTTGGGTTTTTTTTGGTTGGCCTAATGATATACATACACGTACAAAAAAAAAAAACGTTGTATTTAAAGTATAATTTCACCAAATATGAAGACAATTCGGCAGTTGCTTATTTTTTAAGACAATATTATCAAAATGTATAGGGCATTCCATGTCAAATCGCAAAATTTCTGTCACGACCGCCCTCAATTCCAAACATTTTTTAATATGTTTAGTACGTATTGAATGCAACACGCACACTAATTTTCAGCCTTTTTACGATTGCGATTTTTTCAAAAAAAAAAATCAAGAAATTAAACTTTTCGATTAATTTTGACCAGTAAAAAATTTCGACACAGAAAGAATTTGAAACGAACTTCAATCAACAAAAACGCTGATACAATCAATTTTTTGATTAAAATTCCACCAATAAAGAAAATTCTTATACCAATCATCAAATTGCAGGTGATTAATTGAATATTTTTTTTATCAAACATTTTTTTGGTTTTGATCACAAATTTGATAAAATTTTTATAGTCAATCAAAATAATGATTGATTTCTTCTTCTTTATTTGCCTATTCGTTTTTCGAATGTTAGCGAATTTTCGAATTTTCTAACCCCCTTGGTCCAAGCGCAGGTCTATGAACATAATATGGCATACAAATGTTACATTTTTTGAGCAAAATTAAAAAAAAACTCGTAAAAATATCGTATTTTTCAGGGGTCGTTGTAGTTTTTCAAGGGGAACTTTTTCCCCCATGGTCCGATTTTGCCCATCTTCGAACTAAACCTTACCAGTAACGTAAGAGATATTCTTGCCCCATTTCAGGGGTCCAGTTCTTTTGGTTTCGACTGCATCGTTATTTTTACAGACGGACGGACGGACAGACGGACATCAGTAGAATGTCTTAGATTCTATCATGTAAAAATTTTATATATATTTTGTGGGGTCCCCGAACAATATTTCGATGTGTTACACACGGAATGACAAAGTGAGTGTACCCCCATACTGCGGTTGGAGGGTATACAAAAGTAAAACCAGATTATTTTGTATATTTTTGAATTAATGTACTCATATGCAGCATTGGAAGTTAAAAAAATTGTGAAAAAATTTATTTTTTTTAATAATTTTTTTTAGATTTTTTGATATTTTTAGTTAAGTATAAATTCAAATGGTTGGAGAATAGTGATTTTGAGTAAAATGTCTCTCAAATTAGGTACTCAATGCTTAAATCGTTTAAAAATCAGGCATCTAACCAATTGATAAGGGAATACAAGCGAAATATTTATAAAAATGTGGCAGCATTTTTAAATCAAAAATTAAAAGAGAGAGAAACCGACACAAAAATAAAATTGATTTTATTAAAGCGGTTTTCGGTCGAGCATTTTTTTCTTGCCAAATTTGTATGAAAAAATGTCACCGACATTGTTGTTCGGGGACTCTAAAGCGGTTTCGGTCGAGCATCTTTTCTTGCCAAATTCGTATGAAAAAAACGTCACCGACATTGTTGTGCGGGGACTCTAAGACCCATGTCCGATTATCCTAAAATTTTGTGAGACGTATTTCTACATTCAATTGAATCTATATACATATGTGAAAATACGGTCTATATTTAACAACTTGATTTTTTTTTTTGGAGCACCATATTAAATAAATCAAAATCAACAAGTAAGAAAATGATAGTCGGTCAAGACCGACCATATAATACCCTATACCAGTGTTTCCTTAAAAATGGATCCCAAGTTCAAACATGAACCGATTGAAACTATGTTTTGTTGGATCTTTAAGCCGTTTGAGCAAAATTCAAAGGGGCGTTTGTATGGGAGCTAGGTCTAAACAAAAAAAAAAAAGATAGGTCTGAGTCGATCTGTATGCCTTACAGGCATCATCACAAATTCAATCAGGGCTGCCAGACTTGGGGATTTATCCTCAAAGTTGGGGATTTTATGCGAATAAAAAGAACAAGAAATATCATTTGAAGATTGGGGTTTTTTATGGGGATATCAAAAATTATTTTTGGGATTTTTTGTGATATTCAAAATTATATCTATTTAATACCACAAGCTAAATTTAGACAACAAAACGAATTCAGTAAAACGTCCATTACGGACTGCAAAATGTATCTTGACTTTGCAAAAAATAGTTCATTTACGCGGTTGGGATTTTATTGAGATTTTTAAATTGCTGAATCTACAAAATAAAACTATCATCATAATTTTTTTTTAAAAACTGAAGACATTTTTTTCTGATTAAAAAATACGTACTTTTCATTGTTTGGGGATTTTTGGGGATATTTTGTTTTATTTTTGGAGACAGCAGAAAAAAGTACCTGGTAACGCTGAACTCAATATACAACCCAGCAAAACTTAGATTACCAAATAAGGTATAAAATAAGGTATATGATCTCTTATTTTATACATTGCAGCATTGATGATTTTAACAGGCGATGAGACTCAAAGTAATGCATCCATATTATCACAGAGAATACCAGTAAGGTATAAAATAAGTCATAAATTTATAACGAAGAATACGAGTAAGGTGTAAAATATATGATATTTTATAGGTTACGAGAAATGAAAGAATATAGCATACCAGAAGATAATATATAAGGTGTTACGAGTAGTGAAAAAGTAATTTTGTATTAAATTTACTCACGTGATTGTAAGTGAGTGTAAGTAGATAAAATATGCTCGTGAGTGTGTGTCGTTAGAAATTTCCTGTCGTGAGCCCATCTCTAGTTTAAACTTATTCATTTTTTTATAAAATAATTATTTTTTATGTTATTGTAATGCATTATGCATCCAATTATAAATAATGCATTATTTCAAACTTTCAAATAATACATAATGTAACCAAATATAAGTCATCCATGATTAAATGTGATTATGAAATAAATTTTTTCCAATAATCATGCATTACATAGCAAATTATTAGTAATGCATTATTTTTCACTTGAAAGTAATACGTTGTGGAACAAACGTTTGGTAAGACATCATAAAATAATGCTACAAATAAGTTATATACATTACCTGGTAATGTGTTATATAATCACTACCCATTACCAAAGTTTTGCTGGGAATGTTCCACAGAATAGTGTAGAGTATTAAAATATAAAAGGTAAAATTTTTAAAACTCGAAAAAATATAACGAATTGAGATCTTCATCTCGAATTTCAGCTAAAAAGTTGCGAAATTTAGAGTCGACCTTTTTTATTAAATTGAAAGTGTCATTAAAAATTAAGTGATAATTACTTCGAAACTTTTTTGATATTTTTTTCTAAACTATATTTGAATACCAACAATATGTTTTTGGTATGTTTTTTTTTTAAATATCATTAGTTGTTACGGATCATAATTAATCGAAAATTTAAATTTCTTAATTTTTTTTTTAAAAATTGATTATAATCAAATGGGGTCGTATCCGAAATTGTGCGATTTAGAATGGAATGCCACATAGGTAATTTTTATAGAAGAAATGTTTAGGAAATTTTTATAAACCACAAATTAAAGTAGTGCCAGATTAATAAATATTCTATTATATTTTAGTATTATACCCTCTAACCACAGTATGGGGGTATACTCACTTTGTTATTCCGTTTATAACGCATCGAAATATCGGCCGGGGACCCCATAAAGTATATATATTATTGATACAGGATCAATTCTAAGACATTCTACGAATGTCCGTCTGTCCGTTCGTCTTTCTGAAGATAACACGTTGCAGTCCAAAATAAAACAGCTAGACTCCTGAAGTTTGGTACAAATATGTCTCATGTTCATAGACAGCTTAAGTTCGTGAATGGGCAAAATCGAGCCAGGGGGAAAAAGTTCCCCCTTGAGGAACTTAACCAACATCTGAAAAAATAAATATTTTTTACATGTTTTTTTGTTAAATAAATGAAACATTTGGTATATTTATCGCGATGGGAAGGTGCTCTCAACGTCCCCCACTAACCCCATCAACAAAAAAAAACGCCCCAATCTTTAGATTTTGGAGGGTATAAAAGATTCGGTACAGCCGAATTTAACCCTCTCACTTGTTTTTTATGTACTTATGTCAACATTGAGATTAATGCTACGCTACGGTGTATGGAATAATTAGCAATATTGGTTTGGTTATATTCTAAGTTGTATATATTTTTGCCATAGATGGGAATTATTTTATTTTAGGGACCAATTAAATTATAGTAGTAGTTAATTTTAATGTTATTAATTTGTTGTTTAAGATTTTTTTTTTATAAAACTTACAATATTGAATTGGTGCTAATACAATTTCACACTTACTTTCCTTTTTAGTATTTTAAGAACTTTTTGAATAATAAAGAGAGACTAAAATTTCATGCAAATGCATGTTTTTTCTCATTAGTCGGCGAACATTGTTAATGAGTAGGGCAAGTACTTTCATGAAAATGCATATTTTTACTCAGCATTGTAAACATAACATAAATTAAATATCTATCCGAATCAATGAATTTGCAATAAAATGGCATTGATTTGTAGTTGCATATTTTTGCATATTTTGGTATAAATGCATATTTTTGCATATTTTCATATAATTTGGACTTTTTTTTGAATTTTATCAACATTTTTTCAAAACGTCTTCAGGAAAATTCAAAACCTACCGCCTATTTCTTATAGAAAAATGTATTTATTTATAAAAATCATATTCTGATGTATTTTTTTAAAGAAAATGGATTCTAAGAGTATAATTTTATAATTTTATTCTGAGACATTTAACTAATCGATAAGAAATAAATGTTTTCGAATTTAAGATTTTTTTTACAGGAAAATTGTGTTTTTATTTTGATTAGAGTTAGGGTAAGGTCCTTTGCTTTTGAATAAATTTTTGGACTTAAAAATCGTAAAACTCCAAAAAAAGTGAAAAAAATTAGAATAAAGAGCAAAAGGTATTGAAAAATAACTTTTCTAGAAAAATATTGTATTTTAATATTCTTTTTCTTTTATAAATTTTTTTCTTCAGAAATCTTTAGTGATTCAAAGAAAAAACTTCTCAAGCACAAAAAATTTCCACTCAATAAAAAGTTTTTAAGAATTGTCGATGGCCTCAAAGTATTTGACAAAGCCAAATTATATTGGCAAATTATTTTTTTAGTAAAAACAATAATTTTTAGATGCATATTTTTGAAGTTTTTAGTGCATATTTTTGATTTTTAGAAGCATATTATAGGCACATATTTTCGATTTTTAGATGCATGAAAGTACTTGCCCTATTAATGAGATATCTTTTCGAATCAACAAATTTGCTTTAAAATGGCATTGATTTGAAAGTGCATATTTTGGAAAAAAAGCATATATTGACATATTTTTGCAATAATGGCATTTTTTAGTGATATTTTGTTATATTTATGAAAAAATTCAAGTTTTTAAAAATTTGTTGTTTTTTTCGGAATAGTTTTTACATAAGTAGTATTTTTTTTTTTTTTTACGTATTTTTTTTTTTTTGAGAGAGTTCACAGGAAATAAAATCGTCAAATTTAAAGCAACAAACATTTTAAAAAAATGGCCGCCTTTTAGTCCATAATACAAAACTTAGGTTTTGTTTTCAAGAAACTCTGTCATATTAATAAATAGTGTTTTTGTTTGTTTAATTTCTTTGTTGAAAAAAAATCATTCATTTTTACTTTTGTTAGATTCAACAAACATTTCTTTGTTGAAAAATCTTTTTTCAATAATCAAAGTTTACAAAAGTTTGTCGCTTTTAGGCGGCCTTACTTTTTTGGCTTTATTTTTTTAAATTTGAGCTTCTTAATGGCATGAGCCACATAGAATCGGTGGAAAACACTTTGGTATACTATATTTTTTATCTGCAATGTATTGTTTGATTTCTGATGCATGTTTTTTGAGGCCATAAATACGATTAAAAAATATTTACAAGAAATAGCTTATGCATTAGAGGGTTAATTGTAGTCACAAATATAGGGTCAATATAGCAATTCGTTTTATTCTGTATTGGCATTACTGAACTTGGTGTTTCACTTGTCACTTTTGGTCATATAAAAACAAATTCCAAGAAAACACACTTCAAAAGAGTTATTTATTATTCGACCTTTAAAATTCTATTTTGAGAAACTAACAACTTTATAAATAGTTTTTTGAAAATTGTTACTTTGTCAATATCATCGTAATGATTAGAGAAAGAAATATGACCTTGAGCTAGAATAATCTTTCTCAAAATAGAATTTTAAAGGTCGAATAATAAATAATTTTTAATAATTTAAAAATTAAAACAGAATTTTAACTTTTATTTTTTTTTTTTAAATCTGTTAGACTGAATTTTACTGTTATGTTTTTATTTAAATACAATTTTAAAAAAAGGTTGAATGCATATTTTTTAAATTTTTGATGTATATTTTAGAATTTTTTATCAGTCTCTGATAGTAAAGTATGAGTTTTGGAATAAGACACATAGTATATGCTGCTTAGTCAGCGCCACGTGAGAGTGCGCAAAAAAAAAAAAAAATTTCACACATCTTAATAGCGCTTTCCAAACGTTTTCAGTTGTATCAACAATGTATATTGTTAATGTGACAAAAGTCCGGGTTTATTTTCAATTAAGCGCATTACTCTAGTAAAAATGATTTCGTGTATAGCCATTTATAAATTGATACAAATATACCATTTTATACATATTTTGATCATATCATATTTAATTATATAAAAAAATCAATCAGATAAGACCAAAATTCGTATCAAAAAATATAAAGCTTTATATAACTCCAGATAAAATTTTATAAAATTTGATACGAAATTTGGTCTTATCTGAGTAATTTTTTATATAATTTCATATAATTAGATATTTATATGTAAAATCAGATATATTTGTATCAATTTATACATGGATATATACAAAATCATTTTTACTAGAGTAATTAAAATCATTATTAAAAATCTCACAAAATGCACATTAATAACGCAAATACTTTAAAAGATCTAATGCATCGTGTGTTGAAGTGTTAACATTTTTTAAAAATTTTCCAATCTAAAAGGGGAGGGGGGCAGGTCCCCCTTAGCCCCCCTCCTGAATACGTCCATGGCGTCGAGCTTAACGTTTTTTTGTAATCTTTAAAATATCGCTTATCAATGGTAATAAAAAGTTCCCATCTATGATTTACGTTAATTTGAAACACTGTTTTATATCCATGCAGTGTTAAAGAACTTTAAGTATACTTAAAGCTTATGTATAGGAAATAATAAATATTTTATTTTTTTGCATATCTAAGTTAAAGATTGTCATGACATTTCCAAAATAGCTTTGGTTCCGTAACGACGCTTTACAACTTCACATACTCAATGGTGCTAATTTTAAAACTATTATACACTATACTAGCGGATCATTTTAAATCGGCCGGAAATGGTAATAAAACAAACGAAAAAACTTCAAAAGAATGTATACTGGGAGGAAAAGTGGGATTGCTTTAAAAGTGGCAGAAGAGGGAAATCTTTTCGACAAGTCTTACCTGTTTCGTGTTTTAAAAACCTATTCCGCGGTACATAAAACATACTTAAATACTTATGTTTTTCAATAAATCAACTTAAAAATTTATTGTTTCAGCAAATAACATTTATCATAATTTCCTTTTTTGCCAGGAAAATGAATTCAACTCTCTCTACCAATTTTTAAAAGGTTTTTTACAAAAAAGAAAAAAAAAAAAACTCCAAAGCAATCCCAAAAATCATCTTCACAGGGTTACCTGCTTGTAAACATTTTTCTTCTTTTAAATAATTTTTTTTTATATTTTGTTAGATCCTCGAACAAGTGATTTACCACTTGTTAGCAGCTATCCAGTGATAATAGTGCTGATTGCGGGTTATGTACTACTAGTCTTGAAAATAGGACCAAGTTTTATGGCTAACCGAAAGCCGTACAACATAAAATCTATAATAAAAGTTTATAATATTGTACAAATACTATTAAATACTTACATATTTTTAGGAGTGAGTATATTGAAAATCTTCTGATAAATGCAATTTAAGTTATTACTGATACGTTTAACAATTTTCCCTTTTTAATTCTAGGTAGCAAGATATTATTTATTTCATCCAAAATATAGTTGGTCATGTATGCAATATGATAAATCGGATTTCAGCAAAGAAACGATGGCACTGAAACATTTTACACAAATGTGTTTTATGAGTAAACTTTTGGATTGGTTGGATACAGTAAGTTCTGCAAAATTATAATTAGGTTAGGTAAGGTAAGCCGGCAACAGCCTATTGGTCAGCTCACATCGATTCTTCGATGAACGTGGTTCCGTTGTGTTATCTTTAAATGAAAGGAAAGGTAAGGAACAGATAAAAAATAATGCTCGAGTGGCCCCACTGAGATCCAAGCTGAATCACTCGGAGTCCCATATGAACGAGTTTATCCTACTGAGGTCTGGATAAATGTTTACGGTGTAAAACAATACACTAAAAAAAAAACTTGTAAAGTTACAAGAAAAGTTTGTTACTTTTTTTTGCTACCTCCTATTTGACAAGAATTCGTTGTTGTTTTACAAGCTTTTTACCAATAATTTTGTAAGCTTTTTACCAAAAAAAATTGTAAATTTACAATTTTTTTTAACCGATAAAACTTTCAAGGAGGTTTCGTGATTTTACTATATTTTTGCTACCTCCTATTTTACGAGAATTCCTAGTAAAAATTACGAACTTTTTTGTAATTTTCAAGATTTTTACCAATAAAATTGTAAATTTACAACATTTTTGCGGAATAAAACTTACAAGAAATTCTCGTAAATTTACTAGATTTTTTTGTAAAAAATCTTGGAAATTTGTAAAATTACAAAAAAAGATGTAAATTTCGATTGAAAATTATTTGTTAAAAAACTGTCAAAAATTGGTAAAATGGGATTACGAGACTTTTTCTACACTCAAAATAATTCTACAGTAAAAGGTTTAGTAAGTGATTTTGTAACAAAATCTACTAATACGTTACTAATTTTAGTATCTTCAAAGTACTAAAATTAGTAATTTTTACTGGTTTTGAATAGGATTAATAAAAAAATTTAGTATTGGTTACCAATTCCTGCACTAGGTCCTTTAGGACTAAAATTTAGTTAAATTTTTAGTATTAAATACTAGGGTGATCAATTATTCGACTTTTTTCAAAAACCGGTTTTCAAATAGTTTGAAAATCAGCATTTTTAAAAAAACCGGTTTCAGGTTTAAAAAATGACAAAAAACCGGTTAAACCGGTTTTTTACAAAATTAGGTAAACAATGGCGACCACGGCCTTTATAAAGCAGATATTGTCAACAAAATCGGTAAAAAATCATAATAGTATTTCTCGTATAACTTGTGAAATATATCAAATATTATGTCTGGTTTGATGTTTGATTGACCAACGATGATTCTCTAAAGTCTGCTGAAGATTCCTTAGTGGGGATGCAACTGATCAGTACAGACATACTATGAGATGAGTAACTTTTTTAAAGCAATAAATTAAAAATACTCTATTATGACAATATCATAAATAGAAATATTTTTGGGCCTCGAACTAGAAAAAAAATCTAATCGAATATATATTTTTCATTTATATTTCAAAAACTTCCATATCTGTTTCAGAAATTTTCAATTGTATTTTAGAGGTTTCCATTTGAACAAATTGCAATTCAAATGAACATTTCTGAAATACAAATGGAAATTTCTGAAAAACATGTAAAAAATTTTAAAATACAAGTAAACGAAAAATTTTGAAAAAATTAAATTTTCTAAAAAGCATTTAAAATTTTTAAAATACAAATGAAAATCTTTGAAATACAAATTACAATTTTTGAATACAAATGAAATTTTGTGAAAAGCATTTAGAAAATTTTTAAATACAAAGGGACATTTTTTTAATACAATTGGAATTTTATGAGAAGTATTTAGAAAATTTTGAAATTTAAATGGAAAATGTTTTACTTCAAACTTTTTTATTTTTAAACAAAAATAACTAGCGAATATTAAAAAATTAATTTAAATAAAATCGGTGGCAATGTCAATGGTATTTATGAATTCGGCAAAGTCGAAGTAAAAAACTATAAAATAAAATTTTAATAGTCGACAAAAATGTTCATTATTTTTTTTTTTTTTTTTTTAAATTTAAAACTTTCAAAAATAATCACTCAAATTAAATGTTATTCCAAATGGTTTGCAATGTCTTTGGTATTTATTTACTTATTTTGTATTCAGTTGGGATTTTTTTTTGAACACATTTTTTAGTTATCAAATTACACTTAGAAGAAATATATCTAGTTAAACTGCATTAAAAAGGGTGATGTAAAAAAACCGGGTTTCGAGAGTCAAACAACCGGTCTAACCAGTTTTCGAATAGTTAAGATTTTAAAAAAACCGACCGTTGCAATCCACAAAAAACCGGTTGAAACCGGTTTTGAAAAACCAGTCTAATCTCCCTATTGAATACCCACGTTTTTTTTGGGTGTAGTAATTTGACAAGATTTTTTTTGAGTGTATAAGTACTGCGGTGTACAACAATATAAGCACTGCCGGGAATGTCACAAAATCAATCCCCTTTGGACCTTAAGTTTTCTTCCGAAAATGTGGTATATTGGAATATATTTTCGAAATTAACCCACTACGTAAGAAAGTAAGCTTTTTCACTTTGGTAATTGAAATTGTTTACATTCAGAGTTTGTCATTTCGCTTGTTACTTATCAATACCGTCGAACTAGGTTATAACGAACTCGGTTATAACGAATTCTCGGTTATAACGAATTCTCGGTTATAACGAATTCTCGGTTATAACGAACTAATTCTAAAGTCCCGACGTTTTGGCAACAATTTTCACACAAAATACTTTTTTTATAACGAACTTGGTTATAACGAATCCTCGGTTAAAACGAACTACTTATTACGGTCCCACGAACACAATTTCATGTATATTTACCTTTTTATAACGAACTCCCACAAATATTTTGAAATTTATGGCAGTTATGTTTACCAAACTCACAAATGGTTAGAAATTGTTGGTTAATATTATTATTTTAATCAAATTTATTTATATTTTTATGTTTTCTTCTCATTAAGTAGTTTACTTTCAAAAAAACGTCAAATAAAACAAAATTAGAACATTTGTTTGGAAATAAAACTAGGTTGATATAAAATATACCCCCCTAATAGCGAACTTCGCTTATAACGAACTATTTTTACTGGTCCCTCAGAGTGCTTTATAACCGGGTTTGACAGTATATCAGTCTACACTCAAAATATTATATCATTAACTGTTTTTAATTTAATTTTAAAAAGTTATACGTTTTGTCGTTTTTAAAAGAAAAAAAATTTGTGCAATGTTCAGTTTTATTAAATGACTATTTATGTTATTTATTTTAACAATAACAACATAAAAAATAAAGACTTTCATTAGCACTCAATTTTTAAAGTCATTTAATTTTGTGCTGTAAGTAAAAATAAGTGATTCTTCTGTAATTTTTATTGATTTGTGTACGATATTTTTTTTTTTAATTGTTGGAATTTTTAAAAGAAAAGTCAACAGTTTTTACCTACTTGTGTTGGTTATTTTCTATAAAATTTTGGTTGCATCAAATGAGTTTTACAAATATTTGTAAATTTACAGGCTTTATTTAACCAATATTTTACTAAAAATACAAAAAAAAAAGTTATCAAAAAAATATTTTCAGAAAACTTATAACAATTTTATAAAATAACATACATTTAACTAGACGGTAAATTTACAAAATTTTTTTCTGTAAAATTTTGGTTGCATCAAATGTATTTTACAAATATATGTAAATTAACAGATTTTTTCTTTGCTAAATGATGGTCTATTTAACCAATATTTCACTAAAAACTCTGTAAATTAAAATTTTTTTCTCAATAAAATTAACAGAGTTTAATAGTAAAATTACCAAGAAATGTTGCTAGCTGAAAATGTATGGTGTACTCTGCTTAATTTACAGGGTTATTTTTTAGTGTACGCTGTAAAAAGTAGCATGCACAAAACATAGAAAATCTCTGAAAAATCAAAAAAAAAAATTTTTTATAGTATCAATTTTTAATTTTTTTTTATTATAAAAAATATTATTGCGTTAAATTTAAATGACTTTAGGCTGAATTTCTTTAAGCTCAATATTAAAATAACTCTCTTAAAGTTAACGATATCATACAAGTTCAAACCTTGACATACGGCTCCGTTAACTCGACGGATGGCTGCTATTTGGACATTGAGTAATATGTTTTTAATGTTTAATACTTAACCGCTATAATGTTTTTTTTTATATTTTTTTTAGGTTTTTTTTATTTTACGTAAAAAATTTAATCAAGTCTCATTTCTACATGTTTATCATCATGTTGCCATGGTATGGGCTGGATTCATATATCACAACATGGCTTTTGGTAAAGTGGAGTCATAACGCATTCTATTAAGTTAAAATTAACCGTTTTTTTACCATTTCAGGCTCTCATTTCACTGTTATTGGTTTTGTCAACAGTTTTGTTCATGTGCTAATGTATTTGTATTATTTCTTAGCGGCACTCAATACAAACATGAACTTAACCCCACTGAAGCCGTATATGACCCAAATTCAAATTATACAATTTTTCTACTTTACGGTAAAACTTGGCGCTGCCCTTGTGGATAACTGGTGCGGCCTACCCAATTTTTGGTTGGGTTTGACATTTATACAAAATCTATTTATGACTGCTTTATTTTCACATTTCTATTGGAAAAGTTATATTGTAAAACAAAAAAAAAAATAATTTAAAACATGAAGTAAAAATAAAAAAATATTGATACACACTTTAAACTAAAATTTGTATTTTTTAATGGTTAAATATTGTTAAATTTTGTCATTTTTTTTTTGTTTGTTTTGATTTTAAGTTTTGATTATGGATGATAGATAAACTTTTCGACATGATGACACAAATAATGTTAAAGTTATGCAAATAAATCTTAGGATTGCAACATGGAATGCCAACGGTGCTTCCAACAGGGACGTGCCGTGAGGTTTTCATCAGGGTGTTCACCATTAATATAAAATTAACCTAACAAGGCACAACTCAATTTTTGGAAGAGAAGTATCACGTTTTGTCATAAAAATATTTTTAACACAAAACTAACACAATTCCTTAATTAATTGAATTTTTTCCGCAAAATTAAAAATTTTTAGAACTTGTTCTGAAATGACTTTCGGTGCACAGTTACAAAAAGTAAGCTTATACCCACCCTTATGCTTATGGTTTAAAAAAAATATTTTTAAGAACAATGCACATATCCAGGGCTATATCTTGTCGGCCCAACAAGAAAAAAAATTTTTACTGCCTTTTTCAAGAAATTTTGCTTTTTCAATACACAAAAAGTACAAAAAACAAAAGGTTCTAGAAATTTGTTGATCGCAGATTTGGAATTAAAAGATGACGGTCCATAAGGATCACAGTTGAGTTATTTTAATTTAAAAATGCGATTTAGAATCACGACGTTAATCCCTATTAATATTATAAATCTGATTGTTGGTTTGTCTGTCTGTCTTTCTGTCTGTCTATCTGTCTGTCTGTTCCGCAATAAGTAAAGAACGGCTTAACCGATTTTCATGAAATTTTCACCAAAGATAGTACTAACCGAGGCGGGAACTATAGGCCATAAGCGACCGCGATCGGACAAAGGGGCGTATAATGCCACGCCCCTTTGTACCATGCTAAAGTCTGCCTGTACGGCAATAACAGAAAAACGTCTGACCGATTTTCATGAAATTTTCACCACAGATAGTACTAACCTAGGCGGGAACTACAGGCCATAAGCGACCGCGATCGGACAAAGGGGCGTAAAATGCCACGCCCCTATGTACCATGCTAAAGCTATATCTGCCTGTCTGGCAATAACGGAAAAACGGCTGAACCGATTTTCATGAAATTTTCACCACGGATAGTACTAACCGAGGCGGGAACTATAGGCCAAAAAAATCCGCGATCGGAAAAATAGGCGTAAAATGCCACGCCCCTTTGTTTTGTATTGAAACTATATCTGCCTGTCCTGCAATCACTGAAAAGTGATTTAAGCGATTTCACTGACATTTTTACCACAGATAGTACTAACCGAGCCGGAAACTATGATCAACAATAGAGGGCGATCGAAAAAAGGGGCGTAAAATGCCACGCCCCTTTTTATTGCACTAAAAGTTATTTCTAAATAACGCTTCAACGGTCGAACTGATTTTCATGTATTGTTCACCACATATAGTATTAACCGAATCGAAAACTATGAGCCACAATAGAGGGCGATAGAAAAAAGGGTCGTAAAATACCATGCCCCTTTGTATTACATTAAAATTTATTTCTTCCTGTTCCGTTATCACACATAAACGGCTGAACCGATTTTAATGATATTTTTATCAAAGAAACTATAGATTATAATAGAGCGCGTATGGACAAAGGGGCGGAAAATGCCACGCCCCTTTGTACTATACTGAAAGTTTTTTCTGCATGTTCCGTAATCATGCTTAAACGACTATACCGATTTTAATAAAAAATAAAATAGCGCGCTCCTCTTTATTTTATTGAACGCTATTTCTGTCTAAAATTAAATGAAATATTTACCATCGAGGCGGGAACTATAGATTAAAATAGAGCGCGTTTGGACAAAAGGGGCGTAAATTGACACTCGCCTTTGTACTATACTGAAAGTGTTTCTGCATGTTCCTTAATAACGCTTAAACGACTAAACAGGTTTTAACAAAATTTTTTGCATAGATAGTACTAACAGAGGCGGAAACTTTAGTATGGTATCAACTGCCAATCCTTTTGCAATGTACTGAAAGTTCATTCTGCCTTTCCGTAATCACGCTTAAACGGTGAACCTGATGTTATTTTAATTTTCACCACAGTTAGTTAGTACTTATTGAGGCGGAAACTATAGACACGACCAGACAAAGGTGTAAATTGCTATGTGTCTTTGTAATACATTGAAATTTATTTCTGTCTGATCCGTACTCACGCGTTAACGGTGAAACCAATTTTAATCAAATTTTCACCACAGATGGTATTTACCATGGCGATCGGGAAAAGGGGCTTAAAATGCCGCACCCCTTTGTATTAAATTAAAAAATATATATTTTCCTGTTTCCCGTTGAACGATATGCCATATTAGCCCGCGATTAGACAAATGGAAGTAAAATGGCACGTAAATTTGTAATATACATAACGCTATTTCTGGCTTATTTGCTATCATGCAAAAACGGCTTAACCAACTCCTTTAAATACTACTGTTAGAATTAACTGAGCGCGAACTATTTGCGATATCAGAACCTGAAAACGGTTGAGCCGATTTTAATGAAATCTTCAACATAAAAAATAGTGCTATAGACAATATTAAACTGCGATTTATATAAAGACATATAATGGCACGCCCCTTTGTACTTTAGTGAGAGTTGAGCAAATTTAATTGCAAATTTCTTCACGTGCTAACCAATAGGGGAACTATAGGTCACATGAGACCAAAATTGAACTAAATGCGTTAAATGCCACACCCACTTGAACTACAGTAAAAGTTATGTCTTTATTGATGTTTTCACTACATAAAGTGCTAACCGAGGAGGGAACTATAGGTTCCTTTTAAAAGCCATTTAAGAAATACATTAATATTAGGTTTGTTCCCATGACGGAGGAACACGTATAACCATGTTCCCGATGCTAAGCAAAATCGAAAAAAAAAAATTACTAAACCTCATGAATAGGTTTATATTTTCCAGTGAAAAGCTACGAAGAAGTAGATAAACTCACTAATAAAAAACTCATTCATTACATGATATTTTTTTCAACCCGGGCAACGCCGGGTGCAAAACAGCTAGTTTGTCTATAAAATTAAGTCATATTTTTGACACCAATGTAAAAATACGTAATAGTGGAATGAAAAAAAGTACTAAATTTGGGGTATTGCATTTTCAAACGCGATTTTCTGAAAACGATACGCGACAGAAACAATTGGAAGTCAAATTTTAAATCAGGAATTCAAAATAAATATAGTTTATATATTGCAATTGCTGAAAAAGTGAATTTTTCTGAATATGTAGAGTTGTGTGATTTAATGGAAAGTACACTCGTTGACACACTAAAATAATTGTGTAATTAACTTTATTATTTTACTTAAAAAATTAACCAGTAAATTTGTTTTTAAATAAAAATATTCGTATCTTTAAGAATTCCTACATCTGTATTTAAAAAAATGTTTTAATACGAATTTTGCGTTACAATTAATGTTGGCGCAAAATAATTTCTTTTGCCAAAAATAAATGGCAAAACGTAATGCACCCTATTTTCTTTAATTGAAAATATTAACAATCGCCGAAAAATTTTCTTCCTCACATCATCACAATAAAATTAACGTGCATCAAACAAACCTTCATGTTTTTCAATATATAAAACAAAAAAAAATATTTTTTTTGTTGTTTAAAACCAAAAAACATGTAAAAAGGTGTGTTTTTTAGACAACCATTTGGCAACCTTGTATGAAAAATTTAAATGATATCTGTAATGACAATCATAGATAAAATCCCAAAGTATTATATGGCTTTTAAATTAAAGCAATAGCTCTTTCCAGTAAAAAGATATCACCTCTTAAAGTTACGTGTGCTACTTAATTTGTCGCACAAAAATGCCTTTACAAATTTATATTTTGTTTGTAGTAGTTGTTGTAATTTAACACTAGCTGAGTGTGCGCAACAAAGTTAAGAACAACCCAACAACTTCGTTTGTTCTTTAAATTTTGTCGCACATTCACTTAGCTGTTGGAAACAATTGCATTAATGCTTACAAAATTTGGCATAACTTTTTTATGAAACGACGGAAAATAAAAAATGATATACCAACTGAAAGTGTACATTTTCTGCTATGAGAACATGTCGAATTATATGTGCGAAAATATTTTTGAACCTTTGAAAAAAATTATGCAAATATAAAACTGACTTATTTGAGGGAAAAATGCTAGGTGTTCAGAGAACACCTCCGCACATTAGACGGAACGTCACTGGCTTCCAATCATACCAAGGAAATAGAAATTTTCCTTAAACTTAATTATTTAGATATTTTATTGATTTCTGACACCCATTTTACAGAAAAAACATATTTTAAAATTAGAGGATATGATATAGTCCAAGCAAACCATCCTGATGATAAAGCACATGCTGGCTCTGCAGTTTTAATAAAGTCTTGCTTGAAATTTGATATTTTGGATCCAATAATTAAACCGTCAGAATTAAATGTGATAACATCTACATACCTATTTACTCAATTTATTTTCCTCCTAAACATAATCTATCTCTTGAAGACTATGTAAACTTTTTTACTTCACTTGGACCTAGGTTTATCGTCGGTGGTGATTTTAATGCCAAACACCCATGGTGGGGATCTAGGCTTGCTAATCCCAAAGGAAAAAAACTTTTTGAATATATTCAAAAATACCACTATAGGACTCTATCTACAGGTAAACCCACATATTGGCCAACTGATCCATGTAAAATACCAGACTTATTGGATTTTTTTGTTGTCTCCGGTATATCCAGCCACTTGCTTGATGTTATTGATTGCAATGATCTTTGTTCAGATCATACGCCAGTTATTTTAAACTTTAGCACAGCTTTACAAAGTGAATCTAAGAACTGCAAAATAAATTCACCTAAAACAGACACAAGTTTATTTCAGAATTGGATGGATATGAATTTAAAACTTAATGTATCAATTAAATCAGAAGACGAACTTGATTCAGCTGTGGAAAATCTGACAAGTCTGATTCACGAAGCTGCTTTTTTATCTACCCCTAATATATCGAATCAAAATGGTAATAAAGTTAAAATATCGACAGAAATAAGAGAATTTATCAAAAATAAAAGACGATTAAGACGAATATGACAATTAAGTAGAAATCCAAGAGATAAAACCAATTTCAACCAAGCAGTAAATTATCTCAAAAAACGTATAGCTGAATTAAAGAATGAGGAGATGTCAAGTTTTTTAAGTAGCTTGGATCCAACTAGTACCCAGGAAAATTTTTTGGAACCTATTCCTGCTACAATAGATTCTTGAATGAATTCTATGGTAATCACAACAAAATTTTCTATGTAAAATTATTTTTCAAAAAAACTACTTGCTCTTAAAATCGATTGCTTTCGGGACAATTTCAAACAAAATTCATTGATTCTGGAACGTTAAGTAGAATCGGTTGCAGGGTAATATGATGCGTTCTGGAACCGATTATTTGGAACAGAAAATTTTGCTGGGTAACAGTGAGTACAACTTATGGAAAGTCACAAAAAATATTAAAAAATCCTTTAATAGAAATGTTCCAATCAAAGGACCTAATGGAACTTGGTGCAGAAGTGACAAAAGTAAAGCTGACTTATTTTCTCAACATTTAAAACAAACCTTTAACAAACTCTGCAGAAGAATGTAATATTTTAAACTTTCTAGATTCACCTTGCCAAAGGGACCTTCCCATAAAATCATTTTCGCCCACACTAAGAAAATTATGTCATTAACTGTTTGTAGGTTATTTTAAAAAGTAATCAGTAAAGTCATTTTAAAAGAAAAATCACTTATTTTATAAAGGATTTATTTTTTTTACTGTTTCTGTAGTTTAAAAAAAAATAATTTACTGTATTAAAAACGAATTTTCTGTTACATTTAATTTCGGCAGTAAAAAATTTCTTCTATAGTTTTACTGTTTTTCAATACAAAATAACTGAATATTCACTAGTTTTTTAATGTTTTGGTTAGTTATTAAATTAACATTTAAAATTGACTGTAATGTGTTCTTATTTTAAATGAAAAAACACACAGTGGACGGTTTGTATGGAAAACGAGCGCATCGAAGTTTTTTGACTATATCTTCTAAACGGTTAGGAGTTGTAAAACAAAATTAGGCATTCTAAAAACTAGGGACCTTAAGCAATTAAAGCTGTGATCAAAGTTTGTTGTCCTCCTTGCACCCTACATATAAATTGAATGCAAAGTTGGTTAATTTATTTGTATGAACAAATGCTAAACAAATGTTAAGATCATTGACATTTTTGATATATTATTACTGAATGTCGTTCGGATAAAGTAAATATACATCATTAAACATTTTTAGTTAAAATACATATAAAAAATTGAGTTAAATTATGACCAAATGTATCGACTTTTTTAGTTAACAAATCTGACAATATAAATATATAAGTGGAATTGTCTGTATCAAACCAATTTAAAATTGTACCAAAAAGATAAATTTAATATTTGCAAACATTACCTATCACCCTACACTAAAATATCCGGCACGTATGACTTTTTTATCAATTTTATTTTATTGATTCATTATAAATAAATAGTAGTAATAAACCAAAAATGAATAATAACAGGATTAAAACATTAAAAAACAAATTAACATAGACACGATAATGCAATATCGTAATAAATAAAAGAAAAAAAAAATAGTTCTTTTGTATTAGTTGCAATAGTTCCTTTGGATAAGGAACCTTTTTTACGAAGTTCGATGTTTCTTCACGTAAAATGGAAATTTTTGGATCTAATTCTACCATAAATTTTTGAAAAATATCTTTTAGATTGTTTATTCTTGAATTTTTTCTGCCAAAAGTAACAACTTTTGAATATTATGTTGTTAAAAAACTTTTAAGTAATATTAAAATATATAGTTTTCAGTTATATGTTATATTGCAGTACTTTTAATTAATAATATCTCTTTGCCCTTTACAATAGAATTAACTCCAAAATTACTTAACTCAATAAAAATTTGACAATTTTTAACTTTTTTTATTTTTAACACTTAAATGTGTTGATTACTCCCATTTGGTAAATAGTTATTTTACTTTTTATTGGTAATGGTTTTTTACTGCTTTTTAAAAAAACGAGAGTAACTAACAATAAGTACTTATTTATCTTAATTCTCATCACTATTTATTTTTGTCTCACGCCCTTGTTAAATTAATTATTGTTTCAACAAGTAACTACTTATTAACATTTGTTCCGGATTAGCCTATGCAGCATCACCATTTTTTTTTTTGTAAATATCTAAATAGGTTGAAGCTGATATTTAATAATTTCGAAAAATAAAAATTTAAAAAAATAAATATATAAAAGTTTTTTTTTTTTTTTTATGGACCCTACTTTGGAGCCTTATCCTAAATTTAACTGCAAGTTACTGCAGACGAAATAAAGTTCCTCGTTTAGATAAATACCTCTAGTTTCACCCCATATTGAATTTGTCTGTATCCACAAGGTTCCACAAAAGATGCAGTCTATAATTAAGAGTCTTTTTTATACATTTCTTAAAAAATGACAACATTTGGCAGCCAATTAACGAATAACGCGGTTTAAAATTTTTGCCTATAAGGACAGTTTAAATTAGTTACATATATTGTAAAAGCTGCGTCAAAATTTCAGGATGTTAGCTTACTTAGAAATAGTTTTACTCAATCATTTAAAAAAGGCTTCCAAAAAATTTTAATTTTTTAAAAAAACCTGAAAATGTTTGGACTTTGGAGAGACTCCCTGGTCAAAGTATATGACATATAAATATTTTATGAATGGTTTTCTATCCCCTAGGATGTCTTTTATCAAACCCATGTTCAACCGATCAAATCGCTGACAATTTTGATTTTGTTACGATGCGCGTCCATCTTCCACTGTGAAACAGTGGAATGGTTTTTAAATAAAATTTCATTTGTTTTAAGTGAATATTCACTGGAATTTACCTACATAATTCTTTGAGTGCAGGGAAGTTCAAAACGAGATATGTAAACTAAATAACACTAAGTCTCCAGGATATGACAAAATAGATTCAAAAGTAGCAAAATCGTTGTCTAAAAAATGCGTTATATTTTTAACTCTCATCTTTAACTCTATTCTTCGATTATCCCGATTTCCAACTCAGTGGAAATGTGGCGAGATCATCATGATTTCTAAGCCCAGTAAACCTGAAAATGAAGTTTCGTCATACAGGCCAATAAGTCTTTTACCAACATTTTCTAAAATTTTTGAAAGACTTTTTTCATGCAGACTGCTGCCAATTCTAGAAAAACAAAATATTATTCCTGATCATCAATTTGGGTTCCGTCATAAACATGGAACGCCCGAGCAATGTCACAGAATTATAAATGTAATTACACTCAAAAAAAAAAGTTTGTAAAATGACATAAAATCCCCGTGATTTTACGGGGCAGGTTTTGTAAAATATGTACTAGCAAGAATCCCCGTAATATTACGGGGATAATTGTAAATTGATTTAACAAAAAAATTACGGGGAGAAAGTGTAAATTTACAATTTTTTTTGTAAAATATTATTGTAGACTTACAAAAAAAGTTGTAAATTTACGAAATAAAGTAGAAAATCAAAAAATAAAATTGTAAATTTACAAATTGTTTGGTTTAACTACAGTTTTTTATGGCAAAAAACTTTTATATTTACAGTAAAAAGTGGTAAATTTACAATTTTTATTGTAAATATACCATTTTTTCTTATTTTTTGAGGTAAAAACAGTAGTTTAACCAAATAATTTGTAAATTTACAATATTGTTTTTGTATTTTCTACTTCATTTTTGTAAAATTACAACTTTTTCTGTAAGTATACAATTTTGTTTTCTAAACTTTCATATTTGTTTTGTAAATTTACAAAAAATTTGGTATATTTACATATTGGTTTTGTAAATTTAAAGGTTTTTTCCATTGGTGCATCTTATTTTTCCTTCTTCGGCAGCTGAAGTAGCACTTTAACAACCTGAAATGATTTTTTTTTTTTCACTTTGCTCACGAAAGAAGCTTTCATTGTGGCACATTCATTCATTTTTTGAAAATGAATAATGTTTGTTTTTATTTTCATTTCATATTAATGGAATTCACGTCAGAAATTTTAGTCTTGCAAAATTGCGCAATGTCAAAATTGCAACTTTTTTTGCTTGTTTCTTTGTGAATAAAAGCAATTGTATTTATATTAAAATAAATTGCAAATCTTTTCTTGCAACTACGCATCATATAAAAGGTAATAGAAAAATAAAAATTTTATTAAAAACTTTTTTTAAAAAAATGTTGCAATATTGCACTGTTGCAAGGGTCAAAAAATTCTGAAGTGAATACCCTGATTATGTGCTTTGAAAAAATTCGATTGTTTTCTTTTTTCGTTGCTTGTGTGTGTGCAGTGAAAGAAGAAGTAATCAACTGAGAATTGAATGAATGAAACTTAAAAAAGAATTTCATTTTCATTTATTATTTCAGTTTCATTTATATTTCAGTTTCATGTGCTTGAGATTTTTATATTTCGTGCACATGAAAGTGGCGCTCGAAATGAGCCAGTTTCATCTGCATTTCAGCTTGAAACTGAAAGAAAATGAGTGAGCAAATGCGAAGCCTGATTGTTAGTGAACAGAAAGAATTAAAAATGAATTTCAATTACGAAAAACGTGGTGTCAATCGATTTTTAGATTGAAACTTTAATTTTTCCAAAAAATTTAATTTTTTAAAAAAAAGTTGATTTTTTAAAAAATATTTTTTTTTTTTTGAAAAATTCAGCTTTTTTTTGAAAAACTGAAGTTTTTTAAAAAAATTTTAATTTTTTTTAAAATATAACTTATTTAACATTTTTTTTTTAAATTAAACTTTTTTTTAAAAATTTCAACTTTTTGAAAAATTATATTTTTTTTTTTGAAAAATTAAATTTTTTTTGAAAAAATCAACTTTTTTTGAAAAAAAACTATTTTTTTTTTTTTTTTGAAAAATTCAGCTTTTTTTTTCAAAAATTCAGCTTTTTTTTTGAAAAACTGAAGTTTTTTTTTTTAAAATTTGAACTTTTTTCAAAAATTTCAACTTTTTTGAAAAATTAAATTTTTTTGAAAAAATTAACTTTTTTTAGAAAAATTAAATTTTTTTGAAAAAATCAACTTTTTTGGAAAAAGTCAACTTTTTTTGAAAAATTAAAGTTTTTCAAAAACCAATTTTTTTTTTTTTTAAATCAACTTTTTAAATTTTTTTTTTTTTTGAAAAACTCAGCTTTTTTTTTGAAAAACTGAAGTTTTTTTTAAAAATTTCAACTTTTTTTTACAAATTTCAACTTTTTTAAAAAATTAAATTTTTTTGAAAAAATCAACTTTCTTTGAAAAAATCAACTTTTTTTGAAAAAAATCAACCAAAATCAAAAAAATCAAAAAACTAAATTTTTTTTTTAAAAATCAACTTTTTTAAAAAATTATTTTTTTTTTGAAAAATTCAGCTTTTTTTTTTGAAAAACTGAAGTTTTTTTAAAAATTTCAACTTTTTTGAAAAATTAAATTTTTTTTGAAAAAATTAACTTTTTTTTGAAAAAATAAACTTTCTTTGAAAAAATCAACTTTTTTAAAAAATTATTTTTTTTTTGAAAAGTTTAGCTTTTTTTTTTGAAAAACTGAAGTTTTTTAAAAAAATTTGACTTTTTTTAAAATATTAAACTTTTTTGAAAAATTAGCTTCGGCACAACCAAAATCGTAAACTATTGAATAAAAGAAAAAAATATTTCATCCGTGTGCATGAAACTGAAATACGCTGAAACTAACTTTCATTTTATTTTCGTGAGACTGAAAATAAAATAAAAATTCTCACGAAATGAAAGTCTCATTTGCCTAAAATGAGAATGAAAATTATTTAAAAGTTTCATTCATTCAATTCTCGTTTGATTACTTCTTCTTTCACTGCACACACACAAGCAACGAAAAATGAAAACAATCAAATTATTTCATAGTGCATGAGTGCGATATACAATTTTTATTTTCAGTTTAGAGTTTCATGAAACTGAAAGAAAAAGAGTGAGCAAATACGAAGCCTGAGAAAAACTAGTCAAAAAAATTGCCTTTTTTTCGAATTTTTAATTATTTTAGCAAGTATTTTAAAAAAATTATAAAAAAAAACTTTGGATATTGTTGATTGGACGTTTAAGTACCTGATAAAATAAGAAAAAACTTAATTTTTCATAATTGACAGCTTTTGATTGACATTTTAGTGCCAGATTTAAAAAAAGTACCAAAAAAATATGGTAAAATTACCAAAAAATGGTAAAAATACAAACAAAAAAACTAGAAAAATAATATAGTAAAAACATATAAAAATTGTGGTATTTTACTTAAAGCAAGTTACCAAAAAATTGTCTTAATATTCAATTTTTTTGATAAAGCTTACAACTAATTGAACTTAGAAAGGAACTTAAAAAGTTTTCAAAATTTTTTTATGAAATTTTTTATTTATAAAAAATAATTTTTAACAAAATATGGACTTTTTTGCGTCTCCTAATTTGCGTCCATAATTATTTTTCAGTACAAATTTTTGTTTAATTACATTTTTTTGTGTCAAAATACTGAAAACCTTGTAAACTAAAAAATCTTGAAAAAAAATTGTTTGTAATAAAACATTTTTTGGTAGAAAGACTAAATACTATCAAATAAAATGTTGTTGTACAATTACAATTTTCTTGTGTAAAACAACTAAACACCTTGTATTTTTTTTTTTAATTTGTAAAATAATTATTTTTTTTTGTTAATTTACCTTAAAAAATTGTTAAATAAATTTACCAACATATTATAGTAAAATTACAAAGCGCACGGTAGTTTTTGTTTTATTAAAAATACAAGAATTTTTGTAAATAGACAAAAATATTAGTAAAATAGAATTACAAGACCTTTTGCTTGTAATTTTATAAACTTTTTTTTTTTGAGTGTACAGACTCCTTAGAACAAAAAATGTATTGTTCAGCTGTATTTTTAGATGTCAAACAGGCCTTTGATCGAGTATGGCATGAAGGCCTTCTTTATAAACTCAAAAAAATTTTACCAACACCATTTTATTTATTTTTTATATCGTACATATATAACCTGCCCCGTAAAATCCCCGTGATTTTACGGGGCAGGTTTTGTAAAATATGTACTAGCAAGAATCCCCGTAATGTTACGGGGATAATTTGTAAATTGATTTAACAAAAAAATTACGGGGAGAAAGTGTAAATTTACAATTTTTTTTGTAAAATATTATTGTTGACTTACAAAAAAAGTTGTAAATTTACGAAATAAAGTAGAAAATCAAAAAATAAAATTGTAAATTTACAAATTGTTTGGTTTAACTACAGTTTTTTATGGCAAAAAACTTGTATATTTACAGTAAAAAGTGGTAAATTTACAATTTTTATTGTAAATATACCATTTTTTCTTATTTTTTTGCGTAAAAACAGTAGTTTAACCAAATAATTTGTAAATTTACAATATTGTTTTTGTATTTTCTACTTTATTTTTGTAAAATTACAACTTTTTCTGTAAGTATACAATTTTGTTTTCTAAACTTTCATACTTGTTTTGTAAATTTACAAAAAATTTGGTATATTTACATATTGGTTTTGTAAATTTAAAGGTTTTTTCCATTGGTGCATCTTATTTTTCCTTCTTCGGCAGCTGGAGTAGCACTTTAACAACCTGAAATGATTTTTTTTTTTCACTTGAACACTTTTAACAAACTTTTTAGAGTATAACACTGCACTTTTTTATTTTTTTTCGGAATTTCGTTTTTCTTAAGTAGAACATATGAGAATTGCGAAGGAGGCTACACAAGAAATTTCTTATATTTTCAAGAAAAACTAGTCAAAAAAATTACCTTTTTTTCAAATTTTTAATTATTTTAGCAAGTATTTTTAAAAAATTATAAAAAAAACTTTGGATATTGTAGATTGGACGTTTAAGTACCTGATAAAATAAGAAAAAACTTAATTTTTCATAATTGACAGCTTTTGATTGACATTTTAGTGCCAGATTTAAAAAAAAAAGTACCAAAAAAATTTGGTAAAATTACCAAAAAATGGTAAAAATACAAACAAAAAAACTAGAACAATAATATAGTAAAAACATATAAAAATTGTGGTATTTTACATAAAGCAAGTTACCAAAAAATTGTCTTAATATTCAATTTTTTTGATAAAGCTTACAACTAATTGAAAAATGTTTGTATCCGGAACTTAAAAAATTTTCAAAATTTTTTTATGAAATTTTTTATTTATAAAAAATAATTTTTAACAAAATATGGACTTAGAAAATTTTTGCGTCTCCTATTGTTGCATAATTATTTTTCAATACAAATTTTTGTTGATTTACATTTTTTTGTGTCAAAATACTGAAAACCTTGTAAACTAAAAAATCTTGAAAAAAAAATTGTTTGTAATAAAAAATTTTTTGGTAGAAAGACTAAATACTATCAAATAAAATGTTGTTGTACAATTACAATTTTCTTGGGTAAAACAACTAAACACCTTGTAATTTTTTTTTAATTTGTAAAATAATTATTTTTTTTGTTACTTTACCTAAAAAAATTGTTAAATAAATTTACCAACATATTATAGTAAAATTACAAAGCGCACGGTAGTTTTTGTTTTATTAAAAATACAAGAATTTTTGTAAATAGACAAAAATATTAGTAAAATAGAATTACAAGACCTTTTGCTTGTAATTTTACAAACTTTTTTTTTTGAGTGTAGGGATATAACCAAAATAGGAACCTATCATAATCGTATGGGCAATTTTATACTGATAACAAAAAACGTTATCCGGGGACATTTTGGTCCAAAAACCTTCGGCACCGATTGCAATTTCTAAAACACCATAAATTTACATTTTTTTATGTTTTATGGTGGGATTCCTTCCCATCCACCTTTTTTTTTGGCTTTTTGGCTTTTTGTCGTTTTACAACAAAAATAAAACAATAACAAATTTATAAAATGGTTTTCGACACTAGAAATACGGTTTTTCCGAATAATAAAAAAAAATATTAGCGAAAATTTCATAGCGATCGGTGCCGAACCTTTTTTAACATTCGCGAAAAAAAGAACACACATTTCTTCTTGATTTTTCATGTACTTTCTAAATATGATAGGTCCTTTTTGATATTTGCAAAAAAACGCAAATGGTTATATCCCTACTATACACACACACACGCATTCACAAAAAATTTGTGTTTTAATTTCTTTTTCGTTCTTGCTTGTAAGCACATAACGAATTTAGCCGACAAAACCATAACAATGTTTTGGCGTTGTGCGCTAAGCGATTGGCAAATTTATTACTTTTTTTGGGGTCGTTGGTTAGAATCCCCATCAGTCCCAAAATTTTTTTTTTTATTTATATTTTATGGATTTTTTAAAGTTATTTCTTCACTTGAAACTAGAGATGGGCACATGAGCATACTAAAGCGTGATTCACGTGATCACGCGTGAGTGTGACTGAATTCAATTTTGCTCACGTGATTGTGAGTGAGAGTGAGTGGAGAAAAAAATTGCGTGAGTGAGTGTGCGTGAGTAAGATTTTTGCGTGAGTGAGTGTGCGTGAGTTGATTTTTTTGCGTGAGTTTGCGTGATTAATTTTCTATTCATATTTCCTTTCGTACCAGAAAACTAAACAAAAAAAAATCGTAAAAATTGGCTTAACATAAGATTTCGTCCCGAAATAAGCAAAAAAAAAATTAAAATTTCGCTGAACTTTTAATTCTGCTGAAAATTTTGAAAGATTTTTGAAAGTTTAGTTTTTAAAATTTTTGTTTGTATAAATAAAAGATTCGTGAGTGTGAGTGAATCTTGCGTGAGTGCATGTGAGTGTGAGTTGTATTAAATTTACTCACGTGATTGTGAGTGAGTGTGAGTAGAAAAAATATGATCGTGAGTGAGTGTGCGTGATTCAAAAATTCCTGTCGTGAGCGTGAGTGAGTGTGAGTCAAAAATAACTCACGCGCCCATCTCTACTTGAAACAGTTATAAATTTGCAATTGGCCTAAAAATTACTATGTTTTAAAAAAAAAAAAGAAACACAACAAAACTTGCCGGCGGAATGAATTGAAAATATTTTTTTTTTTTTAATTTTAATAAATTTTTTTATTAATACAATAAAAAATTTAATTAAAAATATTTTTATTTTTAATAAACGTGTTTATTAAAATTTTCTATAATATTTTTTTTTTCTGTGTACACATTATTTTCATTTAGTTAATTTATTATTTAATTTTTGTATGCCAATGTTACGAGTGTTGTTTAAAAAAAGGTGAAATTGAGTTTTTTTTGTTGTGATTTTATTATTTTCTCGCCTTATTTACCTTTTTGATAGCTGTTTGGGAATATTTCAATAAAAATGCTGGCGTTTTCGCATTGATATACATAAACAACTTTTTTTACAGAATCGAGAAACGATAGAGTTTTTCGTTTCATACTTTTCGATGCGAAAACTTTTCGCAATAATTACAGAACACCCCCACAGTATGTCTTAAATTTTTAGAAAAATTAATTTTTCTTCCACACTTTTCTCAATTCAAACCATATATAACATGATTAAACAATTATAATACATAATTATAATTAGAGCCTGAGCTCAACTGTCTTTACAGAAAAACAACAACTTTTAATTTTGTTTTCTGTTTATATTTACTAATTGTATGTCGATTCAAAAAAAAATTTCAAAAAAATTCTGAACTTGATTTTACCTATTTTTTAAATAAAAAGAGTTAATCCTAATCTTAAGCCGGTCTGCATCCTATATCCTATCAAAAATTATAAGCAAAAATGTACTATGTATAATTTAAAAAGTTAAGGGGGCCCTGTAGGTTATTTGGTAGCGTGCTAGCCTTTCAACGTGGGGGTCGTCGGTTTGATTCCCACCAGAACCCTTGGTATTTTTCGCTACAACGCACAGTGGCCGAAACACCCAAACTAGCGGCGCTTAATTCGGAAATGTAAAATAATAAAGCCCAATGCATATTTGTGATTATAAAACTTATAAAGAATTAAATTTTTAACCATATTTATTTATTTCAGTGTTTTTATGTATTTTGGGAAATTTATGTGAATATCGGGAGGGTGGTCTATATGAGGACTTGAAGTTAAAATGTCCCGATTCCGTTAAAATTTAAAGTGATTATTGATGGCTACAAAAAACATTTAACAATCGAATTTCAAGAGGATATTTGTTAAAATACTATTGTTAGGGCTTTTTAAGTAAAACTGGAAGGGGAAATTAACATGGGGGCTATGGGATAACATGGACCGATTTTGTCAAAAATTTAATAGGTTTTGTTCTTTCGAAAAAAAATCTTAAATTTCAAATTTTAGCCAAATCGATTGAAAATTGTGGTCTGTATCGCGTTTAAACTGTTTATATGGACAGGCAGATGGACCCTAAAAACCGAAAACCTTGCGCGAACTAGCACGCCATACTGAAACGTCACAACAAAAATAACCCAAAATAATAAACAAAACAGGAATTGGACCGAATACGATTGAATTTGAAAAGTTGCAGTCCATGAAACTATAGTTTATATCACAAATGTAAACTTCTATAATGAACTAATAATAAACTAGATACAAACAGGCCACAAATATTTATTTTTTAGTTAAAACATACCTTTTACTTTCAATTAAAACTTTTTGGCTCAAAATGTATAAACAATTGACTTAAAAGTGTCAAGAAAAACTCACTGAGTAATTAGGCCCCAAATTCCTTTAATACACTTGCTGCAGAAAATGTATATTTGATAGCTTACAGCTGTGCGAATATTGAAAGCAAAACAAAAGTAAAAACGTAATTTTTTTCTGTAAAGTATAGGTAAACGATGCAGTGCAAAAACATTTATCGATCTTAATTTTTAAATTTTGACTTAAGCGCCGCTAGATCAGTGATTTCGGCCACAGTGCAACGAGGCGACGGTTATTGTTACTAGTTCTCGGTTAGGTTGAACTTATTAAAAATTAGTCGTAATTAAAGAGAAAGAATATCAAGAAATCTTTTTTAAATTTCAACTCAGTGAAACTGAAATAAATGTTATAAAAAACCGTCAGTTTTTGGAATTAAGAAAAACTGTAAATGCAGTTGTGTAAACAAGACCTTGAACCATCACTGAGCAATGTTTAAGGATTACCCCACTTTATCCGTAAAAGTTACAGAGGGTTAAAGTTGAAAAATCGATAAAAATGGCTTGAAATAATCCATAGTTTTTACATTATTTCGCTTTTTTTTTTAAGTTCTCCTTATATTTCAATCTTTTCCGGCATAACACAAAGTCAGTACATATAAGAGATTATTTTAATGTTGGTTTGATAGATGCTTCATCGCTTGGTAAGAAGTTATAAGACGGTTAAATTTTGAAACCAAAAATTAAGAGTTTTTAAATTTTCGAGGTTTTTTGATCAGGGATTTCGGCCCCCTCTATAAAATGAAAAAAGTTGAACTAGAGTTGGTAGCTGTTGTAATTCTTAACATTTTGGAATTAATCCCGTTAATGTGCCACGAATAGTTAAGGAGTTTCAGCAGATCAAAGTTCGCAAGAAAAAACGTAATTTTTTTAAAATACCAGTTTTTCGCGAGGCACATTCGCGGTTTCATTCGAAATTTGGTGGACTCTTGCGTAAACCGAGTTTTTTGTGAGTTTACATAAAAAAATCACTGGCGGGTTTATAAAAAAAAATTGCAAAAATTTTATGGCATTTTTGAAAATTGTGCGAAATTAGCAAATCTGTTTCCTATTTTTTTTAGTTGCAATTAATGCATTATGTTCATTTTAATACACCAAAAGACGTGCCTTAACGAGTAGAACTGATTTGCTTTTTGACTTTTTACTTTAAGCCATTCTGAGCGGAAAGCGCGATGATTTTATCTAAACCTGTTTTGATCTGGCACATCCAAGGCTTTACACGAAATCGGATGAAATTTTTTTTAAATGAAAGCCCACTTGATGTGTCATCATAAAATCACAGGCGGGTTAAAAAATTTTGATGATTATAGATTTTTTGGACCATATTAAATTTTCTTGTTATAAAAAAGCATCACCGATTTTTTTTTAACTACTGGTACAATGATACGATTTTCCGTGATTTTCTTCAGTAATACCAACGCGTATTGCCTAAATATGTTATAAAAAATTGTGAAACTTTTCTTTTACCGCGAATTAATCGTGATTTTAGGTACTTAGATATTTTTTTTTTTAAATCGTTTGGTCATTAAAGGGTTAAATTTATATCATATATTTTAGAAGAAATGATATATCCTGGCATGTTTTAATAACGCATGCAACAAATGTGTAGAAAATAAAATCTTTAAAATATTTTTAAGATTTTTAAAACCGCTAAATCTTAAAACCGCCATAACTTTTGACCCCCTTGCGCGATTTAACTGACGCGAACGAATTTCTTATTCCTAAATAGCATCTAATATTTATGCCAACTTTCATCGATGTGCCATCAAAACAAAAATCACATCTTTTTTAACTCAAAATTTAAGTCTAAAACGGAACTCCTCATATATAAAAATACTTTATAAAAAAAAAAATATTTAAAAAGTTTAAAAAAACTTCCTTTGTAATGTTCTTAGTCCACTTAGCATAAAATGTTTCGATTTTTTTTTTTAAAGCTAACAAGGGAAATATCTCAACCCTTATGAACCGATTTGCCTGAAACTTAAAATATATAAAGGAGACGATTTTAAGGTTGGGGTGTCTCGGCTTATCGGCCATATCCGAGTTTTAAAATTTCGTTGTCACCTTATGAAACAAAGTGGACCTTCGGGAAAATTTCGATAACTCCCGAAATAATAGGAATATCCTCTAGGGCAAAAATACGTGTCGACTTAAAATTAATAAAGATTATTTCGTATTCATATGGACATCGATAAGCCGAGACACCCCAACCTTAGAATTGTCCCTTTTATATATATTTTACGTTTCATGCAAATCGGTTCATATGGGTTGAGATACTTCCCTTGTAAGTGCTTATTCTATTTTTGTTTTATGTTCTTTCTTAGTAGTAAAAAATAATTCCAATGTTAAATGTTTTCCAAACTAAAACAGGCTATCTCAACTTAGAATATCAATGCAAGTTAATTTAATCTACTACAAATTTATAAATTTTTGAATAAATTCTATGACAATTGTTATTCGAACACAGAAGGTCTAAACTTTCAAGGCGAATATCTCAAAGCTTTTTAGACTTAGCATGTTTTATAATGGATCCGTCGATGTATTCTGCCCTGCTAAAAAAGAAAGTCATAACTCCATTTTAGTAGTTTTGAGATATTAAGCTTTTAAATTTTTTTTCTTTCGCGCCTTTGAAGTTAATATTTTTGAAAATTTTCAAAACTGATTTAAAAATATATTATTTTATTCAATTTTATTATCTTAAAAAACAGGGAAAATTTTGATAATAAAGTAGAGAAAATGGACTTATGACTTTTTTTGCCTGGTAAAGGCACCCAAAAAATCTAAAGAAAACTAAATTGTTCACAATAAAAATAAAAAAATTATTTCATATCAATAAAAACGTATTAAAAATACTAAGGAAAAAAGCCTTAAAAGCATTCAGTTTTTGACTAGGAAACACACTAGAAGTGGTAGATGTGACCAATTTGCTTAACGTTTCATTGATAATTTACTGTTGAAATTGGTTTTTTAAACTTAATACAAAAATCATAAACACATTCACGGTTCCGAATCTGCCCTCATCTCAATTTTGGGATTTTGGCACTTATGACTTTCTTTCTTAGGAGGGCAGTATACGACGACTTTTCGTGGATGAACCTACCGGAAAATAGATCCATTATTATAAATGTTATGAGATTACTTTGGCGCGACCAATTTTCGGATAAAATTTTGCAACACAGATCTGATGAATAATATTAAATTTTATAAGATAACATGTTTCAGCATACAATTTTTTTTTACACGGAATCCAAGTTCATAAAAAAAGCGTTCTATAACAGGTTAATTAATCGAATTTCCATACAAAATTTGTTTTATAAACCTCTTTTTAGCCCTTTTTAACTTTCATGAATTTGAAGGTATATGTTTGCATGCAAAAGATTTTTTTTTATAGTTTGAACGTTAACCTCAAATATCCATGGTATTAGATCATCCAGTTTTGCTCAAATTTTTTCCACATCATTTTTAGAACACGTAGTACTATATTTCACCCGCGAGACATAGGAATAAAAAAAATCGTCTATACATTTCATTGCCATCCTAATGTATAAAACCAAAATGAAAAAAAAAAATTAAGATTTATATAAACTGCAACTGAACATTTGACTTTTTCGTATTGTTAAAATGACATTGATTAGTTTTCAAATCACCATTAAAACTTCCATCTAAAAAATTTAACATAAAAATGCAAATTCAGTTCTACAAATTAATTTTTTTAATTAGAACTCTGCACTTTTCAAAACCAATGAATGTGTCAATGACCACAACAAAGAAGTACTCAAGTCATTGAATAAAAAGTTGTTTTAAAATTTTAAAATTAATGTTAATTATATGCGTTGAAAAGTTTTAGGTAAAAGTAAAATTTAGTTTAAGTATTTAATTTTTGTATTTCTTTTTACATAACAATGCGCATACCAAAATTTCTATAGAAAATATAAAAATTCATTTGAAAAAAAGCCAGCATACCAAACACATCCTATCTGCATATTCTTATTTTGTAACGAGTAAAAAATTTATTAAAATTATTGCTGAAACCGTAAAATTGAGGAAAAAAACATAAAATAAAATAATAATCAAATAAAAAGTGAAGAGTACCACAAACAAAAATTATTATTTTTTTTAAACAAAAACACAGTTCTCTATGCACGTAAATACTTATTATTAACCACATAAAAATGTTTTATGTTTTAAAATATTTATACGGTTTAGTGGCCAGCAGCTATGCAAAACATGCAGGTAAATTTGAATAATTCAGAAGAGAAAAAATTAATAAAAATTTTACAACCATTATCCGTTTTTGTGTTTTTATAGATCCACGAGTTAAACAGCTGCCATTGGTATTTTCGCCGCTGCCAGTGGGTTTAATTTTATCACTGTATTTGGCATTTGTTTTACATTATGGTCCAAAATGGATGGAAAAACGTCAACCCTTTCAGCTGAAATTTATAATGCGTATCTATAATGCCATACAAGTTGTAGCCAACCTCATTTTATTTGTCTATGTGAGTTTGTAAAATATTTACAATATGTATAGAAAAGTGTTAGGGTGGAGCAGATTTTCCTTTGTTGATTTTCGAAATTGTCGGAGTTGGAAAAGTTGCTTTTTTAGGCCAATGTTAACACACAAAAATATTAGACATGTAGGACAATGTCTTTGGTTTCCTTTTATTTGACTTAAAAATCGGAAAGTTCTGAACAAAGTGAAAAAAAAATCTAAGTGCCAGTTTTCAGAATTTTTCATGTATTTTGTTGTTGTTACAATAAAAAAACACATGCAAAATTTTCGTTCGTGAGTATCGTTCGCCTTTTTTAAACTGGCAATAACTTTTTTTTTTGCTCAAAATATTAGTAAATATTTGGATATTATTGAAAAAGTGTTTTAATGGTGAAAAAAAAATTGTTGGTCTGAAAAAATTTTTTTTTTATTGTTTCTTGTTTTGCACAAAAAAATATTTTTACTACAGACGTTGCACAGTGTGATATTTTTCATTTATTCAGATAGGCGTGATTGGACTAACACCACGCCCACTTTTAATAGAAAAAATATTATATATATTATAGAAATTTTTAATTGAAACGGCGTGTATATAATAGTAGTGTCATTACAGGATACCAATAAAATAGTAAATTTACAAATTTTTTCCCTTGATGTGATTTTAAATATATCGAAAAAAGTTGACGTAGGAATGGGCGTAAAATGTTTATGTGTACAATTGCGAACATATAAAAAATAAATTAGCCAAATTGGTCTAGCCGTTCTTAAGAGATGCAACTTAAGATATATCGAAAAAAGTGGTGGATTAAAAAGATTATGTGGATTAAAAAAATGGCCAATTCGGTTTAGCCTTTATATACATTTCGAAAAACTTGTCATAAAAGTGGAAGTGTACAATTTTCCCTAAGTAAAAACCTAAGTTTGACTATGACGAACATTTAAAAAAATAACAATTAGCCAAATCGTCCCAGCCTGTCTGATTTTTCTTAAATTGAAAAAGGTAGACGTGACCAATTTTTCGTGTGGTAAAAAAATTAAGTTTGAATATGACAAAAATCAAACCGGTCCAACAGTTCCCCGGTTCTTGATAACTCAAAAAAGTGGGCATGGTCAATGACGAATATTAACAAAAAAAATGGCCGTATCGGTCCAGCTGTAATCGAGAGATACGGTTACCAACGAACGACATTTGATTTTTATTTACATACACTCAAAATAATACATTAGTTGATTTACTATTTTTTTTTTGGTAATGCTAGTAAGCTAACCTTTAGCAAATTTTTACTTGAGATTAGCATGTTAGTAAAAATATCTTGTAAACTTCATTTAGTGCATCACCCTAATGGGTACTAACTTTGGATCCAAAAAAGTTAGCATTCTCGAAAATTTTAAAATGCTCATGTCTCGGTAAATATTTCTGACACAACAAAAAGTTCAAAAGAATTTTTGTAGCTCTCAACACGTAGCACAAGACCTCTCTAAGTAATATTTTTGAAGTTATCGGGTTTTTTAATTCTCAAAAACCCAGTGGTCCCCTAAAATCACGTATCTCAAAAACTAAGCAAGGTACAGCGTAACGGACACAAATTTTGGATCAAAAACTATGACGATTTTAAAGGAACCCAACTAGGTCTAGGCCCATCGGGGTCTAGACCTATCGGGTCCGAACCAAATGGGGTCCTCAAATGTGTATGAACTAGGTTGAAATGAAAAAAACTGTCCGAAACCGGTATAGGAATACCAGGAATAGCTTTTATAAACTAAAAATTTTTCTTCTACATTTTTCAACTCAAACCCTTATAACAAATAGAATTAGAGCCCGTGCTCGATCTGTACTAACAGAAAAATCAAAAAAAAAAAAATATATCAGTTAACTAATTTTTGGCAAAACATTTTTGCCAACTTTACCAAAAAAATTGTGGGTTCAAAATCCGCAAATTTTCTTGTAGGCTTGCAAGTTTTTTGCTAACATTACAGTTCTTTTTTTTTTTTTGAGTGTAGAAGATAGATACGTTTTGTGCTGAAAACAACGTAATATTAGCTAAGTATTGAAGGGTTGTATATTTTTAATGATCATATTATTTTTTGACCTTTAATGCAATTTGAAATTAATAATTAATAAAATAAGTTATTTTTTAAGAAAAACATTTTTTTTAAATTTATTTTACCTTAAAGACACTTTTTCAGTAATGTAATATAAGCTAATATTTTAAGCAAAAAAAAATCTTTTTTCAATTTGTTCGGAACTTTCCGATTTTTAAGACAAAAAGGGAACCCAAAGACATAACCCTACAGGTCAAATATTTTTTGTGTGTTAACTTTCCAACCAGATAATTTTGAAATTCGAATAAAAGCAAAAAATTTCTCTACCCTAATAAGTATGTATGGTTGCTGCCATTTATTCTGTTCTGTCAGTCAGAGTAAACATTTTAATTTTTTTAATGGATTTTGCTTCTTTACGTTTTAACACAGGGCATTCCAAATTCATATGGTCACAAAAACTTTAGTTTTACATGTCAACCCGTTGATCCTACAAATACGGAACCATGGATGATGCGTTTACTTTATGTAACATACGGCTATTATCTAACAAAATATTTGGATTTATTTGATACGGTATGTACAGATGTAACTAATACATAAATGTGTGCATATATATACATTAGAGTGTCCCTTATTTTGGAAATGTTGGAAATCTTGAGACGGTACCCGCTCATTTTTTTCCTTTTGACTTAAAAATAACTCAGGAAAAATTTTACGCCCCTAGGACCACGCCTTCCCTACGCGACGGGCCCTTAAAGAGCGGGGCCTAAAAAATCATTTTTCCATACAAACCAAAAAATTTTTTTTTTGATTTTTAATTTTTTTGTTATTATTTATTATATTACTTGGTTTGCTTATTCACAACAAAAAATTTGATTTTGGTGGGATAAGTCTTTCAGCGCTAAAAAATTTTTCGCAAAAAAAAATTTTGAGCCGCCGGGGTCCTACAGTAAAAAATTTTTAAAAAATATTTTTTTTTAGTTTTGACCAGCAACGGTTTTAGCTGCTATGTTGCTTTAAATGATATATATTCATAAAAAAATATTTTTTGTATCTGTGACATCTTAATCGTGTTCTAAAAAAGGGTAAAAAATGCATTGATGATTTTTTTCGATACACGATAAAAATGTCACAAATATGAATAATATTTTTTTTGGAATATATATCATTAAAAACAACATAAAAACTAAAACCATTGCTTTTCAAAACTAAAAAAAAATATTTTTTAAAAATTTTTTACCGTAGGATTCCTACGGCTCAAAATTTTTTTTTTCGAAAAAGATAAAGATGTCACAGATATGAATAATTTTTTTTTTGGAATATATATCATTTAAAGCAACATAGCAGCTAAAACCGTTGCTGGTCAAAACTAAAAAAAAATATTTTTTAAAAATTTTTTACTGTAGGACCCCGGCCGCCCAAATTTTTTTTTTGCGAAAAATTTTTTAGCGCTGAAAGACTTATCCCTCCAAAATCAAATTTTTTGTCGTGAATAAGCAAACCAAGTAATATAATAATTAATAACAAAAAAATTGAAAATCAAAAAAAAATTTTTTTGGTTTGTATGGAAAAATGATTTTTTAGGCCCCGCTCTTTAAGGCCCCGTCGCGTAGGGAAGGCGTGGTCCTAGGGGCGTAAAATTTTTCCTGAGTTATTTTTAAGTCAAAAGGAAAAAAATGAGCGGGTACCGTCTCAAGATTTCCAACATTTCCAAAATAAGGGACACTCTAATATACATATTCTGCTATATATATTTATATATAACAGGGTACACCTAATCCTATAGTGCTGCATTTTTTAAGGTTAAATATGAAAATGCAATTTAACTGTTATTTTAATAACAGCACATATTGCAGTACGAATCTCGCTTTAACGAATATTCCTTAAACCTTATACCTTATTAACGAACGTTTCAAAAATTTTAATCACGATATATCGAATGACCAAAATTTAAACCTTGAAAATTTTATATACCGAACGTTTAAATCATCTTCCGGTCAATATAATGAACGCTTGATATAAAAAGCACAAAAATTAGTTGAAAAAATTGAAAGAGTTGTTCGGTCTAAAATCCATACAAAGGATTTTTTGAAATCAGTAGTTTCCAGAAACAAAAAAAAAAAATACCGTACTTTTGGTTTCAGTTTATTTATTTTGATAACTTTTTGAATAAAAACATATTTTTGTGTTTAAAGTGTTAAGAATTCACCGTTAATTTTGTTATTTTAATAAAAAATACATTAAAAAACCTTCGGGATATTACGAATCTCCCGATATAACGAATGCGTCTAACATTATCATTCGTTATATCGAGCTTTACCTGTATATTATTGATCCGTAAAGGTTTTTGATAAAAAATGGTTCTTAATGAAAAATGATTATCGATAAAATATTTGATGAAAAAAAATTTTGAAAATTTTTGATAAACACAGAAAAGGTCGATAAAAATTTTATTAAATAAAAAAGTTTAATGAACAAAATATGTATGAAAAAAAAATTATGAAAAAAAATATTGATATAAAAAAAATATTGATAAAAAAAAAAATATTGATGAAGAAAATATTGATGAGAAAAATATTGATGAGAAAAAAAATGTTGATGAAAAAAAAAGATTGACTAAAAAAAATATTGATGAAAAAAATTATTGATGAAAAAAATATTGATGAAAAAAATATTGATGAACAAAATATTGATGAAAAAAAATATTGATGAAAAAATATTGATGAAAAAAATATGGATGAGAAAAAAAAAATATTTATGAGAAAAAATATCGATGAGAAAAAATTATTGATGAAAAAAAAATATTGTTAAAACAAAATATTAATGAAAAAATAAATATTCATGAAAAAAAAAATTGAAAAAAAAAATAATTATGTTACGTTTTATTCACCAGCTGGTTGATAAAAAATAATTATGTTACGTTTTATTCACCAGCTGGTAAATAGTTTTTTATTCACCACGAGGTTAATTATTATCCAAGTTAAAAACCCAAATTTTTGGTTTAAAGAAAATGAAAATAATAATTCTTATTTTCTTTTTGTTAATCGTTAGCTATATAGTCAAACTGAGCACTGTGCCCTGGAAAGGATTTAAATAAAATGTTGGTGTTACTCCAGTTTTTGAGCGAATTATGTTTTTAGGCGATAAAAGAAAGGGAAGAGCCAAAAAAGAAAAAAAAGTACTAGGCGCTTTTTTTTGGCGGGCAAAAAAAAAATAAAAAACAAAAAAAATTTATTCTATTAAATGCATTAAATCTTTTTTATACAGATGTAAAATCATCACATATTACTTATCAGTGAAATTTAAAAATATAAATGTGTCATATTTTTTCAGATAAAAGAATAATTTTACTATTAACTAAGATTAAATGAAATCTCTTCTTTAATTTATTAAAAATTGAACACTCAAAATATTTTGTAGGCAAAAACAAAAGAAAAACACACTTAAAACCAGTGAATAAACAATTGAAAACCATCCCACTAATTATTCATTTGTTTTAAAAACATCAACATTTATTTTTTACTGTTGGCAAAATTTTCTAAAATAAATAACACTAAACATTAAAAAATTACGGTTTTTTCATTCTTTTTTACCAACAAATTCGAAAAAAATAACCTACGAAAACATTAAAAATTAATGATAGTTCTGTTATTTTTACCAACAAATTCCAAAAAAATAACTACCAAAACATTAAAATTAATGATTTCGTAGGTTATTTTACACAATTTTCTATTGAAATATTTTTTTAAAATTTTTTAATAAAATTTTGGGGAATCGATCCCGCAATCAACTACATTCTGGCCAGACACTCTACCCATCGTGCCAAAGCCACTTGATACAAATATGTTTTTATATTTCTATATAAATAATTTTTTGAATTTTTTTTCTACAAACAAATAACTGACTTGTGTAGGTAAAAACTAATGATATATCATTAAAAAATACCAACAATTAAAAAAAAATTACTTACACAAATCATTAAAAATTTAAAGAATAATCAGTAGTTTTTACTTACAGAACAAAAATAAATGACTTTATAAATTAAATGTTAGTGAAAGTCTTTATTTTTTAGTGTGTTATTTTTGAAACAAAGGACTGATGTAGTCATTAATAAAAACTGAACATCAAACAAATGTTTTTTCTTTTAAAAACGACTAAACGGAAAACTTTTTAAATAAACTACAAACAGTTAATGACATAATTTTTTGAGTGTAATTATAGGAGCTACTTCACATTTAGAGTGTATCCTGTAAACTGTGAGGGGGGAAAGTAATCCCAAGAATACAAACAAAATGGACAAAGTTTTTTTTGACGGCATAAACGAAATTAAAAAAAGTAAATTTAGTTCATAAGTTTGACAATAAAGAAACCGTTTCAACCACTTTCTGCATCTCTTTTCAAACTATTTACATTATTTTACTCTTCCTTAGTCACTACAAACACATTTTGTAATGATTTTTACTTTACTACGTTTTCTGATTTTCAATTTGCATTTTTTCAATATCAATTTGTATTTTCTGAATATCGATTTGTGTTTCCCAATATCAATTTTCATTTCTTAATAGTAGTATCAATTTGTGTATTATAATTATCATTATCAAATTTTTTTTTTCTCAATATCAATTTGTATTTTCTCAATATTAATTTGAATTTCTAAATACTAATTTGCTTTTCCTCAATATCAATTTGTAAGTTCTCAATATCAACAGACCAACGAAATATAAATAAAAATAACACTACTCTACACGATTTTTGCACAAACATGTTGAATACATTTTCTAACGTATTTTGGCCTCCTAAACACGAATCTGTCATCAGAAAAGTTGAATCAAATCGCCTTCTCAATTTTATTTTTTTGTGGACCAAGCCCTCAAAGCCGACAATTTTTTTAATAATGGACAAGTGTATGTTAAATTTATTCATAATTTGTTTAATTCGAATTCACATTAAAATCACCTCACTTTTTGCAATTACAAGAAAAAACCTGTAATAAATACATTTATTAAACCCCCTCCCCCCACACAAAAACTACCCCCCTATATTTTTTGAATTTTTTTAAAAGTTGGAGGGTATAAAAAATTCGGCACATCTGAATTTAAAACTCTTACTTGTTTTAATTCGAACTTCCAAAAAAAATTACCTAACTTTTGCAAGAAATCCGAACTTGATACGATCAGGGATAGAATCAGGGCTAAAAGGAATTTAAAAATTCAGTTTTATTCAAGTGTCCGAATTTTTGCCAAAAATTTCCTGTTCAAAGCAGAGATGTAAAGAAGTCACCGTGATGATTTCGGTCATATTCCCTATTTTCTTGTGGGTATAATATCCGTAGTAATAACGTCCGGTCACCAAGAAAAATCATAAAACATAGGTAATGGTAGGAACAGAACAAACCCGGCACGACTTTTCCATACGATTTGATAGTTAAAACCGTGACCGGCACGACAAAAAATTAAAACTTATTTTATTTTATCTCCGGGTTCTCTCAATTTTCACATCATTTTTTTATTTTTTCATTCACAATGGTGTAACAAACGTACAGTAGTGCCAACTTAATCACATTGACTATGTGGTAAGCGATTTTTTTCCGTAAACTTACTCTAATTTTATTAAAAGTTAGCACCACTGAACGAATAAATGCCATTTTTGCCGTCGCCGTCCCCCGTCATTGTTTTGGGCCTATATTCTACGGCAACGGCAACCGTCCCCCGTGCCGTGCTTGTTCTGTTTCTACATTAACTTTTAAAAAAAAAAAAAACAATCATTCATAATTCTTGTAGGTTAAACACGCCGTTATGCAAGGTCCATGTGTACTAATCGTTTAAATATGTCAACAGCACTGACAAGTTAAAAGCTAACAATGTTTTAAAATAAATTGAGAGATTTTTACGTAATGCTAATATTATATTAAACAGGAAGCATTTAATTTTAAAAGAATTCATTAAATATATGTTCAACCAGTAATAACCAAAGCATAACATTTCATTATCAAATTAAAAAAAAAAATTCTTAAATTTAATAACATATTAAGTTAATCGATGATTGAGCAAAATCATTCAGACTTACATCCAGTTTTTGTATGTTGAACGTCACGAATTTTCATAGATTTTGTTTTTAATATAATAATAAAATACGTGCAAATGACGTTCGTTATACAGAAACTGTGGGTTACTCTTTTTTCTGAAAAAAAAGAGTAACTAAAATAAAATTTTTAAACTTTTCCAAAAAATCTTATTTTTCCGATTTAAAGTATTTTGTGCACCAAATTTCAAAAATATATGACCTCCTTCTATTTTTGTTCAATTTAACATGGGAACAAAGCACTTTGCGCCAGCCCCCTAAATAATATAAAAAATATTAAAAACCCAAAATTCAAAATTACACAGAAAAAAAAAAAATTTTATATTGACCCCCATATTTGTGAATACAATTATTTTTATACCTTCCAACTACAGTATGGGGGTATACTCACTTTGTCATTCCGTGTGTAACGCATCAAAATATCGGACACCATAAAGTATATATATTTATGACCAGTTATCGATTCTAAGACATTCTAGCGATGTCCGTCCGTCCGTCTTTAGTTAACACAATGCAGTCCAAAATAAAAGAGCTACACTCCCGACATTTGGCACGAATATGTCTTATGTTCCTAAGTTCGTAAATGAGCAATATCGGACCAGGGGAAAAAAGTTCCCCCTTGAAAACTAAACCAACCTCTGAAAAATACCACGTTTTTACACGATTTTTTGTGGTTTTGTTTTACAAATGCAATATTTTTATTCTACAAGAAGTTCAAAGTCCTGCACTTGGACCCAGAGAATTAGAAAATGTATTTTTTTTCGGTCCGCCCCTCCCCACCTTTCATGGGCGTGGAATAAATTTGTTTTTTTAAATAATGACTAACTTGTATTTCTTTAGTGCAAAATGCATAAATGAATTTTTAAACACATATTCAAGAGGAAATTTGCCCCCCCCCCCCCAATTTTGTTTTTTTTTTCGACAAAGAAATTTAAAAAACACAAACACATGTCCCCTAAGTTTGATTATATAAGCTAACATTTAACAAAAAAAGAAAATAAGAATTATAGCAAAAAATTGTATTAACTTTGGGGTTTGTAACTTGGATAATAATTAGCGTTTTTCTTTTCCCGGACTTTTGCATTTCCCGGGAAAGCGGGATTCATTTTTAAATTTCCCGGGATCCCGGGAATTCCCGCAAAAACTAAGAACCTAAATTTTTCTGAATGAGATTACACTATTTATAATGTTTATTAACACCATAAAAATCTTATTTAGTACCTTAAAAAATAAGTTTTGAGAAAAAAAGAACAATTTTGGTTACACAGTTTTTATAAAAAAACGGTCCAAATATGTCGAAGTCTTTTAAAAGTATTTTAAGTTTTGAGGATGTTTATTCTGGCTCGAGGTCATTATTTTCTTTACTAATTAAAACCATGATATTCTCATAGCATAATTTTGAAGAATTTTTTTTTTTAATTTATTTATGTTTGTAATTGTTTTGTTGTTGCCTCACTAGTATAGTACAATTTCTTTGTCTTTCTAATTCCCATTGTGGATAGAGGCAAATATGTATAAATTTTTTAGTTTGTGCACAAATGATTTGTCATTAGACTCGTTTGCTACTTTGTAGTAATTTGTTTCTATTTTTGCTAAATAATCTTGACAATGGAATCTGACAAATTCCGAAACACGTGTCGATTAAGTCTTGCAAAAATGACCAACATAAATAAATTTAAAACAAAAAATTAATTTTATTGAAAATTATGCTATGAGAATATCATGGTTTTAATTAGTAAAGAAAATAATGACCTCGAGCCAGAATAAACATCAACAAAATATAATATTTTAAAGGTCGAATAAAACAATTTTTATTTTTTAATAAAAATTAATCAGAATTTGAGTATTTTAAATGTTTCAAATGAAACTACCCAGAAAAATTTTTTGGAACAAATTCCCGGTTCAAAAGATTCTTGAATACATACATTCTACGGTAATCACAACAAAATTTTCCATGTAAAATTATTTTTTCAAAAAAACTACTTGCCCTAAAAAACGATTGCTTTCGGGACAATTTCAAACAAAAATCATTGATTCTGGAATGCTAAGTAGAACCGGTTGCAGGGTAGTTTGATGGGTTCCGGGACCGATTATTTGGAACAGAAAATTTTGCTGGGTATAAGAAAATTTACCCATAAAATTATTAAAAAATTTTTTAAAAATTTAAAAATTCTGAATTCTAGAAGAAAAACCCGTTAATTTCAGAGTCATTCCTTACACAGATTTTATATCAATTTATCGATTTAAAAAGAATCAGAAAGAAAATTTCTCAGCTTCTAAAAAAAATTATCAGGTTCTGATAATTGTATCCTATAGAAGATTTAGATATTGTGAGACATTTTTCATTTCGTAAGTCTCAGATTTTATGACATTTTTAGTTAAAAGGTCTTTCTTGGAATACTTTTTAGGCCCTCCTAGTCCCTGCGTACGTTTCTGCCATCAATTATCAAGAATTTTAATAAAATCTATAAAAAATCACATACAAAATAATCAATAGAAGTAAAAAAATCAACAATTTCAAAGAAACGAGAATTCCCGGGAATTCCCGCTCTATTTCCCGGGATTTTGGGATCGAAAATTTACGGGAATTCCCGGAAAACTCTAATAATAATTCACTTCGTGGTGAATAAAAAATATTCACCAGCTGGTGAATAACACGTAACATAATTATTTTTCATAAATTTTTTTTATCAATATTTTTCTTCATTAATATTTTATTTCTTAAATATTTTTTTTTTCATATTTTTTTTTCGTCAGTATTTTTTTCCATCAATATTTCATTTTTATCAGCATTTTTTTCCATCAATATTTTTTTCATCAATATTTTTTTTCATTAATATTTTTTTTTTTCATCAGTATTTTCTTTAATCAATATTTTATTTCATTAATTTGGTATTTTTATTTAGCTTATATTCTAATATTTATTTTTTTAACAATACAATTTTTTCGTCAACATTTGTTTTGTTCATCAACAGTGTTTTTCCTGAATATTTTTTTTTCATCATTAATTTTTTTTTGTGTTAATTTTTTTTTTTTGTAATCAATATTTTGTATTGCCAATAGACTTATTTAACTGAATATCGGGCAACTTAGCCTATGGGGACTAATCACAATAAGATTTGATTGGATTACCAAAGTACACATTTAATGCATACTCATAAAGTTTTAATAATATATTTTTATTTTCATGGATTTTGAGGGATTTATGTGAATATCGGGAGGATGATTTGTATAGCGACTATAAAAAGAACTAGTTCGATTTCTTCGAAATTTGGATGGGTTATTTATAAATAAGTTTATATGCCAAATTTCAGGAGAATATCTAATAAATGGTTATTAAAGTCATTTTAACAAAATTTAGAGTAGACGTTTGTATTGGGGCTACGTCTAATTATATACCGATTTTTCCATTTTCAAGGCTTCGTCATTGAATCAATAAAAGCTTAAGTTTCCAATTTCAAACAAATCGAATAAAAATTGCGATCGTGCGCACAACGTTTACAAGGACAGACGATCTGAGTCGATCGGAATGCTTCAAGGTGGGTCCAGGACCAATATTTCTGGCAGTTATAAGCATCAGCACAAAGTCATTATGCCCTGTACCACAGAGTGGTGTAGGGTATAAAGACGATTTCGGGTCCTTGAAATTAGTAAATGATTTGCAATTATATGGTAAATTGTACTTTCTTACTTTATCATCACCAGAAAAATATATATTTTTTTTATTTACATCACGAATTTTGGAAAAATACTTTGCAACCATAACATTTCCATGCATATGGAAGTTTTAAAAATTTTAGTTTTTAATTAAAATAATTTCTTTTTTTTTTTTGTTTACTTTTGATAAGTTTTGACATTTTCCACATAGTGCGGATGAACTCACGGAAATCTTAAAAGTTGAACAAACATATTTAATTTACCGCACGCTGATTCACTTTTATAGCACACACGCGGATGGATAGCACTAACATCTACTGTTTCACTTTATGATTTTTATTATTATCATAATTTTTTGTTTTGTTTTATTGTGTATCCTTTGCAGATATTTATAGTGCTACGTAAGAAAAATCAACAAATAACTTTTCTTCATGTATATCATCATGCCGGAATGGTGTTTGCTGTTTATGCGTATATGACATTTTTGCCAGGTAATTTCATGAATATAAAAGAATTGGGGGGGGATGAAAAAAAACATTTCACTTTTTGTAAATTTGAAAAATTACTTTTTTCCGGAACTTCTTGTATACAATTTTCTTTTAAAACTTATTTTATTATATTTTTTTTTGTGCTGCTGATAGGAAGTCATGCTACCATGTTGGGACTTATTAATCTTCTCGTGCACACGGTTATGTATGCGTATTATTTTATCACATCGCTGAGACCAATTAAGGAGACTCTATGGTGGAAACGTCATATTACACAATTACAATTAGCCCAGTTTGGTTATTTGGCTTTGCACTTTTTGCAAGTGATCATTCACAATCCATGTGGACATCCTGTCATCATAACATTTGTGGGATTTATGCAAAATCTCTTTATGTTTGCATTATTTTTTGAATTTTATTATCAGGCCTACATGAAGAAATCCAAAAAGACTACCATGAATGTTGAAAAGATTGATAAATCTGACAGCGAAGTAAAACATAACTTAAGTTAGTAAATATTTAAGAATCATATTTAAGTTAAATAACAAATAAAAACGTATTTAAAAATTATGCCAATTCATTTAAATCGTACATACTCCCATAAAAACAGCTACTGATTTTCGACGAAACTCAAATGTTATATTTAGAGTAGGTTTATTCTAGCTCGAGGTCATTTACTTTACTAATTAAAACTATGATATTCTGATAGAATAATTTTCTAGAAAATTATTTTTCTGTTTTAAATTTATTTATGTTGGCCATTTTTGCAAGACTTAATCGACACGTGTTTCAAAATTTGTCAGATTTCATTGTCAAGATTATTTAGAAAATATAAAAACCCTATACTATAGGGAAACATTTAAAAAAAATGTTTAAGTTTATTTTAAGGGATAACCAAACGCTAAAATTTCGAATAGTAATTGTATCTCGTAAATAAAAAAATATTTAGAATTTTTAAGCAAGCTGAGGGGATTTACATCTAGCATCATGGCTGGTCTAAACAAGCTGTTACCTAAAAGTGGGACAACTAGTTTTTTTTTTTTGAATATGTATTTGGGAGGTTTAAGAAAAATTTTGCAACAATGTCAAAATCTTCTTTTCAAAACTCGCGGTTATATTTCAAAAAATTACAATATTCGATTTTTCTCAAAAACTATTAGAGATATAAAAAAAAAAAACGCATTTGATCAAAAATATACCTCGTAAAAAATTCATTTATATAAAGTATTTAAATATTTGCATTTCAGTATTAAAATGGTCAAAAAATAAACAATGAATTTTTAATGTAGGTACGTGTGTGGTAGGAAGTTGGTTACATTTTTAAACGCGAAAAACTCCAAAACGAAACAAGCCACACATTTAAGATAACAGTTTTGGTCTCTACAGGTCCATTTCATATAATATCCGCTCTTAGTTTTTGGCATTAACGCAATATTATATTAGAGTGGAGTCACAGAAACTAAATGATCAAGACAAATTGTGGGGGCGGATTTGGAATCACTAGCTTTCGATTTATATTTCGTTGAAATTCGTCTAAAGTTCGAAATCCGATTTCATCAACACACGTAGACTCTGAGGTCTATTGTGATACCACGGGACTGTAATAGTATTCCCTACTGGTCCCTGTCGTTAAAACAATTTGAGCTTCCTTATTGTCATGTAGTTATTTCTACGAAAGTTTTATGGTGATACAAAATTGATACTAAATTTTCGCAATAAAATTAATTCTCTAAAAAGCAGCGGACAGCTGTTATAATTACACTGTGCTAGTAGCAAAAATAAAGTTGAGTAAAGCTGGTAAAGCTTATTTTAGTACGCTGAATTTAATGGTGATAACCGTTTTTCGAATTTAGCGCTTGTATTCGCGATTTATAATTGCAATGCAAAAGTAACATAAAAAATTTTATTTTTATGTTTTTGGGATATTTTAAAATATAAATTAAACAAATGCATTGTTTTTTTGGCGAAAAAAAATCAGCGGAATTATTTTTCTGTATTGTATCGTATTCTACACATTTTCACCACTCTGTGGTACAGGGTGTAAAAAGCTGATGTTTGTAACTACTCGAAATATTGGTCGTAGACCACCCTTAAAGTATACTGATCGACTCAGAATCACTTTTTAAGTCGATTTAGCGATGTCCGTACGTCTATACTTCCGTCCGTCCATGAAACGTTGTGCACGATACAGGCAATTTTTAACCAATTTGTCTGAAATTTCAAACTTAAGCTTATTTTGGCCCAAGGACGAACGCTGTTGAGATTGGAAACAATCGGTCCATGTTTTGACCGAGCCCCCATACAAACGTCCCCTTTTAATATGGGTCAAATGACCTTAACAACAGTATTTTAATGGGTACTCGAAATTTGGTAGGTAAACGTGTTTTGTATTCACAAATCAACATTCCAAATTTTAAAGGAATCGGACCAGTATAGCCCCCATACAAACCACTCTCCCGATATTTATATTTATTTATTTTATTTATTTAGATATTTATTATAATTAAAATTACAATAAATCTTAAAGCTAAAGCACTAGCAACTAAGGCTATCGGCTTGTATTTATATAAATCTCTGAAATTTCATGAAAATTAAAATATTTTATTAAAATTTTGTTTGTGTGTGTTTACCGCATACTTTAATAATCCAATCAAATCTGATTATAATCACAACATTTTTGGACTTAGGCCCCATATGAAAATTTCGCCCTATATTCATTTAAAGAATTTTATTAGCAACAAATAGAAGTATCCCAGCAAAACTTTGGTAATGGGTAGTGATTATATAACACATTACCAGGTAATGTATACACCTTATTTGTAGCATTATTTTAGGATGTCTTACCAAACATTTGTTCCACAACGTATTATTTTAAAGTGAAACATAATGCATTACTAATAATTTGCTACGTAATGCATGATTATTGGAAAAAATGTATTTCATATTTATTATTTCTAAACATTAAATCATGGATGACTTATATTTGGTTACATTATGTATTATTTGAAAGTTTGAAATAATGCATTATTTATAATTGGATGCATAATGCATTACAATAACATAAAAATAATTATTTTATAAAAAAATGCAAAAGTGTAAACTAGAGATGGGCTCACGACAGGAAATTTCTAACGACACACACTCACGAGCATATTTTATCTACTTACACTCACTTACAATCGTGTGAGTAAATTTAATACAAAATTACTTCTTCGCTACTCGTAACCTCTTATATATTTTCTTCTGGTATGCTATATTATTTCATTTCTCGTAACCTATAAAATATCATATATTTTACACCTTACTCGTATTCTTCGTTATAAATTTATGACTTATTTTATACCTTACCGGTATTCTTTGTGATAATGTATATGCATTACTTTGAGTCTCATCGCCTGTTAAAATCATCAATGCTGCAATGTATAAAATAAGAGATCCTATACCTTATTTTATACCTTATTTGGTAATCTAAGTTTTGCTGGGATATTTTACTCAAATTTGGTGTGTTACTGTTTTCGACACTTATTAAAGGTGTGCCCAATCGATCCATGTTTGAACTTGGGACCCATTTTTCGGGAAACCCTGATGAAGGGTATTGTCTTGACCGACTATAATTTTCTTATTTGTTTTAAATTAGTTTTCCCAAACTTCATTCGCAATACACAAGACATTCAGGAAACGTTTTCATATTTTGTTTTTTTAATAACAAATAGAGCTTAAAATTAAAGGTACCCAGCAAAAATTGGCATTACTAGTAATGGGTTTTGTAATCCGAATCAGATGTTAATCAGTAGTAACTTATTGAATGAAACACTAATTATTTTAACAAGGGCGTGAGACAAAAATAACTAGTGAAGAGTATGGAGATAAATAAGTAGTTACTGCCTCGGATTACAAATAAGGACTAAAAACCCATTACCCATAAGAAGTAAAATAATTAGTTAATTAAAACATTTTAAATTTAACTTGTTTTTACTAAAACTTAAAAATTGCGTAATTTTTATTAAGTTTTTAAGTACTTTTTAAGTTAATTGAATTGTAAAGGTTAAAAACTGCAAGTTCGAGGAGATATTATTACTTAGAAGTGCTTTTATAACATATTACTGAAAAGTAGTTACTTTTGGGCTTAAAATAATGTTTATGGTAATGGGTACTCATTAGAGTGTCCCTTATTTTGGAAATGTTGGAAATCTTGAGACGGTACCCGCTCATTTTTTTCCTTTTGACTTAAAAATAACTCAGGAAAAATTTTACGCCCCTAGGACCACGCCTTCCCTACGCGACGGAGCCTTAAAGAGCGGGGCCTTAAAAATCATTTTTCCATACAAACCAAAAATTTTTCTTTTCGATTTTTAATTTTTTTGTTATTATTTATTATATTACTTGGTTTGCTTATTCACAACAAAAAATTTGATTTTGGTGGGATAAGTCTTTCAGCGCTAAAAAATTTTTTGCCAAAAAAAATTTTGAGCCGCCAGGGTCCTACAGTAAAAAATTTTTAAAAAATATTTTTTTTTAGTTTTGACCAGCAACGGTTTTAGCTGCTATGTTGCTTTAAATGATATATATTCATAAAAAAATATTTTTTGTATCTGTGACATCTTTATCGTGTTCTAAAAAAGGGTAAAAAATGCATTGTTGATTTTTTTCGATAAACGATAAAAATGTCACAAATATGAATAATATTTTTTTTGGAATATATATCATTAAAAACAACATAACAACTTAAACCGCTGCTTTTCAAAACTAAAAAAAAAATATTTTTTAAAAATTTTTTAACGTAGGATTCCTACGGCTCAAAATTTTTTTTTCGGAAAAGATAAAGATGTCACAGATATGAATAATTTTTTTTTTGGAATATATATTATTTAAAGCAACATAGCAGCTAAAACCGTTGCTGGTCAAAACTAAAAAAAAATATTTTTTAAAAATTTTTTACTGTAGGACCCCGGCGGCTCAAAATTTTTTTTTGCGAAAAATTTTTTAGCGCTGAAAGACTTATCCCACCAAAATCAAATTTTTTGTTGTGAATAAGCAAACCAAGTAATATAATAAATAATAACAAAAAAATTAAAAATCAAAAAAAAAATTTTTTGGTTTGTATGGAAAAATGATTTTTAAGGCCCCGCTCTTTAAGGCCCCGTCGCGTAGGGAAGGCGTGGTCCTAGGGGCGTAAAATTTTTCCTGAGTTATTTTTAAGTCAAAAGGAAAAAAATGAGCGGGTACCGTCTCAAGATTTCTAACATTTCCAAAATAAGGGACACTCTAGTACTCATTATAAATAATGTATTTGGTAATGATTGCTTTTCACAACTCATTACCATGTTTTTGCTGGGTAAGTACCTAGGGAGTAGGGTTGCGATGTAATAAAGGATCACGTATATTTATTCCAAAAAAACGGTTAGGTTTAAGATATTTTAATGCTTTATCGAAAAATTGGAGGGGCATTAAAATATATTTAAGATTGCAAAAGTCACTGAAAAAATATTTCTAACCTCAAAAAGAAGCTTTAATGCGAATCGATTTCACAAGCTTAAAAAATTAACTTTAATTCTTAGAAAACCTTTAAAAAATTATTTTTTTTTCAAATATTTGTGATCATATCTACTTTAAAAGTGCTGTATAAAGTAGTTTAAGTGTATTAAATTTATAATTCCTCAATTAGTTTATTCATTCCTAAATGCTGTAATATGTATGCAATGCACATATAATTTAGATATTGTCTTGCATTTGTTTATTTGTCAAACTTAAATATGTTTATTATGTATAAGTTCTTAGAACCCATGTATTTAAATGTAAACAAATACTTATGTTGGTATTATTTTATTTTATTTTCATTTCAATAAGTTTTCGTACTAAATTGCATTTGATTTAATATTGAATTAATCCATGTATAAATAGAATAATTGCATAAGTTTATGCTAATTTAGTCATAAATATTTCAGCCCGTATATATTGTATAATTCAAACCAATTAAACAATTTCATTAGCTTACTTTAATACATATCGTCACATAAACTTTTTTTAGACTTACAAAATTAGTTTATGCCAATGTTTACAACCGATATTTTTTCAATATCTTTATCCGTTTTAAAAGTCTTTGAAATTGAGTACTGGAGTGCCGAAATTTAGTGTTGGTATGGGATAACAGTTTGCAAAAGCCCTTTCCATTGTTTAACAAATGGAATATTTTTATGTCAAATGCAGTTCATCGAAAAAAATCTTGTAAAATTACCAAAAATATAATTTTTTGTGTCTGCCTATTTTACTAGAATTCCTAGTAAAAATTACAATTTTATTTGTAAAAAGCTTGTTAAATTACAAAAAATGTGCATGCTTTTTACCAATAAAATTGTAAATTTACAATTTTTTTCACGCGATAAAAATTAAATGTACTTCTCCTTATTTTACTAGATTTTGTGTTACCTCCTATTTTACGAGAGTTTCAAGTAAAAAGAAAGAGCTTTTTTTGTAATTTTACAAACTTTTTACCAATAAAATTATAAATTTACAATTTTTTTGATGCGGTAATACTTACAATGAATTCTCGTGAGATACTTACAATATCTTACAAGGGAAGTATCTCAACCCTTATGAACCGATTTGCCTGAAACTTAAAATATATATAAATGAGACGACTTTAAGGTTGGGGTGTCTCGGCTTTTCGGCCATATCAGTGTTTCAAAATTTTGTTGTCCCCTTATGAAACCATATGGACCTCCGGGAAAATTTCGATAACTCACGAACTAACAGGAATATCCTCTAGAGCAAAAATACGTGTCGACTTAAATTTAATCAAGATTATTTCGTATTCATATGGACATCGTAGCTCTATGTCTTCATATAAATACTCCCCAAAATTTTCACATTTTCATGAAAAAAGTATTTAACGAATCCAAACTTTTACAAGGTTATGCCACCGTTAGATAGGAATTAAAAAACCCTTTCTTCTCATATGTAAACATCATATAGTTTCTTAGAAAGAAATGGCTGAAAAATCCAAAAAACGATTTTTTCGCCATTTTTTTACCCATGTTTTGAACCCCTAAATCCCGATATGGCCGATAAGCCGAGACACCCCAACCTTAGAATTGTCTCTTTTATATATGGGGCATTCCAGGCCAAATCACTCACTTTTAGACCCGACCCGTTTCGATTTATTTTATTTTTGGATATGTTTTAGCTCTTATTAAATATAACTTGGACACCAATTTTCAGCCTTTTATTCCAAGATGGTGTTGAGTAATCAATTTTTCAAAATGGCGATTTTTTAAAAAAAATGGAAAAATTAAAATTTTCGATTAATTTTGACCAGCTAAAAATATAGATATCTTAAAAAAATTTGGACAACGTTTTGTTGGTATTTAAATGTAGTTTTAGAAAAAAATATTAAAAAAATTATTCGAAGTAAATATCACTTATTTTTTAACGTTTAAAAATTAAAATCGACTTTTTGAAAAAAAGTTTTTTTTACAAACGTCTAAAAGTTCTACTCTTAATTACGCAACTTTTAAGCCATAATTCGAGATGTGATCGCAATTTGTTCTATTTTTTCAAATTTTGAAAATTGCACCTTTTTTTTTTTGACTCTGATTTATTTTATATGGTGCTCCAAAACAAACTAAATTGGTAGATACTGACCCTAACTTACCCTAGATATATTCATTTCGAGGCAAAAATACGCCTCACAAAAATTAAGAACGATCGGACATGGATAAGGTGTTCCGCATGGGCCTTGAAGTTTAGAAAACGGATTACAAGGAAAAATATGATTTTTTTTCTGTTTTCTCAATTTTTTTGGTATTTTAAGTTAAGTTTTAATTCAAGTGGTTACAGAATTATAATACGGAGTAAAATGCCTCTCTAATAAGGTACCAAAGACTGAAATCGGTTGAAAATCAGCCAAGTTATTACAACTTCCCCAGGCATCTAACGTATGGCAGAAAACTTGATTAAGCAATATAATACGATTTTGGAAATTCATTAAAATTTTCTACTGTAATAACATTTTTTTATTCCTCAAGTTCAAATGTAATTAGATGACAAGTATTTTTCATATTGTGTTTTGCTAACATTTTTTAAATTAGTGCTAAAAATGCCTGCATTTTCAACACCCTTTTGAAATCTCTATTTAAAAAAAAAATTTCTTTTTTTTGTTTTAAAATTTGGAAAAGCCAAAAAAATATTACACTGAAACATGAATAATGAAAAAATGTTATTACAGTAGAAAATTTCAATAAATTTAAAAAAAGGGACTTGTACTTTTTAATCAAGTTGTATGGCACACGCTAGATGCCTGGGGAAGTTGTAATAACTTGGCTGATTTTCAACCGATTTTAGTTTTTAGTACCTTATTAGAAAGGCACTTTACTCCACATCATAATTCTCTAATCACTTGAATTAAAACTTAACTTAAAATACCAAAAAAATTGCGAAAACAGAAAAAAATTCATATTTTTCCTTCTAATCCGTTTTTTAAACTTCAAGGACCATGCTAAACGCCTTACCCATGTCCGATCGTCCTAAATTTTTGTGAGACGTATACTTACCTCCAAATGAATATATTTAGGGTAAGTTAGGGTCAGTATCTACCAATTTTTTTTTTTTTTTTGGAGCTCCATATAAAATAAATCAGAGCCAAAACATAAAAGGTGCAATTTTAAAAATTAAAAAAAAAAAATAGAAAGAATTGTGAGCACATCTCGAGTTATGGCTTAAAAGTTGCGTAATTGAGAGTAGAATTTTAATGGTTTTTTACAAAAAAATCGAAGGTTTCGGACTTTTTCAAAAAGTCGATTTTAATTTTTAAACGTCAAAAAAAAAGTGATAATTACTTCGAATAATTTTTTCATATTTTTTTTCTAAAACTACATTTAAATACCAACAAAACGTTGTCCAACTTTTTTTAAAATATCTATATTTTTTAATGGTCAAAATTAATTAAAAATTTCAATTTTTTAATTTTTTGGAGAAAATCGCCATTTTGAAAAATTGATTACTCAACACCATCTTGGAATAAAAGGCTGAAAATTGGTGTCCGAGTTGCATTTAATAAGGACTAAAACATATCCAAAAATAAAATAAATCGAAAGGGGTCGGGTCTAAAAGTGAGTGATTTGGCTTGGAATGCCCCATATATTTTACGTTTCATGCAAATCGGTTCATAAGGGTTGAGATACTTCCCTTGTTAGTGACTAAAGTAGATTTTTTTTAAAAACAAACTTGGAAGTTTGGACATTAACGAAAAAAGTTTATAAAATTAAAAAAAATAAATAAATTTCGATCGAAATTTTCTGTTAAGAAACAAGGAAAACTGTGTATTGGTAAAATGGGATTGCGGGACTTTTTCTACATAGTGATTTTACAAGTTTTTCTTTTAGAGTGTAGGAAATTCGAATTCTTTGATACCGAAATACAGAACATAGCTAAAAACTAGAGCTTCAACGTTAATGTACTGACAATGAGGTCTTAATTTTGTGGTCTACTTATGGCTAGTTTTTGAGATGTCGATTGTTTTTGTTTTATGTTTACACGGAGAACTTCAAATTCTGTTTTTGAGATTTGGTTTATTTTTAAGTTGTCCCATATAAAGTTACCAAAAAATCTCGTGATTTTACGAGGCTACTTTCGTAAAATAGGAGGTAGGTTAAATTCTCGTAAAATTATTATTAGGATTTCCTCGTAATTTTGAATGCGCCAAAAATTGGTAAAATAACCAATTTCATTGGTAAAAATATTGTTTTAAAACCGGAAAAATAAAAAAAATGGTAAACTTACAAGAAAAAATGATAAATATGTTCAAAAAAAATGGTAAATTTGCAAACCAAAATGGTAAATTTATAAAAAAAAAATTTGTTGTTAAACAACATAAATCCTCGTAATAAAATCATTTTTGCAAAATATTTTTTTTTTTTTGTAAATTAACTATAATTTGTCAACTTTTTTTTAAGTATTTTTCAATTAAAAAAAAATTGTCCGGGACTTGGAAAATTTAAAAAAAAAAATAGAAAATTTACAAAAAAAAAATAGTTTTTTTTTGTTAAACATAAATTCTCGTATAACATAATTTTTGTAAAATAACAGTTTTTTTTTGTAAATCAACTAAAACCCTCGTAATAAAAACTTTGTTGTAAAATTAATTTTTTTTTGTAAAATAACCTTTCAAAATGGTAGAATACAATTACGAAAATAAATTTGTGAAATTACCCATAAAACTGTAGTTCTTGTTTGAGCAAAGTACAGATTTTTTTTAAAAAAACAAGGAAAATGGTTTAATATTGGTAGAACGGGATTACAAGGCATTTTACCAGGCGTTTTACCAGTTTTTTTTTGAGTGTATGGACATTCCATGCCAAATCGCTCAACTTGTTTTTGTATATTTTAGTACGTATTAAATGCAACTTGCACACGAATTTCGCCCTTTTATTCAAAGTTAGTTTTGATCGATTTTTCAAAATTGCGTTTTTTTTTTAAATAAGTAATTGAAATAACCTACAGGGGGCCCCTGTAGGTTAGTTGGTAGCGTGCTAGCCTATGAAACAGGAGGTCGTGGGTTCGATTCCCACTAAAACCCTTGGTCGATTTCGCTACAACGAGACGACGGTCATTGTTACCAGTTCTCGGTTAGGTTAAAATTATTTAAAATGAGTTGTAAATAAAAATTGGAAAAATAAATAAAAACTGATCATTGGATCAAATTATTAAAAAAAAAAAAAAAATAATTGAAATTTTCAATTTATGATGTGACACAATTCGCTCTTTTTTCAAATTTTGAAAATTTCACCTTTTATATTTATGATTTTTATTTATTAAGATATTGTTATTGTAACTCCACCTATATATAAGGCATTACACATCAAATGCCCAGCTACAGAAAACCATGTGTGCCATGAATTTTTGAATAGGGTGTATACACTCTAAAAAACGCATGTAAACTTACTATTATAAATTGGGTAAATTTTTGTTGAATAGTACGCATTTTGTGTTAATATAAACATTAAATGCGTAAAATACTTTTAAACCAATTAAACTCAACAAATTATAAATATTATCCGTTAATTCAAATATTTTACACCAAAATGTGTAAATTAAATTGTCAACCAACATACATACATACACACATGTTAAATAACTAAAAAGCCAGACAAAAGTATAAGACTCCGTAGCGTAGTGGTTAAGAAGTGTACTTTCAAATCGGAAGGTGGCGAGTTTGATGCTCGCTGCCGCCGAATGTTTTTTTTTTTTTTTTTGTTATATTTATTCACCTCTTTTTTATTTAAATTGAACACTAGTGGTCAATTTATTCAATTTATACATTCAGAGTAAAATTAATTGGGTAAATTCAACAAATTTTGATTAGAGTGTAGATATTCCTATATTGAACTAAGAAAATTGGGTTATTGGTTTTTCAATTTTTCAAAAATACATATTTCTTTATTTTTTTATGGACTGTCGATTAAAAATTTTAATTTTGAAAAATTTTCAGTACCTGTTCTGAAATTTTTCATTCGTAGAAAGGTCAATTTATAAAAAAACCGGCCACAGTTTTTTTAAAATGTAAATGTTTGCCTATCCACACAATTTTTTAGGAGTATTTCGATATTGATTGTTTTTTTAGTAATGAGTCTTTGCATTTCAGACGACGATATGTATATTAATTTTGTATATAAATGAATACATTAATATTGAATAAGATATTTACAAATATGTTTGTTTATAAACTCTTTAATTCTATTGAAATCATAATTGTTAATAGCGTTTATTTTATAATCCTTAAATATTGATTCTTAACATTTCCAAATCATTTGTTTAGAAACAAAAGGACAGTTTTTTTTTTTAAATTAGGATTAAAGTAAACAATAAATTTAATAGCTTTATATTCTATTGTCCAGTTGAAAATTAAATTTTGTAAAAATTTTTGCCTACAGGAATAGGATTTACATATAGAATTTTTATTAATGCTCTTTTGTTGTTTCATATTGATGGTTTATTTTTATTTATTATTGAATGTTTACAGGACACTTAGCACATTTAACATAATAACGGCTTGAAGTCAATAACTTATACTATTATAAATATTTATAATACCTCTCCGTTTCTTCGATAATAAATAAAAAATATATTTCGATTGCTGTTTAAATTCAACTGATTTTATGTAGCGTTTTGGATGAAGTTTGCCCAAATGTTACCAATTAATGGGCGTGATCCTTTATTACATCGTAACCGTACTCCCTAGGTAAATACCTTCAATTTTATCTTTGCTACACACCGAAAATTATGGCAGTTACTATATGACAGTCGTTTGTGTAAGTAGTATGTGGTAGTTGTTGTTTTCAACTAAAATTTCGGTCGTTTTTTTGTAGTAGTTTCAAAAAATAAATACAAAAATTTTACTACATTGTAGTAACAGTTGTTTAATGTAGTTATTTTTAGTTTTTTTTTAAAACTCGTTTTTTTTAGATAAATAATATCTAAATAAATTAAATTACAATTTATTAAATTTAATATTAACAAAAAGTGTTTTTGGTAAAATATTCTTGAGCGAAAGAATATAAGTGGATAAATGAGATAACAAGTATGTATAATATAACGATGGCATAATCGCGCGTAAAAACCTATCGGAAAAATGCCTGCGAATTTTGTACTCCTGCCCAAAACATTAAATCATAATAATGTTTTGCGGATGATTTGGGTGTACATGCCAAGGCAAAGTTTTTTTAGAAAAAATAATGTTATATTACTTTGTTATTCCATGCAAAACGAATTGAGATATCAGTCGAGGACCCCATTAAAAAACCAAAAGAGCTGTACATTTCGTAAGTGAGTGCAAAAATAAGTGCAAAAAAGTGTTTTTACCAGTGTTGAAAATACTGCCTAGATTTTCAGCAAAAACACATAATTTGTACTGTTTTGTCAGCATAAACATTATCAAAACAAAACAGCAGTCAAGAACTGAGCTGTTAAAAATTGTCAATTTTCTTCAGCAGCAGTACAGTAAAAGTTTTTTTTTTGAAATAGACAAACTTGCCAGCACACAGTTCAGCTTCAGTTTAAAAAAACAAAAAACAGCACACACGACTGAATTGTCTGGTTACTGCGCTGCACAAGTTATGTTTGTTGTACGGGACTTGCAGCATGGAAAATAAAAATATAACTCGACTCGTCAGCATGAAATTTTTTTTATTTGGCTGCTGAAGATTAAATGAACGCACTTATAAGTAGATACATACATATTTCTTTGTACAAGTAATGGCATGTTGTATTATATAATTAACAATAATGTTTCAAACGTAAAGATAATGCTTTAACAAAAATGTTAAGAAATTTTTCTAATGTTTTGAAAATTTTTTAAATTTAACTAAAAATTATTAAAAAAAAAAGTTTTAAAATTTTCTAAGTTCTAAGTAAGTTTTAACGGTTTAAAGTGTTATTAAAAATGCTTAAAAAAAATTTTAGGTTCCAAAATTTTTTGGAAAATATTTGAAGTAAACAAATAAAAAAAAATTTAAGTGCCAAAATTTTTATTTGAAAATTTTTTTAAAACACAATTTTTTTTTTTACTTTATTAAGAAAATTTTTTGAAAATTTGGTTTGAAGTTAAGTGTTTTATTAACAGATCCAAAATTCCAAGTTTCATAAAATTTTTTAAAATAAGTGTCAGACACAATTGTTTTTTACTAACTAACGAAAACTAATATGATAAAAACAAAACATTAAATATGGGCTGAAACGCGTTAACGGTCACACCAAAAAACCGATTTAGATATAATTATGCCAAAATTTTAGAATAAATAAGTGCAAATAAAAATTTTTTTCTTGAAATATTTTTAGAGTTATAGAGATGGGAAGTTTTCATTTTTTTGCAAAGATCATATTTGGTTGAATTTTTATTGACACTTTGATGCGATAAAAATTTATTTTTAAAAAACGAATTTTAAAGTATTTTTGACGACCTTTTCACTGGCATTGGTGGTTTTTTAAAAAAATAAACATTTTAACTTAAATTTCAAGGTCAAATTATTAAAAAAAATTTTATCTTATAAGCGTCTATTTTGAGATTTTTTTTAAAAAAGCCTGACGTTTTTTTCATTTAAAAACATTTTTAAAAAATGGATCGAGTGTTCCTTATTGCGAAAATATTTTTTTATTTGTTTTTATACACGCGGTATTCGTACTTTTTGAGTGTTATTTTATACAAAACATTTATTTTTTAATGTAAAATCTCAGTTAAAATAATATCAAAATAGGCGCTTTATAAGATACATTTTTTTAATAATTTGACCTTGAATTTTAAGGTCAAATTTATATTTTTTTAAAAAACCAACAATGCCATTGAAAAGGTCGACAAAAATCCTTTAAAATTCGTGTTTTAAAATAAATTTTTATCGCATCAAAGTGTCAATAAAAATTCAACCAAATGATCTGTGCATAAAAATGAAATGATCGGTGCATAAAAATGAAAACTTTCCATCTCTGTAACTCTAAAAATATTTAAAATTTTTTTTTTATTTGAACTTTAGAATACCTACTGTACTATTATTTTAGACTTGAAGTTTATTTTTTATAATTTTTTCAAATACGCATTAATTTATTTATTTATTTAATATAAAAAATATTGATTTTTTACTGATATAAATTAATTGAATTAAAAAGATTTTTTCTTTTTAAATGAACCTTGCATTTTTTTTTATTTATTGAACCTTTTTTCTTCTTATAAATACAAGAAGTTCTCTCGTTACAATGTACGATTTTATTTTCGTTTATATTTATTTGCTTGTCAGCAGCTCACCACTTTTTGAATTGTAACTTGCAGTGGATTTCTCAAAACAACGTTTGTGCTGTTTGTGTGCTGCCTAATTTTTTTACTGTTGCTGGCAAGAACAATATATATAAGAGGATATTCAATGTTCTAACGCCAAATTAAGTTTGGCGTCTTGGCGTCTTGGCGTTTCTTACATAGGCCAAAATGAAAGGGTGTCAGGTGTTTTTTGCGTTTTGGCGTCTCGGCATCACTTACTTAGGCACAAAATAAACTGATGTCTCTGTTTGGCGTCATGGCATTTTTGGAGATTAGGGGAGATTTAGGGGAGCGTTATTGTTCTTGGGTGATAGTGGTGATCAAGAACAATAAATCTCCCCTAAATCTTCCCAAATCTCCAAAAATGCCATGACGCCAAACAGAGACATCAGTTTATTTTGTGCCTAAGTAAGTGATGCCGAGACGCCAAAACGCAAAAAACACCTGACACCCTTTCATTTTGGCCTATGTAAGAAACGCCAAGACGCCAAGACGCCAAACTTATTTTGGCGTTAGAACATTGAATATCCTCTTATATATATTGTTCTTGGTTGCTGGTTTGTCAGTATTTGTTTTTTTTAAATCAACCACCATCAGCACAACACAAAAAAGTTCAGCAGCAAAAAAGTGACTGGACTGTTTTGTTAGAAATGTAAACTGGACTGGTGGGTTGCAGTATTTTTTTTAAATTATTGACAACTTGACTGGAAGTGAAAATTAAAAATGTGTAATGAATTTCAGTTTTTTAATCACTGGTTTTTACATTTTGGAGAGTATAAAAGATTCGGCACCAAAGAATATTACACTCTCACTTGTTTTATTTACATTTGATAAACAAATGGAAAATTTGTATAAGAAAAGCTTAGATTTGGTGAAAAAGTAGTTTTGGTAAAAAAAAAAAATTTTTTCACGAAAAACAAAATTATGTTAAAAAAAAACTTAATGAACATAACATTTTTGGTAAAAAAACTTTTGATGAAAAAAAGTTCTTGATAAATTTTTTTGCTGAAAAGAAAAATTTTTTGATGTAAAAAAAAATTGATAAAAAAAATATGAAAAAAAAAATATGAAAAAAAAAATTGATAATAAAAAAATTGATAAAAAAAATTTATAAAAAAAATTGATGAAAAAAAATATGATAAAAAAAATTTATGAAAAAATAATTTTGATGAAAAAAAAATTGATGAAAAAAAAAATTAATGAAAAAAAAATTGATGAAAAAAAAATTTTTTGAAAAAACAAAAAAAAATTATGAAAAAAAAATTTTAATGAAAAAAAAAATTTGATGAAAAAAAATTAATGAAAAAAAAAAATTGATGAAAAAAAAAAAAATTTGATGGAAAAAAAATTTGCTGAAAAAAAAATTGATGAAAAAAAAATTTGATAAAAAAAAAATTATGAAAAAAAAAATTGGATGAAAAAAAAAAATTGATGAAAAAAAAAAATGGATGAAAAAAAAAAAAAAAATTTGATGGAAAAAAAATTGATGAAAAAAAAAAATGATGAAAAAAAAAATTAATGAAAAAAAAATTTGATGAAAAAAAAGAATTATGGGAAAAAAATTTAATGAAAAAAAAAATTTGATGAAAAAAAAAATGATGAAAAAAAAAAATCGATGAAACAAAAATTTTTGATGAAAAAATGATTTGATGAAAAAAAATTATGAAAAAAAAACAATTGATGAAGTATAATTATGTTACTTTTTATTCACCAGCTGGTGAAAAACGGTTTTATTCACCACGAGGTGAATTTTTATCCAAGTTACAAACCCAAGTTACTAAAATTTTTGGTTTTAAAAAAAGGAAAATAGTGATTCTTATTTTCTTTTTCGTTAATTGTTAGCTTATATAGTCAAACTGAGGTGGCGTCCTGCAACTTTTTTAAAATTAGACACGAGCCTAAAAACATTATCATGTTAAAAAAAGAAATAAAATGTGTGCTGTGTTTTGTTATGTGCGTGCCATCTTTCTGTTTGTATTCTTTATAACAACAACAGAACAGGTACATACTACTTTTTTGAAACATTGCAAAATAATTATTTTTTTATCACTTTTACCAAAGCATTTCGTTTTTTTTTTTATTCCAGACAAATTTTGATTAGGAGCTGTGAAAATTTGAAATAAACTTTTAAAAATCAACATTTTATTAACATTTTTTTTTATATAATTACAGATAAATGCACCAAAAAATTGTAATTTCTTGTCAAAACTCTATACAAACAACTACTTAAAATGTATTACTGTAAAAAAAAATCAATCATTTAAACGTTTCAGAATTTTTCAAATAAAATTTCAGTAAAATCAACTGTATATAAACAGTTGTTTTTACTGTATTAGTTTTGGCATAGGTTATTTTCTTTACCGTTGTTTTGTAGTTGATTTTACTATATATTACTATAAAAACAACAATATTTTCAGTTGTTTTTACTGTAATATGTAGAGGAAATTTTTTTCTATAAAACTGTCTTTTGTAGTAGATTTTAGATTTTTTTTTAGGTAACATTTTACCCAGCGTTATGTCGGTAAAAATACTAAATGTGCGTAATAAAAAATTTATACACAAAAAATGTGTAAGATATTAAACACAAAGTGTTTAGAAAAAGTTGAGCAACATTTTTTATTTACTACTTACTATTATTTGCATAAAATATGTTATATACGATTCCATTTGTGTAAATTTACCCAATTTATAGTAGGAAACTGAAAATATTTTAATTACTAGGGATGAGATTTTCATGCACTAAAAAATCGAAAATATGCGCTAAAATACTCGAAATATGCACTAAATAACCTAAAAATATGCACAAAACATAAAATGCGCGCAAAAGAATCATGTTTTCATAGAAAAATCTTCCTAAAAAGCAAAAAGTAACGCCGGCTTTACATAGTAACATTTAAAACTTTATATAAGTAAGATTTTTTAGAACTTAAGATTTTTTAGAACAATCTATAAAAAAAAAAATTAAAGAAAAAACAAGTAAGAGTGTTAAATTCGGCTGTGCCGAATCTTTTATACCCTCCATCCAACACGTTTAAAATTAAAAAAAATCGCAGGGGCGTCTATTTTTTTTTTGGTGTGGGGGGAGTCGGTGGAGTTGGTGGGGGACACCTGTACCCCCACTTTATATGTTTACAAATAATTTGTTTATGATATTTACGCTTAAATAATAAAATTTTATCGTTATTTTTAATTAATTTCTACAACCATGCCCTAAAAGGGGGGCGGCCTGAAAAAAAATCGAATTTCCTAACCCTCTTGGTCCAAGCGCAAGTCTCTGAACATAATATGGCATACAAATGTTACAGTTTTTGAACAAAACTTTAAAAAAACTCGTAAAAATATCGTACTTTTATCCCCCTGGTCCGCTTTTGCCCATCTTCGAACTTGACCTTACCAGTAACATAAGATATATTCTTGCCCAATTTCAGGGGTCTAGCTCTTTTGGTTTGCACTGCATCGTTATTTCTACAGACGGACGGACGGACGGACGGACATCGCTAGAATGTCTTAGATTCTATCATGGATCAATATTATATATACTTTGTGGGGTCCCCGACCGATATTTCGATATGTTACACACGGAATGACAAAGTAAGTATACCCCCATACTGTGGTTGGAGGGTATAAAAATAATTTTTCTTATTTCCAAAATAAATTTTTAAAATTTAAAATAGTTTTTGAAACAAATAAATTTCCATTTGATAATACACAAAAATATGCACTTAAAAGTTGAAAATATGCACAAATTATGCATTTAAACCCAAAATATGAAAAATATGCATTTTCACCAAAATATACAAAAATATGCAATAACAAATCCATGCCATTTTAACGCAAATTTCTTGATTCGAAAAGATAATTGGTCGATATCGTTTTTAGACTATCGACAAAGAACATGCATTTGCATGAAAATCTCATCCCTATTAATTACATATAGTGCAGCTATAAAAAGTATAATAAAAATCTGATGGGTGGTTTATTTTTGTAAATATTTTATTAAAAAATAACACAACAAGCTTTTTTTGGATTGAATTCTGACGAACAATTTCAGTAGTCTTTGATCTCATGATTCCAAATTTATTCTCCATATTTTTCTATTAAATACTTCTAGATTTTTAGTTATTCACGATTGAATATGCGAAAAATGGTGCATTTTGTGAAAGCCTGCACAGTAAGGTCGGTCGAAAAAAATATTTTTTTTTATTTCAAAATCGCAGCAAGCCTAAACGTTAGTATATATTTCGAGATGTTTATCATGAAAACAACATGTTAACATGCGTACTGATGTTTTTAAATTTTTTTTTGTATCCCAGCAAAACTTTGGTAATGGGTAGTGATTATATAACACATTACAAGGTAATGTATATACCTTATTTGTAGCATTATTTTAGGGTGTCTTACAAAACATTTGTTCCAAAACGTATTATTTTCAAGTGAAAAATAATGCATTACTAATAATTTGCTACGTAATACATGATTATTGGAAAAAATGTATTTCATATTTATTATTTCTAAACATTAAATCATGGATGACTTATATTTGGTTACATTATGTATTATTTGAAAGTTTGAAATAATGCATTATTTATAATTGGATGCATAATGCATTACAATAACATAAAAAATAATTATTTTATAAAAAAATGCATAAGTTTAAACTAGAGATGGGCTCACGACAGTAAATTTCTAACGACACACACTCACGAGCATATTTTATCTACTTACACTCACTTACAATCACGTGAGTAAATTTAATACAAAATTACTTTTTCACTATTCGTAACACCTTATATATTATCTTCTGGTATGCTATATTATTTCATTTCTCGTAACCTATAAAATATCATATATTTTACACCTTACTTGTATTCTTCGTTATAAATTTATGACTTATTTTATACCTTACTGGTATTCTTTGTGATAATGTGGATGCATAACTTTGAGTCTCATCGCCTGTTAAAATCATCAATGCTGCAATGTATAAAATAAGAGATCCTATACCTTATTTTATACCTTATTTGGTAATCTAAGTTTTGCTGGGATGTTCTTGTTTCAACAAAGCGCATGAATAACAAATATTTGCAAACATGTTACTCATACGCTATGTTAAAACAAGAAAATTACAAAATTATTATGAAATTTAATATTCAAATGTCTTTTTCTAGAAAAAAAGAAACACGCGCGATTGAATTTTTTTGTGTGTATAGACAAACATCTAAACTCAAAAAAAAAGTGCCCGGAATTTACTTTTTTTTTTTTAAATGGAATGTTTCAGAACGGGTTCTGAGAATTTTTCTAAATAAAAATTTTTAATATATAGCCCATAAAAAAAAAAATACAAGAATGCAAATTTTTTAGATAATGGTGCATTCCGTTTTAATTTTCTAAATATTCAATCAAGTGAACTTGATACTGAATATTAAAAAACGCCATTTTTTTAGTTCCATATAGGACTATCCATACCACCTATTCAGACAATCATGGAACACATGGTTTTCTAGCAAAATTGTCTCAGAATCTGAGACTTTTTCTACACAAATTTGAGTATTTTTGCAGTCTTTAAGCCCAGGTTTTGAAAAATTTAATAACCACAAACGCAATTTTCTAAGTTTCATATAGGGGAATCAATACATCCTATTGAGAAATTCTTAGGACACATGTTTTCTGTAGCTGGACATTTGTTGTGGAATGCCTCATATGTGAGTTGAATATATTTTAAAGAATTCTTCTGGACAAAATTAGAAAACAAATAATATGTTCACATGTGCTTTGTTGTGTATACCTTAAAAGCATGTAAAAATGCATTGTAAATTTATAACGGTACTATCATTAGAAAAAGTAATGAAAAATTTGTAAAACAATTAGCAAACACATCAATACGAGTATAACGAAGCTTTGCATTGTTTTTTTTTTTTAGCAAAAACTATGTTCGTTTTGTGAACATTGACCCACTTGTTAAAAATCTGGGGATAAAATTTGTGTACGAGCATAAGCATAGCTACTTTTTGGAAGATATCTTAACATTTTTAATTTATTTTATTTTAAAATTATTGTTTCTGTAAAAACATCGAAAAAACAGGCTCTAATTATAATTTTGTATTATATTTTTTTTTTTTTTTTATTTGACTTCAAGAGGTAAACGCTATTGATAACAAAATCTAATGATCGTACCTGGTAATTGTATCATGATATAAACGTATTCAGAAAACTAAAACATAGAAAGTGGAATAAGAAGTAAAATCGTATAGTTTAAAAGCAAATAAATTTATTTAATCTTTCAATTAACTTCATGCCTGCCCATAAATTGTAAAGTAATACTAAAAGGGAATAAGAATGCAAATATTAATAATACTTTCAATCAGGCCTCAGGCAATGCCCTACAAAATGTATGATTTGTTTGTTTCAAAATATATTTCTAAAGATGGGTCATGGCTTAAAAAATAGGCCTACCATAACCGTAACACAGAAATTTACAAAAATTTGCAACACACGGATTGGTTAATGTGGAAATCTGATGAAGTTTTTCACCAATAACTTTTTAATCGCAGTTAATTTTTGAATCTTAAAAACACATAAAAAGCAGTTAGAGAAGGGTTCCCGAAATACTTCTGTAAGTTACGCATAATAATATACTAAAATAAACACAATTATTTTATGAAATGCAGTAAACAAAATCGGTCACAAAGTCATTATACTCTGTACCTTAATGTGTTGTAGAGTATAAAAAATACCTTATAAAAAATTTGCATTCAAACGGTAAACCAATACATGAATTAAGAAATTAATGTAATCTACTGACTGTCACTGAGATTGTTTGATATAAATAACTTCGAGTGGGTCCTCTTTGAAAGACCTCCCTTTTAAAAGAAAATATAATTTTCTTCTTTCAATACTCAACACTGATAGAAATTTGTACATGAAAATAATGAAAATCTAAATTAGGGTTATGAAAAATTACGTTAAAAAGGAACCTATGTAGGGGTTCATAGAATTAATGAAATAGGTATCCTAAAGTGTAATTGCAAGAACAAGTTTCATTGAATTAATAAAAAAACTTCAAACAAAATATAAATTGTATTTTATGAAAATTGTTCATAACTTTAATTAAAAAAGTACACTCAAAATATTTTGTAGGCAAAAACAAATGAAAAACACACTTAAAACCAGTGAATAAACAATTGAAAACCATCCCAGTAATTATTCATTTGTTTTAACAAACATCAACATTTTTTTTACTGTTGACAAAATTTTCTAAAATAAATAACATTAAACATTAAAAAAATTACGTTTTTTTTACTCTTTTTTACCAAAAAATTCGAAAAAATAACCAACGAAAACATTAAAAATTAATGATAGTTCTGTTATTTTTACCAACAAATTTCAAAAAAATAACCCACGAAAACAATAAAAATTAATGATTTCGTAGGTAATTTTTTACAATTTTTTATTGAAATATTTTTTTCAAAATTTTTAATAAAATTTTTGGGGAATCGATCCCGCAATCAACTACATTCTGACCAGACACTCTACCCATCGTGCCAAAGTCACTTGATGCAAACATGTTTTTATATTTCTATAAATAATTTTTTGATTTTTTTTTTCTACAAAAAAATAACTGACTTGTGTAGGTAAAAAATTTAAAAAAAATTACTTACACAAATCATTAAAAATCAAAAGAATAATTAGTAGTTTTTACTTACAGAACAAAAATAAATGACTTTAAAAATTAAATGTTAATGAAAGTCTTTATTTTTTAGTGTGTTGTTTTTTAAACAAAGGACTGAAGTAGTCATTAATAAAAACTGAACATCAAACAAATGTTTTTTCTTTTAAAAACGACTAAATGGAAAACTTTTTAAATAAACTACAAACAAATAATGACATAATTTTTTGAGTGTATTTAATTCTTTTATTTTAAATTGCATAAAAAAAAGACTGAAAAAACACAAATTAACAAAGTTATAAAAAAAACACTTTTACATATTTTTTATTTTATACCTATTGATTTCTCTCACAATCAGTTTTCTCAAACAAAATTTTACAATAACCTTAACTTTTTATACATAAGTAAAACCACGAAATAATACAAAACAACGCGAGTTCGATAAATATTTAAAATTAATCAATAACATATTATTTTAAATTTCGTAAAAAAATTCTAAAAAAAACACAAATTATTTCGTGCCGCTCTGATCAGCTGTTTTTTTGTATAAAAAAAACTGACAATATTGTTTTTTAAATTGTTTTTCAAAAAATCGGTTTTTTTTGGGAAAATTGTTTTTCGAAAATCTGTTTTTTTTTTTTGATAATTTTTCATTCATTTCACTCTGGGGCTTTTTATACCCTCCAACCACAGTATGGGGGTATACTCACTTTGTCATTCCGTGTGTAACGCATCGAAATATCGGTCTAGGACCCCATAAAGTATATATATTATTGATCAGTGATCGATTCTAAGACATTCTAGCGATGTCCGTCCGTCCGTCCGTCCGTCCGTCTGTCCGTCTGTCCGTCTGTAGAGGACACGATACAGTCCAAAATAAAAGAGATAGACTTCCGAAGTTTGGCACGAATATGTCTTATATTCCTAGGCAGGTTAAGTTCGGAAATGGGCAAAATCGGACCAAGGGGAAAAAAGTTCCCCCTTGGAGAACTAAACCAACCCAAGAAAAACCGCATTTTTTGCAGGGATTTTTGTACTTTTGCTAAGCAAATGCAACATTCTTATCTCAGATGAAGTTCAAAATCGCAAGGGGAAGGTGCCAACTAACGTCTCCCACCAACCACCCCCCCCCAAAAAAAAAAAAGACGCCCCTGGATTTTTTTTATATTTTTTTACATTTTGGAGGGTATAAAAGATTCGGCACAGCCGAATTTAACACTCTCACTTGTTTTCATTAGTTTTGTGCAAATTATTTTACTGTTCCTTTTTGGGCAATTTTTCATATTTTTTGGACGATATTCCATTTGGAAGTTTTTTTTTTATAAAACAATTTGTTGAGCGATTTTGTCTACAGCCCACACTGGGCCGAGATGGTAAGTTTTTTAGTTGGGGAAAAGATACAGAAGCCATTTGATACTTGTTTATAACACAAAATTTAAGCTCTAAACTTCAAATTTTCTGCGGGGGTCATTTTTGTCCCCCAGTCAATGTGGGTTAAAGATGTCCTAGATCGGTAAGATTTCATGAAAGCCTTACAGTTATTTAATAGAATGCCACGACACCAAAAAAGCGTTATTTTGCCAAAAAAAAATTTATTTATACGAATTTATTAAGCCAAATTATTGATAAAACCAACATTTCCTTGAAATCCGCTAAATTCCGCCGGCAAGTCCCGAAAAATGGCCCGACGGATATCCGCCATAATTCACATTTTTTTCTCCAAGGTGTTCTTAATGAATTCAGAAAGAAAAACTTATATATTTTAAATTTTTTTTTAAACACAATTTTCAAATTTTGAAAAAAGGTGTTTTGAGAACGCCCCAAAATCATGCCATTTGTTTGGTATAAAGTTTGAACGGGTTAATGATACCGTAAAATCTTTAAATTTCATATTTAAGTATTTACGATCAAATATTATACAAAAAAAATAAAATTTTTAATTATTTTAGTAAAAAAATTAAAAAATTTTTTTTAAATTTTTTTTTTGCAAAAATACCAATTTTGAGGCTCAAAGTGGAGACAGAAGATAAACTCCGATCGAAGTGATATTTTGCATGTTAGCTACCCTTAGGGGCCCTCCACTTTTGGCCAGTATTAGAATTTGATTAGAGAGAAAACCCCAAAAATGAGATACCTTAGAGTATAGAGAGAAAACCCCAAAAATGAGATACCTTAGTGTACAACTAATTAACACAATAAAAAAGTAAAAAAACTTATATATACCCTCTAGCACAATGGTTCCCAACCTTTTTTGTGCCATGACCCACTTTTGAGTTAAAAAAACTACAATGTCCCCCCTTCACTCAAGAAAAATTAGGTTATTTTTCAAATTTGACCCAAATTCAAAACTTAGTGAGGGCAAGAAAACTTTTTGTTAAAATCATCGCTTAAACAAAGTTTTTAGAAAAAGTTTTCAACAATCAACTAAATAATTTGACTAAAATAAGTTTTTTTTAGTTTATTTGATAAAAAAAAAAATCTTAAAAATTTGCTCGTTGCCACCCTGTAGCATTCAAATTGCCCCACAGTGGGGCGAGAATCAAAGTTTGGGATCCATTGCTCTAGCACTAGAGTGGAGGGTATAAAAAAGTAAGAGAAGTAAGCGCGAAAATTTTTTTTTTTTTTTTTTGTAAGTAGTTCTCATTAAACCTAATGCAAAAAAAAAAATCTTTTTGTGAAATTGAATAACAAAAAAAAATTGTTTGTTTTTATCTAATGGTCAAATTTGACATATTTCTCTATTTTCAAGGCGTTTGAGTTACCCTTTCCCGCTAGAATACTTCTAGGGGGAGTGACGGTATAAAATCGAAAGTTGACATTTTTGGCGCACCCTAATATACATATATAGATATGAATGCATGTGTGTGTTGTGACGTTCCTACTAAACAAATGTAAATGCAAATTATGCTATTGTTTTCATTCCCTGTTCCGATTTTATGTATATTTGTTGTTATATTTCCTGCTTACTGAGAATACATCCTACATGTTGTTTTTGCCAGTAGAGAAGGTAATAATTTAAGTTGTTGATTTGCTAAAATTTGTTTTGAATGGTTTAATTTCCTTAAATTAATAAAAATAAATATATTTAATTTAGAAACAAAAAAATTATATTTGTTTGAATATGTAACTTGCAACGTGAATATAAACTGCAAATATTGTTGAGAAAATAAGTGATAAAACGATGCTTATCAATTCCTATTGTTTTCGTCTAGTATAGTGTTCAACATTTAATGTAAATTGTTATTTTTTTAACATTTCCTGTTGAAAATTATTTACAGATATGACTGAAACTTAAAATTTTTACTTGTTGTTGCTCCAAGCAGTTTGGTATTGCATTTGCAATATCGGTTAAGCAATTCAAAAGTTATGAACGAAAAGTGTTAAGGCACCTTCCAAATTTTGGTATATTTAACCTTAAAATACAAAATGCTATAATTAGACAGCAGGTGGACATATGAAACTGAAGTACAAAAGTTAATTTTTATATAAAAAAAAAAGTGTTTCTGGAATTTTTTCCACCAAATTTTATTATACCTTCCACTCTAGTGATAGAGGGTATATATAAGTTTGTCATTCCGTTTGTAACACCTCGAAATATTGGTCTAAGACACCATAAAGTATATTTATTCATGATCCTCGATCGATTTTAAGACGATCTAGCGATGTCCGTTCGTCCATCCGTCCGTCCGTCTGTCTGTCTGTTGAAAACACGCTAACTTTTGTAAGACTTTACGGAGGCTACCGAAGTTTTGCATATAAATATGTTGGGCATTTACCTGGTCAGGTTGGTATTGCAATCCAGCGAAATCAGTCCAGTGCACAGTGGCCGAAATGGTCAATCTAGCGGCGCTTAATTCGGAAATGTAAAATAATAAAGACTAATGCTAATTTGCGATTATAAAATTTATAAAGAATTAATTTTTAAACAATATTTATTTATTTTTATGTATTTTGGGAAATTTATGTGAATATTGGGAAGGTGGTTTGTATGAGGCCTAGAAATTAAAATGGTCCGATTCCGTTAAAATTTAGAGCGATTGTTTATGAATATAAAAAACATTTATCGGTCGAATTTCAAGAGGATATCTTGAATACTATTGTTGGGGGTATTTAAGTAAAACTTGAAGGGGACATTTACATGGGGGCTATGGGTTAACATGGATTGATTTTGTCAAAATTTAATAGGTTTTGTTCTTGCGATAAAAGAAACTTAAATTTCAAATTTCAGCCAAATCGATTGAAAATTGTGGTCTGTATCGCGTTTATAATGTTTATTTGGACAGGCAGATGGACCCAAAAAACCAAACAACTTGCGCGAACTAGCACGCCATACTGAAACGTCACAACAAAAATAACCCAAAATAATAAACAAAACAGGAATTGGACCGAATACGATAGAATTTCAAAAATTGCAGTCCATGAAACTATAGTTTATATCACAAATGTAAACTTCTATAATGAACTAATAATAAACTAGATACATACAGGCCACAAACATTTATTTTTTAGTTAAAACATACCTTTTACTTTCAATTAAACCTTTTTGGCTCAAAATGTATAAACAATTGACTTAAGTGTCAAGAAAAACTCACTGAGTAATTAGGCCCCAAATTCCTTTAATACACTTGCTGCAGAAAATGTATTTTTGATAGCTTACAGCTGTCCGAATATTAAGAGAAAAACAAAAGTGAAAACGTTAATTTTCTCTGTAAAGTATAGGTAATCGATACAGTGCAAAACATTTATCAGTTTTGATTTCTTAATTTTGACTAAAACGCCGCTAGATCAGTGATTTCGGCCACAGTGCAGTGGTTCAAAAGTTATGAGCCAAAGACTGAATTTCGGCAAGAGTTTTTGGTGAATTTATGAGACAAAAAACACGCTAACTTTAGAAACACAATTCTTAGGATGCTGAGGCTTGGCATATATATTTTTCGTTCCTCTGGCCTAGTTCGTATTGAATTCCAGGCAAATCGGTCCAGTGATGCAAAAGTTATTAGCAAAACCGTGAATTTCAGATTAGCTTCACCTTAAATTCATGAGTTGAAAACCCGTAAACATGTTTTAACAACGTATTTTTGTCACTCAAAAATATTTCTACACTAAAAAAAAATGCACTCGAAAAAAGCTATGCACTCAAAATTTTACACTAAAAAAAATTTATCAATTTGATATAAATTTGGCAACCCTTATAGTGGTGAACGCGGATTTTTTGTATTGCTCGTTGTCACAATTAATTAAAGCATTGGAAACTTTCAATAATTTGATTCACATCATTTTAATCCTTAACAACAATCGTAAGTGTGTGGCGTTTTGCAATTTGCACTGTTTCATTTGTGGTGATTTGTTTACGTTATAATAAACATTTTATTTAATCACTTTCCAATAAATCTACTTATATTTATTGGAATTTCCGATCGCACCATTTAATTATTTGGAAAACCACAAAAGTAATAAAATACCACCAAAACATAAAAACAATATCAGCTGTTTTCATATTCACCACACACTGTCATTATTTTAATACACAGTGCTGCCAGACTTATTGTTACTACATAGGTGTTTCTTCAGAATTCAGCAGCAAGCAACAGGCAGCAAAAGTCTATTAACAGTACTATATTTTATAGACACTGGGCAATTTTATTGTTTTAAATTTTCAATTGTTTAAACATTTCGCATAAATGAATCCCGATTCCAAACTTATGCAATTAATGGAAGAACGTTTTGCCAGAATGTCGATTGATATATCCAATAACATTGCGTTTAAAATAAAGGAGTCTGAGGAGCGTATTTTGACTAAAATTGTCCACATTGAAGAAAAAATGTATGCTGTTTCCGACAGGGTCAGCAAGCTCGAACAAATTATTCCGGAAATTTTTGATTTAAAAAATGAAATTGAAACTTTAAAGCGATCTTTAGACAGGCAAGAAAATACTAAAGTTGCAAATGAGATTCGAATTCATGGTATCCCTTGCTATGAAAATGAGAACTTACATACTACATTTACAAATATTTGTGAGACTGTTAATGCATCCGTCCCAAATATAATCAAAATAACTCGCATTCAAAATGCTCGCAATAATAGTAACAATGACAAAGTTATTGATCCTATTATCGCCATAAAATTATCATCAGCTCAGGAGAAAAACTACATTTTGAAACAGGCTGCTCTTTTTCGTCGAAACTCGGAAGACCTTCTGCGTCTATGTCATGCTGGTTTCGATTCTAATGAACCATTTTACATAAATGAAGCCCTTACTAAATTTAACCACAATCTTCTTAAGGAAGCAATAAAGTTAAAGCGGAAGAATTTACTGTCTTCTGTTTACACTCGTCGTGGCCGTATTTATGCCAAACGGTCTAAGTCAGATAGCGCGTTTTGTGTGGAGAATGTGCATTTTCTGAAAAATATCGAAACAGCTAATAACTCACGTGATAATTTTCCAGTTTCTGCTGTAGAAGGGTTTCGCAATTAATATCTTAAAATGTAAAACTGTTTTAATTATTATTATAACTTATTTTTATTTTTGTATTTTTTTTATACGAGTTTCTTTTATATTTATCATGCAATTTTATTTTCATTTTTTTGAGTTTTTCTTATTTGATGTTGTCATTTGCTTAATGCTATATAATGACTTCTTCTAATATTCGGTCGAGTTCCAAAAACAACACTCATTCTATGATTCGCATACTTGGTAAGCAAAAGGAGGGTTTGAAAATTTGTCACTTAAATGCTCAAAGTCTTTTTTGTAAATTTGATGAATTCCGATACATTTTTGAAAACTCAGGAATCGATGTCATTTGTATATCTGAAACATGGTTTAATCCAAAGAAGATAAAAAACTTTCAGGTCAAAATGGAGGGCTATGATTTATTTCGAGCAGATAGGAATACTGGTAAACGTGCTGGAGGTGTTGCAATTTATGTCAAGAAACAATTACGTTCTCGATTTGTTTGCAAATCTAGCGATGAAGAATATGATTTTCTATTTATTGAACTTCTTTGTGATGAAAGCAAATGTCTCATAGGAGTTTTATATAGGCCTAGTGATTCACTAGATATTTCTCCTGTTGTAAATATGCTAGAGGAAAATTGCTTATATTATAGTGATATTATTCTTTCTGGAGACCTAAATGGAAATTTGCTAATTGATTCAAATCTAATTTTACTCTTCCAACCTATTGGGCTTAAAGCTGTAAACACTACTGTTCCTACTCACTTCACTTCAACGAATAGTACTCTTCTTGATGTGTTTTTTGTCTCTGCTGTTGAAAAAATTCTTTTGTATGAACAGTTTTCTTCTCCTAATTTCTCAAAACATGATGTCATTTATATGACCTATGACCTTCCTTTTTTTAAACATGAACAGCCACAGTATATAACCTTTCGTGATTACAAGAATGTTAATTATGAAGCTCTTTTAAATGAAATTAATATAATCAATTGGACCAGTATTTATAGTAATCCGGATATAAACCAACAAATATCATTTTTTTATGAAGCTACCTCATACCTATATGACAAATACGTACCGGTTAAAAAGAAAATTGTTAAATCTTCTACTAAGCCTTGGTTCAATCAGAATATTTGTGATTTAATAGTTAAAAGAAATTCCGCTTACGATAAATGGAAAAGATATAAAACTACACGGTCAAATGAAATTTTTAAATCACTACGTAGATCTGTTACTAGGGAAGTAAAATTAGCAAAGCAACGCCATTATAGTCGTGTATTTTCAGAGGCTATGGATACCAAAAATATGTGGAAAGAGATAAAGAAAATTGGTTATAAAGATGGAAGTGAATCGGTTAATCTTTCCACTTTTGAATTAAATGAATTGAACAGACAATTTACGTTGAATGACTCACCTCCTTTATATTCTGACTTTTATGAAAATTTACCAGACAGCAATCTGGATTCTTCATTTAGTTTCTCCTGCGTTAATCAGGAGGATGTTGTAGAAGCTTTTCTTTCCATAAAGTCAAAATCTATTGGTCTAGATGGTATGAATCCAATATTTATAAAAGCTATTTTACCACAGGTTTTACCCTATATTACTCATATTTTCAACACAATTTTTACAACATCTATTTACCCTTATCTGTGGAAATGGGCAAAAGTAATTCCTTTGCCGAAATCTAATAGAGAATACAGGCCAATTTCCGTACTTCCTTTTCTTTCCAAGGTTTTCGAAAAAATTATGAGTAAGCAAATGAATGAACACATTTCCAGTTATGATCTTTTATCATCTATGCAATCTGGTTTTCGCAAGAAAAGAGGGTGTATCACTACTTTAATTGATGTGTCGGAGGATCTTCGTTATATCGTTGACAATGGTAATATTGCTTTTTTGACTCTATTGGACCACTCTAAAGCTTTTGACTCCGTAGACCACGATATTCTCATTAAAAAGCTAAAACATATTTTTGGTTATTCTGAAGCCTCCTCTAAATTGGTTCTCTCATACCTTCGGAATAGAGAGCAAGTAGTTGTCTCTAAAGATAGGTCGTCTACCTCTGCGACTTTAAGTAGGGGTGTTCCTCAGGGGTCTATACTTGGCCCTCTCCTGTTTTCTATTTACATAAATGATCTTCCACGTGTAATTAATTCATGCAAAATTCATATGTACGCTGATGATGTTCAGCTATACACATCATGTAATGTACGTAATGTGGAAAATTGTATACTAAACCTAAATGCTGAATTGAACCACGTATTTGAATGGGCTAGAATGAATTGTCTTACTTTAAATCCGAATAAATCTCAGTGCCTTGTTATTTTTAAAAAGACATATGATACTACTTTTCTTCCAAAAGTTAGTATTAATGGAGTCGATATTGCTTACGTTGAAAATGCTAAAAACCTTGGAATGATTTTTAATAATACCTTAACGTGGAATAATCAAATTAGCAAAGCTTCTGGAAAAGTTTATGGTATTCTCCGTAGTCTTTGGTCTTCGCAGTACTACACACCGCCGAAAATTAGATTTGTTCTTGCGAAATCGTTTATTTTACCTACGCTTTTATATGGTTGTGAAATGTTGTCAAGTTGTGATAGTGCAGACATGGGTAAACTTACAAGCGTTTTTAAAAGTGTAGTAAGATATGTTTATGGTTTACGTAAATATGATAGTATTTCCGCTTTTCTAAATAAAATTTATGGCATTTCATTTGAAGACTATCTTCAATTTAGAACTTTACTTATGGTTCATAAAATTATTTACACTAAAGAACCCGTTTACCTTTTCGAGCGATTTCAATTTACAAGATCTGACCGTAATAACTGTCTTGTACCAATATTGTATAATAGACTTATATCCGAAAGACACTTTTTTGTAAATGGCATACGTCTTTGGAACTCATTACATACTTTAAATAATCAACTTCACAAAATATCAAATACAACATCATTTAAGAAAGAACTCTTTAAATTTTTTCTCAATTAATATTTAATTTTTTATTTAAATTTTTATATTATTTTTTATTTTTCATATAATTTTTACCTGCTGTGCAGGATATTTTTTATTTTTTATATAATTACATTATTTTATATTTTGTTTTATGTTTTTATATTTTTAATTTTAATTATAAATTATATTATACTTACAAACATTATTCTTATTGAAAAATTAATTTGTTATGACTAATGTTGTTTTATAAGATTTTAAATCTTGTTACATTAGGATTTTCGAAAATAAATAAATAAATAAAAAAAAAAAAAAAAAAAAAAATTTTTTTTTTTTTGTTCAAAAATTACTTAAAAAGTTTTTTACATAAAAGAAAAACTAATCAAAAATTTTATTTTTTTCACATTAGAGAATATACTATCACTTAAAAGGGCATTGTGGAGGCTATGTATAGATTCGGCCAATTCGAATTTAACTTTTCTACTTGTTTTAAATTAACACATTTATAAAAAATCAGTCATCCTTTTCATGGGACACAAAGGTCTTCTATTTTTAATATTTTTTTTTTTTTAAATTTTGATAATTTAAATATAAAAATAAAAAAAGATAGATTTTTTTGTTTTTCAAAATTTTGTAAATTAATGGTCCCTACCACAAGAAAACAAAAAGTCTATTTTAACAAAAGTTTTATTTTAAATTTCAAATTTTCAATAAATTTTAAAAACAAAAACAATTTGTATGGAAATAAAATTAAAAGCTCATTTTAAATATATTTTATTTTCCTATGGTAAGGCTGAATGTTTTTTAAATTGATTACACTGTGACACAATTCAAGGGTCATTTCTTAGGGCCTCAACCAAACCAAGACAGTTTGAAAGTACTTGTGTGTAGTTGTAAAACCCCCAATGGGTTTTGCTCTGTAACGTCTCAAATTTTTTTTTATAGCCCACTGAATTTTTTATTTTTTTTAAAGGCGTTTGAAAAAAGTCAAAAAAATAATGTAACTGTTCTTTTGAGCTTAAAATAGTGTTAGGATGTCTTCAATAGAATTTGATGGGGAATTTTTTTCTAGAATAAATTAACCCTCTATCTGCCGTATTTATTGGTCATTTAAGTACTTTTCTTAAAAAATGGCTCAAAAGTCTACTAAGACTTACGCTTAAAGGGTTAAAATGTTCTACGAATATGTTCTGCATCAAATTTCACTAGGGATTACTGGAGGCAGAAAGTTCGACTGGTATAAAGAAAATGCAGAAACAAGATAAATTGTAAAGTGTCATTAATTTTTTATACCCTCCACTCTAGTGATAGAGGGTATATATAAGTTTGTCATTCCGTTTGTAACACCTCGAAATATTGGTCTAGGACCCCATAAAGTATATATATTTATGATCCTCGATCGATTTTAAGTCGATCTAGCAATGTCCGTCCGTCCGTCCGTCCGTCCGTCCGTCTGTCTGTCTGTCTGTCCGTCCGTAGAAAACACGCTAACTTTTGAAAGACTTTACAGAGGCTACTGAAGTTTGGCATATATGTTTGTCATTTACCTGGTCAGGTTGGTATTGCAATCCAGCCAAATCGGTCCAGTGGTTCAAAAGTTATGAGCAAAAGAGTAAATTTCGGCAAGGGTGTTTCCCGAATTTACGAGATAAAAACACGATAACTTCCGAAAGACAATAGTGAGACTACTGAAGCTTGGCATGTACCTTTGCCGTTCCCCGGGTCTGTTTGGTATTAAATTTCAGCTCAATCGGTCCAGTGGTTCAAAAGTTATAAGCAAAACCCTGAATTTCTGATTAGTTTCATCTAAAATGCCACGTGTTTTAACAAGTTTTAAAAGCATTGGTGGTAACTAAACAATGCTTTTCAAACTTGTTAAATTTTAAAGCAATGTTTTTAAACTTGTTCAGTTTTAAAAGCATTGGTAACTTAAAAATTACACACGAAAAAAATTTTACACTCAAAACAAATTTTACACTCAAAAAAATTTTACACTCAAAAAAAATTTACACAAAAAAAATTTATTTTTTTTTTACAAAAATGACAATATTTTGTGTACATACATACGTGCATTCACTCAGAAATATTTTTTTTTTTACACTCGAAAAAAATTGTACACTCAAAAAAAAAATTAGTATTTTTTTTTTTTTTTTAAATGACAAAAAAAGAGTTTTTCACCCAAAATAAAATATTTCTAATCAAAATTGTTAATTTTTTCACGTTGAAAAATGTACTACCCTTTAAGAAAATGCTTTGTGGAGGGTATTCATAGATTCGGCAAAGTTGAATTTAACTTTTCTACTTGTTTATACATATTTTTGCTAGAAATTGTATACAATTGTAACTAACAAATTTAGGAAAAAATATCAAAAGTTAATGATACTTTACAATTAATCTTTTTTATGCATTTTTCGTATACCGGTCGAACTTTCTGCCTTCAGTAACCGCCAGTGAAATTTGATGCTTAAAATAATCGTAGAACAATTTAACCCTTTAAACGCACGTCTTAGTAGGTTTCTGAGCCATTTCTTAAAATAATGACGTAAATGTCATATTAAAACGGGAGATATAGGTTTAGCGTACTCTAAAAAAATGTTCCCAATAAAATTCTATTGAAGACATCCAAACACTATTTTAAGTTCAAAAGAACATTAACATTAGTTTTTTCGACTTTTTTTAACGCCTTTGAAAAAAAATTGAAAAATTCAGTGGGCTATAAAAAAAAATTGAGACGTTACAGAGCTAAACCCTTTGGGATTTTTACTACTATACATACGTACTTTCAAACTGTCTTGGTTTGGTTGAGGCCCTAAATGTGCTGTTGCACTGTGTTATCAATATAATTTAAAGAGCCGAGCCATAACTCCTTAAGTGAATATCGAATTTCTAAAATCGAAATTGAAATGGATAGCTAAAGTCCTCTACTTTAAACTGAAAAGTTCAAAAAAATATCTCAATTCATAAATTAATTTTTAATGCAAATGCTATTTTTAATGCAAATGCAATTTTTAAGTGCATTAAAAATGCACTCTTTTATTGCCTCAATTTTTTTGAACTTTTTTGTTTAAAGTAGAGGACTTTAGCTTTCAATTTCAATTTTGTTTATCGAAATCCGATATTTAATTAAGGAATTATAGATCTTTAAAGTACAACGATAAACAATTCGAAAATCCTAAAATCATATTTTAATTAGATTAAAAAAAAAAAAAATATTTTTTTTTTTTTTTGTGGGTAAAATTCAAAAAAAAAACAATATTCAAAATAGAAAACTTTTGTGTCCTATTAACATGATGACTGATTTTTTTGTAAAAATGCCATACTTTAATAATTTGTTAATAAAAAAAATTAAAAATTAAAAGTAAAAGTTGAAGAAAATGCACTAAAAAATGCATTTGCGTTTAAAATGCATTTTTTTAATGAAACAATTTTTCTTAACTTTTACGTTTAATGTAGAGGACTTTAGCTTTAAATTTCAATTTAGATTATTAAAATTGGATTTTTACTTAAGAAGTTATCGCTCAACAAACTACACAACTTTTTTATTTTTTGTGATTTTTAAAAAATGAAAATCGCGAGATTTTGGAATTTAATAAAACTGTAAATGGGAATGTCTAAATGGCTCCTATTATACACAATATGAAAAAGAAGACCCCAGGTCAAAAATACCCTTTTTTTCTTGCTAATTGATGGAAAATACGTATATCGTACAAATCTATTTTTGAAAATTGTGGGGGGGGGGGGTGTTAAAACTGATTTTTAAGACATGGTTTGTTGCGAATTTTTTCTTAAAATTTTATGCGGAATTCAAATATCCTAGAAGATCAAATGTATGATTATATATGATTCCATATTAATCATGTATGGTCAGACGTGTTCATATATGCCCATACACAATTCATTTTTAGCTGGGCAGTTTAAAAAGTCACAAAAAAGTCTAGGAAATTTGTAAATATTTATTGGAACTATTTCTATTTTTGTTATTAAGGGCGAACTAATAAATTTCAAGTTCGCTGCTAACTGTCGATTTAACGGAGCCAAATGTCAAAATTTGTGTGAAAAAGAAAAATTTAACGGGGAGTTATTTTATAACGGAGCATTAAGTAATCTAGCCTAATTCACTTACTTTTGATTATTAAAGGTTCTTTCAGACTATAGTATTTATTTGTGAAATATGTAGTATGGTGTAAACACAAAATGGTATAGAACCAAGAAAAATACGGATTTAAATCTGACAAGAGGATGTGTTTTCCCATTTTTAGAAATTTTTTTAAAAATGTGAATAAGCATGCGCTTTTCATAAAATCACGGTTGTAAATGTTTTGATAATATTTAAAGTATGAGGGTGTATAAATTTTCATTTATCGCTTCTAGCGCAATTTATCACTTTGCTCAAAGTGATAAATTATATACAAAATACACTAAAAGCGCTAAAAGAAAATATAAAAACGCGCCGTTTTATCGCTTTTTCAAAAACACGCTAAATTAAAAAACTTCGCATTTTGGGTGGTCAAAAAGTGCCAAATCTAGCGCAAAACGCGCTAAGTTGGCTTCGCTGATTGCGCTGATTTAATTGAAATTTAATTTCAAGTTTTGTTTCTTGAGGAAACATGAAGGGAAAAAAAATAACTATGTGCCAATGCTAGAAATCATATGAGCTGGTACACTCAAAATAATAACTCTGTTAAATTACAGAAAAACTCTAATAATTTAACAGAGTACACCATACTTTTCCAGCTAACAACATTTCTTGGTAATTTTACTAAAAAGCTCTGTAAAATGATTATAGTAAAATATTGGTTAAATATGAAAGCTTTTTTACAGAGAAAACTCTGTAATTTTACCATAAAACTCTGTAAAATGATTTGGACAAAAAAAACTGTTAATTTATAGAGTTTCTAGTAAAATATTGGTTAAATAAACCACCATTTAGCAAGGAAAACTATGAAATGTACATATGAGGCATTCCACACCAAATGTTCAGCAAAAAAAAAGTGATGTCATGTCAATATGAAATCAATTGCAGAGTATTCGCCCTTAGGTCACTATTAAATAACACAAATAAAATTTCAGTTTTTTCAAAAATTGGGCTTTGTAGGCATGGTCAAAAATTGAAAATTTCTGCATTTTTTGCCTAAGTATCTTTATTTCAATATTTATGCCAATAAAATGAAACACAGTGATGTCTTTAAAATAAAAGTTTTTTATAGAGTTTTGTATGGGCTATCGATTAAAAAAATAAAAATTGGAAAATTTTCAGAAGAAGTTCTGAATTTATTAAATTTAAACTTAAACTTTATTTATCAAAAAACATGCCACAATTTTGTTTCTTTTTTAAATTTTTAAAAATTAGTTAAGGTGTATGTCTATCTGTTCTGAAATTTTCAGAGATGCTTTTTTCCTTGTTTTCGAGAAATAAAATGTTGAACATTGCACTATGCTTATAATTTACAATAATGGAGTATATTACGTATGCGAATGAGTAATATTAACTCTTAAAAAACATTTAAAATAGAGATGTTTTCGTGGGTGAGTTTTTTTTGACGTTCACGCACGCTCACGAAGGAAAAGTTTTAATCACGCACGATTTTTAATTTTCCTCACGTTCACGCACGGTCACGTGAGTAGAAAAAATGTTGTCACGTGCACGATACTCACGTGAGCGTGACTAATCGTGAGCGAAATAAATTATCATGCGTGATTAAAATAATTTCCTTGGTGAGAGTGCGTGATGGTAAAAAAAAAACTTACCCACGATCACATCTCTATTTTAAATGTTTTTTAAGAGTTAATATTACTCATTCGCATATGTAATATACCCCATTATTGTAAATTATTAGCATAGTGCAATGTTCAACATTTTTTTTCTCGAAAACAAGGAAAAAAACATTTCTGAAAATTTCAGAACAGATAGACATACACCTTAACTATTTTTTAAACATGTAAAAAAAAAATAAAATTGTGACATGTTTTTTGATATAAAAAGTTTAAATTTAAATTTAAATTTAAAATATTCAGAACTTCTTCTGAAAATTTTCCAATTTTTATTTTTTTAATCGATAGCCCATACAAAAATCTTTAAAAAACATTTATTTTAAAGACATCACTGTGTTTCATTTTATTGGCATAAATATTGAAATAAATATACTTAGGCAAAAAATGCTGAAATTTTCAATTTTTGACCATGCCTCCAAGGCCCACTTTTTGAAAAATCTTAAATTTTATTTTTGTTATTTAATAGTGCCCTAAGGGCGAATACCTTGCAAATGATATCCTATTGAAACCACCATGTTTTTTCTGTAGTGGAACAGTTGGTGTGGAATGACTCATATATTTGATGCAAAAAAAAAAATTACAGAAAAAACTCTGTAAATTTACAGAGTTTAGTTAAATGCATGTTATTTTGTAAAATTTTTACAAGATTTCTGAAAAATAAATTTTGATAACTTTTGTGCTACTTTTTCAACTTTTTCTCAAAAAAAAAAAAAAATACAGATAAAATTTTGATGTTTGGTAACAAAAACAAAAACTACTCAACACAGAAAACTTTTTTGGTTATAAAAAAATACGAAGTATTTTGCTTAGATCTGTATTTTAGCAGAAAACTCTTATAGTTATCTGTAAAATTAAGATTACAAAGTAAAAAGTAATATAACAGAGGAAACTTTGTTTTTTTGTCACAACAAAATACAAAGTTTTTTCTTTAAATCTGTATTTTGACAGAAAACTCTGTCAAATATCTGTTGAATTGAGATTACAGTCATTTTACAGAGTATTTTACAGAGTTATTATTATGAGTGTACAACTATTATCAATTCCTGGAAACGGTAGTCCTATCAAAATTCGAATTTAACCTCGAAATTTGATTGTATATTCGTGTTAAAACCCTGTATGTAATATGTTTTTTCTTATTGCTGTAAATGAGTAAGAATGTACAATGGGATATTTTTCAAAATAAGAGGAAATAAGTAAGAATTTGTAAATCAACATAAATTTTGTAAAAATGCAAACCTTAAGAAGCAGCATACATAAAGGTTTATTTTAAAACAATATTAATTTTTTTCAACACTCTAACATTAATTTAAACCTAAAGAGACCTAAAAATACCTTTAAAAATGTACAAACATGAATATCGTCACTTGAAATGTAATAGTGCTTAGCCAAAGAAAGTAGTTAATATTAATTTGGTGATATAATGAATTTAACTAAACTACAAATGTCTATAAACGAATTTTTATTTTTTAGTTTAGTAAACCCAAAAATACCGTAATTTCATATACCAAAGCATCATCCCAACTTACCTCTAAAAGTAAAATGTAAGTCTTAACTTCCCTGTGAAAAAAGATGACCCAATTGATCTAAAAGTGCTTATCCTTTGACTAGTTACTCTAGGACTTATCTCCAAACTGGTACATGAACTTCCTATGCTGTAAGCAAAAAAGGGGCAATTGATCAGAAAAAACTAATGATGTTATCGTTATTATATCTATTCGATAAAAATCAATTATAATATATATCAGCCAATTTGTATTTTATTTCTTATTGATAACTATGAAATCCTAATTAATATTTTTTTTTATTTTAAAATAATAGTTACGGACTCAAGTAACTTTTATAAATAATGACGCTGTCACTTAAATTTTTTGAAAACAGTAAAATTTTTAACAAATTATTATGTTTCAGAAAATATCCTTAAAAGTGATAAAAAGGATACCAAATAACTATTATACTATTTAATAATTATTGTGTTGATAATAGTTATTTTAACTTTTATAAATAACTATTAAAAATACCCAATTTTTTCGACTCTCAAAAATGGCCATAACTTTTATTTTTCAAAGAACTGATTTGGTGACATGTTCCTTAAAGTGATATCTGTGACATGTTTTTTGAGACAAGTGCGGTGACATGTCACGAGGTAATTGATACCTAAATGGGCGATTAATTAACTGGATCTTAAATAGTTAGCAGGAAACAATATTAAAAATCTTAAAACACGGAAGAAAACGGAATTCAAAAAATGAGGTGATTGGTAACAGTGTTGCCCGTAATTGAGCATAATAACTTCTGATTTGTATTTTTTTTTATCAATATTACAGAAAATTAAGTCTTTCTAGGTTTATGGCACCGCTATAAATATCTTAAAATACTAGGTACAAAAAATCGGTTTATACAATATTTGTATGTATGTTTATTAAACAAAAAATAAATAAATAAAAAAAAAACCAATCACAGAGTGATGCCAAGTGAAAAATTATGTATTTACCTGAAGGATATCGAAAGATCAAAAGCCTAATCAGATAAAATTGTGCACGTACTCAAAAGATACAAGGGAAAACATTCTAAGCAGGTTGAATGGTTGGTAAGAATTTATGTTTGTAGCTGTACCATGTTGTGGTATACATATATATGGGGCATTACATGCCAAATCGGGGGAAAATAAAATAATTAAATAAGTATTAGATTTCCCAATAACTTTAAAGTTTTTAGCGTTCATCGAAAATCACTTTCTCGTAAATTTTGAGTTTTTTTGTCTGCTCGTTCAAAATATGTGGAATTTTTAAAAACTTGGAGTTGGAAATATGAGTTGCCCGTTTTTTTAGCTTCACAATCCCAAATTTAAAAAAGAGATTCGGAAGTATTTGAATAAAATCCGAAATGGCAGGAACTTCGTCAAACACAAAATGCCGGTCAGCTTAATTTTAATAGATATAAGTTTATATGATTTCGTCGGTTGTACCTTTAGACCTCTCTATATAAACTACACCAAAGTTTTTACATTTTATACGACCCATACACCATTAAAAAATTGCCAACATAAATCCGTGAACTGTAATTCCCTGCAACGCACTGTGGCCGAAATCACTGATCTAGCGGCGTTTTAGTCAAAATTAAAAAATTAAAACTGATAAATGTTTTGCACTGTATCGATTACCTATACTTTACAGAGAAAATTAACGTTTTCACTTTTGTTTTTCTCGTAATATTCGCACAGCTGTAAGCTATCAAATATACATTTTCTGCAGCAAGTGTATTAAAAGAATTTGGGGCCTAATTACTCAGTGAGTTTTTCTTGACACTTTTAAGTCAATTGTTTATACATTTTGAGCCAAAAAGTTTTAATTAAAAGTAAAAGGTATGTTTTAACTAAAAAATTAATGTTTGTGGCCTGTGTGTATTTAGTTTGTTATTAGTTCATTATAGAAGTTTACATTTGTGATATAAACTATAGTTTCATGGACTGCAAAATTTGAAATTCGATTGTATTCGGTCTAATTCCTGTTTTGTTTATTATTTTTGGTTATTTCTGTTGTGACGTTTCAGTATGGCGTGCTAGTTCTCGCAAGTTGTTCGGTTATTTAGGGTCCATCTGGCTGTCCAAATAAACAGTATAAACGCGATACAGACCAGAATTTTCAATCGATTTGGCTGAAATTTTAAATTTAAGTTTCTTTTATCGCAAGAACAAAACTAATTAAATTTTGACAAAATCAATCCATGTTAACCCATAGCCCCCATGTAAATGTCCCCTTCAAGTTTTACTTAAATACCCCTAGCAATAGTATTCAAGATATCCTCTTGAAATTCGACCGATAAATGTTTTTTATATTCATAAACAATCGCTCTAAATTTTAACGGAATCGGACCATTTTAATTTCTAGGCCTCATACAAACCACCCTCCCAATATTCACATAAATTTCCCAAAATACATAAAAATAAATAAATATTGTTTAAAAATTAATTCTTTATAAATTTTATAATCGCAAATAAGCATTAGTCTTTATTATTTTACACTTCCGAATGAAGCGCCGCACAGTGGTCAATTTCGCGAGATAGCGGTCAAAACTCTATAACTTTTGACCGGATTGGTATTTTTTTACGCAATTTGTTTTGTTCAATAGGAGGGACTTTAAGCTTCAATTTGCGTGTTCAAACGTAAAAATCGACTGATAGGAACGTAAGTAATGTGGAGTTAAAAATGCATTTTAATTTGTTGTTGAATTTCCATGTAAAAGTTGAATATTTTGACATTTTAAATAGGTATTTTTTTTATATTTTCTTATTTTTTTCAATTGTATTTTACAACCAATACTTATTTATTATTCCTAAACTTAATTTTGGTCAGAAAATGCCAACATTTGGCCCCTGACATTTATTTAGTCTCAATATTCACAGGGGCCAAAGGTTGGTTTTTTTGGAAGAAAGCTAATTCTTGTGAGGATTAAACTAAAAATAACACTGAAATTCCCAACAATATCAATACCATTTGGATATATTATATACAAAACACAACATCGATAAAATTTTAAGTAAACTTTTACTATTGATTTAAAGTGCACATATATTTTATTTAAATGTATTAATAAAAATTTATACTAAAATTAGAAACAAATTATAATCTTTAAACTACACTCAGAAAAAAAACTAACTAAAAAATGGGAAAACTAACTAAATCCAAGGAAAATTGATAATGATTTAGCTCCATTGCCATGTATTCCTACTTTTTAGTCCATATTTTTCTTTAAAAGAAGGACAAATTTGAACTAGAAAATGGGAAAACATTTTCCATTTTTTGGTTAAAAAAACATTTCTGATTAGGAAATTTTTCCTAAAAATTATTTAATTTTATATTTTTTTAATGGTTTATTTATAGAATAGCATGTGAATACACACATAATTCTCATTGGGTACATATATGTATATATTGTTATATATATTTTATTAGAAATATAAAGAAAGGTTTGTTTCTTAAAGACAAGTAATAAATTTAATTAGTTTTTTTAGTTAAATTACAACAACAACTTTGTATTTGACGTTTGTTCCCAGACTATGGGAAAACACGACAAAGCCAAGGTCTTTGTTGTGATTAAAATATTATGTTTTTTTCTAACACATTCATGTGTAGAAAAAAAATGTAAATATTAAATTTATTACTTGTTATACAAGATCAAACCTTTTGTATTCATGTACTACAAATAATAAACGAAATGTGAACTACAAGCAAGCATAAAAAAAAAAAATAAATCAACACAACAATTTCAAGTTATGAAAAATTTACTAAACTTGTGGAAAAAACTTCCTCAAATTAAAGAAGATAAATATGATGAACTAACTGGTAGTAAATTACGTCCTAAAACTGAATTTTTTGAACTAAATTTTGTTTTAAGAAATATGTCTTAAAAATAAAGATTTTTTTTCAATTATTTAGGGAAAATTTTTTTGGCGGTGAGAATTTCTTCCACGTATTAGAGAATTCTATTTAAGGAAAATTATGGCCTATTTAACAGTCCATGAACTAAAATATTTTCCTAAAAGTTAGGAAAATTTCCCAACTTTTAGTTAATTTTAACTTAATTGTGGGAAAATTTATAAACTATTTTGAAGAAAAATTTTCCAAAGTTTAAGTTTCTTCTTTTTTTTGAGTGTAGTACATAAACATAATATAACAGGTACTTGGTTTTACCATTTATTTCCATTTGTTTTAAATTTATTTGCAATTTTCATGTATTTAAGTTATGTAATATTAGATGGCAATAAAATCATTTTTTACCTTTTCCAAATGAATTGCCAGATACCACATAATTTGAGAGTTCTATTGTCATTTTTGTCAAAATTTTGATACACACTTCTATGTGGACTAGGTCCAAATATGGGCCAACTTCTATTAATTTCAACAGAATTATTTTTTGGGTCAATAAGAACTCTTGTACAAAATTTCATCAAAATATATGCATAATAGTCACTTTCACATACAAATAACTTCTCAAAAAATATGACGAGCATTTGTACCGAATATCTTACCTTGGGTCAGAAAAATTGCTGTAGCTCAAAAAGTGCAGTCCCGATGCATGGACATGTATATATAGGAATGTAGGGGAGAGTTAGAACTACAAAATAGTAAATTTGTGTTTTGACTCAGCTTGACTCACAGGAGTTGTGCTCTATGAAGTAGGAAATTTCCGATAAATTTGACCTTTCTTAAAAAAAATATTTAAATTGTTCTGAAAACAGTAGAGCTTAAATTTTTTTACCAGTAATAGGAAATAAGTTAAGTTACAACACAAAATTTATTTCGTCCAAAAATCTTGAAAAACAAAAAAGTTATGATCATTTAAACTTTAAAAATTAACTAAAAATATCATAAATTTACTAAATTCTGAAAAATCCCATTTTGGACCACCCTGTTCTCAGTGAAATAGTTGAAATAGAGTTCTAATTTTTTGGCTCCCGAGGTTTACTACTGTCTACTTTCATATGAGTCTAATAACTTTAAAATCGGAGAGCAAAAACCAAAAGGAGTTTTGGCCACTATCTCAAAATATTGACCACAGTGCGCCGCTAGATTGGCCATTTCGGCCACTGTGCAACGTATTGCAGCTGATTATATGTCATCCAAAAAGGGTTTGTTGTTTAAAATTCGTGACAATTATAATTTTAATCAAACATTTTATCCGGGTTTCGAGAATGAACACGCAGAGAAGAGAATTTTAGAGCGTCATATTGTTGTTTAACATTTTTTCATAGTTTGTTTGTTTGTTTGTTTCTAAATTACCGTAAGATTTTTACTTAGGATCATAATATGACTGCTACAAAAATGTTATGATTGCTATAAACAAATTATGATACAATTTTCAATCATAATATAATGCTCTTAAATTAAGGCTGCCACAATTTGACCAAAATGAGGTGTGGGAAATGATTTCATAATAGTTTTGTTGCTTAAAATTGGCGGCAATTATATGTGATTGTAACAAAAATTTGTATTGAGATTCCGAAAATGAACAAACCAACCCCAAAATCAACAATTCTTTTGTAAATGTCAAAAAGAAATTTATTTCATTACTCTGTTTACAGTTTAAGTCTGATATAATACAAAGAAAATATAAAAGGGTCTTTAAAAAAATCCGTTGAAAATTGTAAAGGTTATATGCATTTAGTAAAAAAACAGAAATTCTGTGTTTATACAAATACAGTCATATTTGTTTGTTTTTCACTCGGCACACCCGAATAGAATTTACTGTTTTTCAACATTTTGCTAAAATTTAAGGTGGGAGATGCAGGTGGGGGAATTCCCATCTGGATCCGCTCCTGTTCAAGACCGACCACAAAATTTTTCCGAACGTCATTATAACTTATTTCCTCTCCCTATTGGGGATCCCTCACACATAACAGTGGAAACAAATTTTATGAAAATGTAATTTTTCAAGGGAGCCCAATTAGGAATTGCAGCCCCATTCGAAAATAAATTAGGAAAATCCAAAAAAATATCAAAGTGTCCGATTTGGCATGGAATGCTACATATATATATGTATGTAAGAGTATGAAAATAGAATTTGTATGTTGGTATGTGTGTAGTCACCACATGCAAACAACCAAACCTTGAAGCACTTTTTAGCTCTTACCCAAATACCAATGAGTTTGTTTAAAGAAAATAGAACTTTTTCAAAGCAGACGACTGACTGATGTAAAATCAACAGTAGATTTGTGTTGCATGTTAACTAGGTTGAAATGGAGTAACTGTCGGTGTATGTGTGTCTGTATGTTTGGAAGTGTTAACTATATGTGTGGGTGTAATAGGTAATGTGGTTTGTATGTAAAAAAAAAACTGGGGTTGATTTTAAAATCATTTATTGTAAATCTTTTGTTAATAAACCTTCGGTTTTTTTTTTCGATGCTCACACTTACACTCCTGTGTTAAATGCATAGATATGGATCCGTATACAAATTTGTATGTATGTAAAAAACATTATCTTGTGAACATAATTTATAATTCTATTATTAAATAGTTTAAAAATGAAACCCCAAAAAATGCTAAGGACCACCAGTGCCATGTGCGGTTAAGTAGAGTTTTTGTTTAACCCATTTTGGACCAAGATTCAATTAAATTTTTCCTTTTTTTGGAAAAAGGAACTGTTTAAGAGTAATAAGCACCGGCTAATTTCAAAAATCTTGTCAAAGAAATTTTTCAATATTCCGTTATATTAGAAAAGTCTGTATTTCAACTAATTGTGAAATTTTAATAATTGGATTTGTTTGCTATTTTATTAATTTATTTCATTATTTTCAAAATACATTTGAAGTTCGATATAACGAATGATATAACGTTTGAGCCATTCGTAATATTGGGAGATTCGTTGTATCCCGAAGTTTTTTTGAGATATTTTTTATTAAAATAACGAAGTTAACAGAGAACTCTAAATACTTTCAACAGAAAAAAATATTTTTAATCAAGAAGTAATCAAAATAAATTAACTGAAAGCCAAAGGAAAGTATTTTTTGTTTCTGGAAACTAGTGATTTCAAGAAATCCTTTATTGGGAGTTTAGATTTGAAATTTATTTTTAATTTTTCAACTGATTTTTGTTTATTTTAAAAATAAGCTGACCCGTATTTCTACGTTTGCCTAAATTCCTGCTATTTCGGATTGTATGCGGATTTTCCACTTATTTTCATAAGGTGGCAACCCTTTTTTAAATGTGAGATTGGGCAGCTAAAAAAACACAGGTAACTCATATTTTTCTTCCCCTCATTTCCATATGCAAGTTTTAGCACAACCGGTGGATGCCCTTTAAGGGCCTGACTTAACCCCCAATCATATTACAGGATTATGACAACTAGCAAGGCAGATCTTTCAGGCATCCACCGAAATTCCTCTAACTTGCAAATGGGAATGAGGGGTAAAAAATAAAAGTTACCGCGTTTTTTAGCTGCACAATCTCAAATTTAAAAAAGTGTTGCCACGTTAAAAAAAATGTGGTCTGTCAGTAAAATCCGAAGTAGCAGGAATTTGAATAGAGATTATTATATATGATTTTGGCGGCCGCACGTATATATCTCTCCATTTAAACTATGCCAAAGTTATTGCATTTGTGAAAATAAGGACTTAACGAAACTGAATTTGGACATGACCGATACACCATTGTATACACGCAGAAAAAAAAACATGGTTGCGGTGATCATGATTTAAGAGCGTCATATTATGATTGGGAATATGATTGTAACAATAATGTTAATATGATTGACGGTAACAAGGAATGTTAATCATTATATGATTGCGGCAATAATGGCCTAAATGTTATAAAATTGTTATAATATGATTCCAGTTTAATATAGTATATTTTTTTTTTTAATTGAGAAAATATATTATGCTTTAATACCACACATTTATAGAAATTCTTCATCACTTTTTTTATAAAGTTCACACCAATAATTTATTTTTTGTTTTTAAATGTTGTTTTTATAAATATGAAACCATTTTTATTAATTTTGATTCAATTTAGTGGCAACCTGCGTTTTACATCAATGATGTGCAATAAACTTATGGCATTTTTCTAAAAAAAATCATCAACGATAACATTTTTGTCAGCTAACATTAAATGATTGAATAAACCATAAAGTTATTGACAAAATCATAACATATTTGCTGCAATCATAACATAATTGTTACAAAATTAAAATTATTGTCAGCAATTATAACACATTGTCAGCAATTATAACACAGTAAGAAAAAAAATGCACAAAAAACACTTTAATATTTTCGATATGAAGTTTTTATTTAAAATGGAAAGTTATTTTTGAACCGCACAATAATTAAATTAATTTAAGTAGATTTTTGTATTTCATTTCCTTCTGCGTTGATCCAATTTTTTAAATAACTAATTGTAAGTGGCGTCTTTGCGACTAACTGCTTGCTGGCAAAACACTAAACTGATGAATAAACCTGACAATGTTTGCAAAATCAATTCTCATTAAGTTGTGATTATCTAATGATTGTTATAATCATATTATGTTCAAATTTTTGGTGTGTCGAGAATATAATTAACTATAACATTGTTAGAACAACCATATTGTACTTTTGGATGTAACAATTATTTTATCATGATTGAAGCGACTATGTAATGTCTAAAACAACCATATAAATGTTTAAATACAATTTTAAAAACAACAACTTGATTGCTGCAATCATAACTGGGTTTATAGATCATAGTATAGTTGCCGTGATCATGTCGCAACCATATTTTTTCTCTGCGTGTATGCATTTAAAACGGTTACAAATTGCTTGGCTTTGTGGTTCTTTTGAAGAAATGTTAAAAGTTCCCAAAAAACGAAGAAATGCCGTGTTTTCCCTATACCCTCAAAACAAACAATATAAATACCGTTTTTCCCTATCCCTTTTACCCGCTAAATTTTAAATTGGGCCGCTAAGAAAAAACAGGTAACCCTTACTTTCCTCCCCTCTTTTCCATATGCAAGTTTCAAAATAATCGTCGGGTGCCCTCTGAAAGAGCGCACCCTACATAATCATGTAAATAATAATCATGTAAATAATCATGCAATAATAATCATGTAAATAATAATTAAGCGGTCATTTTCCCCATAGTTTCTGGAAATTTTGTCTGTGGGGATTACGTCATATCATCTTTTATTTACCCTCTATCACTTTTTGTACAAAAATATTTGCAAACCTTCATAATGCCGAAACATTAAACATTTTTTTTATTGCACATTATACGATTATAACATAAATTTGTTTTTAACATGTTATTAAAACTGTAACAAAATATTGATAAACCCACACTATACAATAGACTTACAAGGGAAGTCTCCTTGGTGTCACCCTCCAATCTTCATGAAATTTGGATATTTTGTTAAAAACGAAAATTAATTCGACACGTATTTTTTTTTAGCGGCCCAAACTCATTTTTAGGGAGGGTGAATTGTATGGGGGAAATTGACCTTTTTCAGTTTTTTACGGTTTACGCCTATTTAAACAAAATTAATATAGGCATATGTGGTATCAGATTAAAGGTATTAAAAATACCTATCTCGTGGTGCTAACAGCGGGCCAAAGAAGTTAATATTTTTCGACTTATTAACAAAAATGTCCTTAAATTTCGGTGACGAAAATTTGTGCATGTTTGGACACGTTCTTAGCACATGTAGATAGGTTTTCCAAAGACCTTTCATTTGGTATGTAACAATACTAGGTTTCTTTGCATAATATAGGAGCTAAACGAAAAAAACTGAAAAATTGCCTTGTCTTCCCCCCTCCTTTTTACCCCCTAAATAAGAATTTGGGCCGCTAAAAAAACACGTGTGCCTTTATTTTTTCTGATTTAAAAAGTAAAACCAATTCCATAACGATCCGCGGGTGACACTAGGGAGACTTCCCTTGTTAGTTAAGTCAACATTTCCAAAATACTTGCGATATTATTTACTCAAAATTTCAAACGATCCATCATCATAAATGTTTGAGTTTGTTGTATTTTGTTAGAGTTTATGTATAATGGTTGTAGGACCTAGTTTACCAATATTGAGAAAATAGTTTTTAGTTAATTAATATTTGATTAAATGTTAAAAGTATCAAGTATAAACAGTTGCAAATTCTAGTTAAGGGGGTTTCACATTTAAAAAGCTTTTAAATTAACAATATTTGAATAGCTATACAAAATAAATAGAAGTGTGATTGAAAGTTTCTTTCTTTTTTAATAAAAACAAGTAGAAAAATTAAGTTCGACTTGGTCGAATCTATGAATACCCTTCACAATGTCATCTGATAGTAATTTTCTAAAAAAAAATCAAAATATTGCATCACAAACTTTTTATTAGAAATACATATATTATATTGAGTAAAATTTTTTTTTAATCAATCAAATTTTTTTGAGTGTAAAATTTTTTTGACTGTCAGCATTTTTTTGAGTGTGACATTTCATTAAAAAAAAAAAAATTATGTAAACATTTTTTTTGAGTGTAACATTTTTTTTAGTGTAAATATTTTTTTTAGTGTACAATTTCTTTGAGTAACAAAATTACTTTGTAAAATATTTTTGTTGTTTTATACCTATATGCAATACAAAAAAAAAATATTTCATATATTTCCCACTTTTTATTTTACTTTATTTGATTTTTTTTCCAAAAATTCTTACTATACACCGTTACATACAGTTACAATAACCAAACAATAACAAATATTTACTTGTTTAACAACTATACTGCACCCCACGACAAGAAAACAAACAACAACAAGTTTTAAAAAACTGGTATTTCACCATGCTTTTAAAACTTGTTTAACGAGTTTTCAACAGTTTAAGGTGAAACAAATCTGAAGTTCAGTGCTTTGCTTATAACTTTTGAACCACTGAACCGATTTTGCTGAAATTCAAAACCAAATAGCCTTTGGAAACGACAAATATATATGCTAAGCTTCAGCCCCCCTCAGAATTGTCTTTCGAAAGTTATAGTGGTTTTAATCTTGTAAATTCGAAAAATACCCTTGCCGAAATTTACTCTTTTGCTCATAACTTTTGAACTAATTGACCGATTTCGCTGGATTGCAATACCAACCTGACCCGGTAAATGGAGAACATATATGTCAAACTTCAGGAGCCTCCGTATAGTCTTTCAAAAGTTAGCGTGTTTTCAACGGACAGACAGACAGACGGACGGACGGACGGACGGACGGACATCGCTAGATCGACTTAAAATCGATCAAGGATCATGAATATATATACTTTATGGGGTCCTAGACCATTATTTCGATGTGTTACAAACGGAATGACAAACTTATATATACCCTCTATCACTAGAGTGGAGGGTATAAAAATATTTTTGTATTTAATAAAAAATTAATGTGGGTTTTTGCACTGCCAGGGTTACCATGGTTATTATTTCATTATGAACGCAGAGAAGAAAAATTATTGCGACAACCATAATGGAGAGGCAACATAGTATGATTGATAGCTTTGTCATAACACGATTGTAGCGATCATATTATGATCTTCTTTATTGTAGTATGATAAAAAAAATCATTTCATAAATATTGATGATCACAGTATGACAGTCATAATCATATATAGGTTCAAATGGATCAACCATACTATGTTGCCACTTCATTATGGGTGATTTAGTGTGCTGCAATCGTGTTCCAAACATGTTTTTCTGTGTGTGTAGGTTATTTTTTTGATACAACGTGAGCTGCCATGATACAGCAAAAAATGGGTGGGCCGATTTTAATTTTGTTACTTTTATTTTGTATAATATTAAAAACCTTTGAACCAGATTTTGAAAATTTTTGGTTTTAGTAAAAAATATACGATCCTAGTAAAAATGTGTCCAAATTTTTGATAAAATTATATTTTCAAGTAAAATGTTATGCATTGGTACATATAAAAGAATTTTTATATAAAAATTCGACACAGTTTTACCAGGGAACGTTTAACTGTAAAATGCAAAAATACCTAAAAAAAATCTTTTAATTTTGTCTACAAAAAAAATATTCAAAATCAGTCTAGCCATTTTCGTTGAACCTTGGCAGCCGATTTGGAATATATGGTGATAAGAAAAAGCCGTTTAAAATAAAGCTTTTTGAGCAATTAAAAAGTAAATAGTAGTATTACATTTTGATTTTAATTAACAAGCCGTTACTTTTTTATTTCTGACCGTTTTTTTGTAAATTATTTTGGACCATATATTTTTTGGTTTTTTAATTTTTCCAAAACTGGGCTTAGGAGGCGTGGTCAAATATTGGAAAAATGGTCAAATTTGTGTGGAGTTTAAATATTTATCAAATTAAAACGTTGTATAAATATTTATCAAATTAAAATGGAATGCACCACAATCTCAAAAATTTACAATCTTGTATAGTTTTGTATGGGCTATCGATTAAAATTTTTTTTTGGAAAATTTTCGGAACCCATTCTGAAATTTGCCATTTTTTAAAAAGGTAAATTTATAAAAAATTCGGCCACTTTTTTTTTGTGATTTTTTTTTTTTTTGAAAGTTAAGACGTTTGCCTATCCACACAAAAAAATCAGTCATGTGTTTTTCTTTTTTTTTTCGAGAAAATCGCATTTGGATTTTGAATTTCATAACAATTTAGTATAATTTGCTTGTATTTTTTTGTTCCAACGTAGCGTATGAGTGACATTTTTGCAAATATTTAATACTCATTCGCAGCGTTGAAACAAGAAAATTCAAGCAAATTACTAAATTGTTATGAAATTTAATATTCGAATGCGATTTTCTCGAAAAAAGCATGTCTGAATTTTTTGTGTGGATAGAAAAAAAAAAAATTGCCTTTTTTTAAAAAATTTAAAATTTCAGAACGGGTTCTGAAAATTAAAAAAAAAAATTGGTCTATAGCCCATACAAAACTATACAAGAATGTACATTTTTGAGATTGTGGTGCATTCCGTTTTAGTTTGAAAAATATTTAAACAAGGTAACTCGAAACAAATTTGACAATTTTTCCAATATTTGACCACGCCTCCTAGGCCCAGTTTTTGAAAAATTGAAAAACCAAAAACGCAATTTTCTTAGTTACATATAGGACTCTTCATGCAACCGATTCAAAAATTCACGGGACACATGTTTCTCTGTAGCGGGACATTTGGTGTGGAATGCCTCATATACAAAATTACATTCAATTGCAAAATGTGAACACCCCCTTAACATCATCATCATCAATAAGTTATACTAAATGTTAACAACGACCAAAATATTTACCTATTCCGTTTAAAAAAAAAAATGTCAATGCAAGCTTGTTTGTACTTGTAATCAATCTAAAATTTTAATCAAAACTGAAAATTACTTTAAAAACATTTAATGAATTGTTATAGAAGATATGGGCATGTTACTGACTCTCAAATACTAAAAATAAACAGATCAACAAAACCACCCAGCAAAAACTTCAATTACCAAGTAAAGGGGTTAGAAAAAATATGAGTAACTAGTTACCTCCCAATTTCAATGTTAATTACTTTAACACGGTAATGTTATTGGAGGTAACCACATTTTGGCAGGAAGGGGTACCCATTAACAAGTTTTTGCACGGCACAGGCATCGCTATTTGAAAATTGGCGGGGTTTTTCCTACATTCAAACAATTTTTTAAAAAAATTTTAAATTTCTTTCTCCTGACCCTTCCATAGAACTTGGACTATTTTTCATTTTAACTTAATTTGAGGCAAATCGGATCATTTTAACCCAGGACACCCTTCCATCAAAGTTTTGAATATTTAGAAAACGTAGACCAATATTTTTGATTTTTGAATTGATTTAAAAAAAAATATCCAGCAAAATATTATATTTAATAATTTAGGCGTGCTGAATACGAATATCGAAGAATTTCTGAAATCGAACAAGCGGTTTTGGAGATATGACCATTTGAAATTGTTGAAGTATTTCTAAGAATAACGTTAATTTTTTTGAGATTTTTTAATTCGACTATTTCATAAATCTTGGGGCAAACTTTCATTTAAACTATCTCGAGAACTGTTTGACCGATATTATTTTTGATACTCGTGGTCAGCGCATAAAAATTAAGAAACATGTTGAGTCGCAAGACCTTTTTTTCTTTAATTTTTAAAAACCCAAAACTTCCATTACCGGGCTTCATGGGCTTATTTAATCCGATCGGCCTCAAATTTATAACACATAACTTTTGGGTCTAGTAGAATAACAATTTGCCTGGACACTTGGGAAAATCAAAAGTTAAAGAAATATGTCATTCTACTTGTACATACACATATCGGTTGTTTATTGACTAGCATTTTGTTAGATTTCATAACTATCTACTACGTTAACATGGCTATTTTGTAGTACAAATCCAAGCTGCTCCTGAAGCTTGGATTTGTTAAACGAAATAAATAAGTACCTGATAAAATTTTGGGCCAAAGCGGTAAACGGTCATACAGTTAAAATCGGGCAAAGTTTCGAGTTTTCGGCAAAAATAGACTAATTTAAAAAAAATAAATAAAATTAAAAATTTAAGATTTCCCAAATGAAGTCAGATAATAAATATGTTTTTTTTTTGTGATATCGGTAATCCAATAAATTTATCAAAAAATTGTTTTTGAATTCTACACAAATCTCTAAAATGATTTTTTTTTTAATTTTTTTTAACAAATTAGCAGAAAACTTAAATTTTGATACATGTTGAAATGATTTTAGTTTTGTTTTTTTGTTGTTAATAAAATGTTTAAATACTTGTAATTAATGTTGTTTATTTACTCAAGCACCAATTTTTTCTAAAATTGTCGAAAAAATCTTGTAATTTAGAAAATTTCTGAATTTGTAATTATTCGATTAATCGAACAATTTCAAAATTTTTTTTGTTTAATCGAATAATTTAAAAATGGCAAATATCGATTAATCGTTTAATCGAACAATTAAAAAACCCGATTAATTGAACACCCTAATCACAATTCTAAAAAATAGTAATATTTTCTATACGTATTTACTAAATTTTCAAAAAACATAGTTGGTTTTTTTATTTACCAAAAAGTAATCCCCGGCGGCTTGAATTTTAGCCGGCTCATATTTTAAGCCGATTTGAGTCGACTGAAACGGCGGCGGCTCAAAATTCAAAAAATTTTCGGCGGCGGCGCGCCGCCGATTTTGAGCCGGTCGGCTTGATTCACTGTTTTGTACTCCTCCCTTCGTTTAATAAAAATCACAATTTTAAATTCAGCTTTTACATCTGCTTAAACAATTACATTTAATTTGACTTAATTAAAAAAAACCGCAAATACAAGCAAGATGTATGCAACAATTTAAGTAACCAAGATTTGTATTAAAATCTCTAGATGTACATATGTATTTATATATACTCAGAACATGTATGTACCTACATACTCAGTGCACATGTATATAAGTATGTAAATATATACAATATGTAGTACATTCCAGTTACTTACACTTCCTTATGCAAAATAAGAGAAATAAAAACAAAAAAATTAACAGGGACATCTATTTTCATTAGGATGAGTATCAAAAAAATGTTCCTTGATGATTTGACTAGCTTACCATCCCGGTACTTCGTTACCGGTTGTATTGAATACCGGATAATATAAGGATCAGGATTACTCTATCGATTTAAAAAAAAATCCTCTACAGAGTTTTTGTTTTATTTACTTGTGGACGTTTAAGTCTTTCATAAAATAATATTTTAATGAATAATTTAAACAATAAAATTTAAAAAACTTCGCTGGTACGTCATCATGCTCGTTTCGGTGAAAAAAAATATTGATAATTTTCGAGCCCTTATATCGGGTTTTAAGATTTTGAGTGAATAAATATTTCAGTGAAAAAAAAAAATTGGAATAAAAATAAGTTTGAGTGGAAAAACATATAGAGAGAACAAATATGTAGTCAAAAAAGTTAAATACGTAAAATTTAAGTAAAAAGTATCATTCCATAATGTTCCCAGCTCTATTCCACTTCGTTCCCCGTTCTATTCTATTTCATTTGCAATTCCATCTCCTTTCGTTCCATGTAAGTTTCATTCCTCTCCGTATAATATGCGTTAAAAAATTAAAAGTTCTATTGTCTTTATATTGTAGATATGAAAAGTACTATTTTACACCACTGCTACCAGGTACCCCTTTTTACCCTAAAATTTTAAAATATGTCCTTGTCTTGGGTGTTATTTCAGCGGCTTTTAGTTCAATAGTTAGATATCTCAAAATAACCATTTGCCCCCTTTTACCCCTAAAATTATATTTTCCGAAAACTGTTTTTTGTGCTAGGTGATCCTTTATTTAAAACATCAAGCTTCTGAACAATTATTTCAAGAAATATAAGAATAACCAAATTTGCACTTTTTATCCCCTTTACGATCGGTCGCGACCCTTAGAAACAGAATTTCTAAAAATAACTTTTTAAAGCATTCAAAATTTCAGTGCCTAGGATAATTACTTCTTTAAACATAAAAAGTATCAAAAAACACTTTTTTACATCTCTAGAAACAGAATTTTTTGGATATACTTTAGCAGAATGTTTTTTTCACCGAAGTCCCCTACTTTCCAAAATTCAAGCTTCAACGGTCATTATTATAGGAACAAAAAAAAACTACCAACAGTACATTTTCTTACCCCCGTTAGAAACGAAATTTCCAAAAAGTACCTCTTCCAGAAGGTTTTTTTCTTCACCGAAAAATCCTACATTCCAAAAAGTGTACTTTCGGTACTTTTTATAAAAGGTACTTAATATGAAAGGTACTTTTTATAAAAGGTTCTTTTTATAAAAAGTACTTTTTATAAATGGTACATTTATAAAAAAGTTTATTACAGGTACTTTTTATAAAAGATTCTTTTTATAAAAGGTACTTTTTATAAAAGGTACTTTTTTTAAAAGGTACTTTTTATAAAAGGTACTTTTTATAAAAGGTACTTTTTATAAAAGGTACTTTTTATAAAAGGTATTTTTTATAAAAGGAACTTTTTATCAAAGGTACTTTTTACAAAAGGTACTTTTTACAAAAGGTACTTTTTATAAAAGGTACTTTTTATAAAAGGTACTTTTTATAAAAGGTACTTTTATAAAAGGTACTTTTTATTAAAGGTACTTTTTATAAAAGGTACTTTTTATTAAAGGTACTTTTTATAAAAGGTACTTTTTATAAAAGGTACTTTTTATAAAAGGTACTTTTTATGAAAGGTACTTTTTATAAAAGGTACTTTTTATAAAAGGTACTTTTTATAAAAGGTACTTTTTATAAAAGGTACTTTTTATAAAAGGTACTTTTTATAAAAGGTACTTTTTATAAAAGGTACTTTTTATAAAAGGTACTTTTTATAAAAGGTACTTTTTATAAAAGGTAGTTTTTATAAAAGGTACTTTTTATAAAAGGTACTTTTTATAAAAGGTACTTTTTATAAAAGGTACTTTTTATAAAAGGTACTTTTTATAAAAGGTACTTTTTATAAAAGGTACTTTTTATAAAAGGTACTTTTTATAAAAGGTTCTTTTTATAAAAAGTACTTTTTATAAAAGGTACTTTTTATAAAAGGCACTTTTTATAAAAGGTACTTTTTATAAAAGGTACTTTTTATAAAAGGTACTTTTTATAAAAGGTACTTTTTATAAAAGGTACTTTTAATAAAAGGTACTTTTTATAAAAGGTACTTTTTATAAAAGGTACTTTTTATAAAAGGTACTTTTTATAAAAGGTACTTTTTATAAAAGGTACTTTTTATAAAAGGTACTTTTTATAAAAGGTACTTTTTATAAAAGGTACTTTTTATAAAAGGTACTTTTTATAAAAGGTACTTTTTATAAAAGGTACTTTTTATAAAAGGTACTTTTTATAAAAGGTACTTTTTATAAAAGGTACTTTTTATAAAAGGTACTTTTTATAAAAGGTACTTTTTATAAAAGGTACTTTTTATAAAAGGTACTTTTTATAAAAGGTACTTTTTATAAAAGGTACTTTTTATAAAAGGTACTTTTTATAAAAGGTACTTTTTATAAAAGGTACTTTTTATAAAAGGTACTTTTTATAAAAGGTACTTTTTATAAAAGGTACTTTTTATAAAAGGTACTTTTTATAAAAGGTACTTTTTATAAAAGGTACTTTTTATAAAAGGTACTTTTTATAAAAGGTACTTTTTATAAAAGGTACTTTTTATAAAAGGTACTTTTTATAAAAGGTGCTTTTTATAAAAGGTACTTTTTTACCCATTTTACCCCCGTAGAATCAACATTTCAAGTTTCTAGTACCATTATTTAAGTAAATGTAAAAGGTACCAAAAGTACAGTTTTTTACCCATTTTACCCCATTAGAATTATCATTGGCAAAAATCCAGCCTAAATGGATCTTTATTTTGAGAGATGAAAATACAGTCCAATTTTCAAGTCTCTATGACTATTATTTCAGGAGATATAAAAAGTACCAAAAGTACACTTTTTACCCACTTTACCCCCGTAGAATCAACATTGGCAAACACCCAGCCTTAGTGAATCTATATTCCGGGAGGTGAACCTACATTGCAAATTTCAAGTTTCTAAAGCCATTATTTAAGGAAATAAAAAAGGTACCAAAAGTACAGTTTTTTACCCTTTTTACCCCCTTAGAATCATTATTGGCGAAAATCCAGCCTTAATGAATCTATATTCCGGGAGGTGAACATTAGGGGTGGGATAGTGCACGAGTTTCCGATTTCGACCCGCTAGAACCGCTTATTTTGTGAGGTTCGTAAAAAAAAATGCATGAGCCAAAAAATGGGGCAGGTCGGATAGGATCTAGGGGTCGCTCATCGGGGTCAAAGTTGGTCGTAAAGGGGAAAAAATACACAAAAAGCCCCGCAACTCCTCTGGTTTTGCCCCTAACGGGGTCAAATGTGAGACCTACCCCCATTATTTTTTCCTCCCGAACATTTTTGCCGAACATACCTAAGCCTTATCTCCACTTCCTAAGGGGGCTCCCATACAAAGGTTTAATTTTTCAAAAAATTTGCTCCTACCTCTCTAGCAGTCCAAGAAGTGACCCTAGAGGTACCAAATATATGATCAACCCCCAATATTTTTTCAACCCCAATATTTTCTTAGAACATACCTACCCTCTATCTTCAACCCTTAGGGTGGTCCCCATACATTTTTTTTATTTTTTCTTAATTTGTTTTATTACATCAGCTCCTACCGGTCCAATGGTGCCTCCTACAGGGGTCATTAGCAAGACCGACCCCCATTTATTTTGAGCCCCCAACATTTCTTCTGAATATGCCACTTCCCTATCTCCAATTCCTAAGGGGTCTCCCACACAAAATGACATTTTTATAAAATTTGCTCCCCCCGCTCTAACTGGCACAGGGGTGACCCTAGAGAAGTTAAATGTATGACTGACCCCCAATATTTTTTCAGCCCCAACATTTTCCCCAAACAAACCTATCCTCCATTTTTAAGTCTTAAGGGGGTCCCACACATTTTTTTATTTTTTTATAAAATCAGATCTTACCGCTCCCATGGTGCCTCCTAGGGATAGGAAATGCAGACTTACCCCCATTAGTTTTTGCCCCCCACATATTTTCCGAACATATCTACGGCGTATTTCCACTTTGTAATGGTTCTCCCCTTAGTAAAACAAAATTCGTAATGGTACTGGAACCCAACGTTGGGGTGTTTAGAATTTACAAAAGTACAATAAGTAGCAACACTTTTTTTATAAAATCAGCTCTTACCGCTCCTATAGTTCCTCTTAGGGACGGGATATGCAGACTGACCCCCTATATGTGCCATGCAAACATCATATTTATGAACTTCAATTAAAAAAAGTGTTTGAATCCAAATACGCAAAACGTCTGGACCAGGAGTGCCAATGTTTGCGCGTTTTAAAGAGCAGTGGGAAAATATAAATAAAAGACAAACCATACAGTCCTGACATAGAAGATTAGAAAGTAGCTGGCAACATACCAGCTCAAGTCCAAATTGCATCAAGTTGTTTTGTTGTGCTCACACAGAGAAAAATAAATTTCCAACTGAATTTTTCAGTTGCATTTACTCAAAATTCGGTTGCTGCTACTATATTTTGATTTGGCTAACGAATTTTATAGTTATTTCAATTAAAAGACAGTTGTAATAACAAAATTTTGTTGTAGCTACCAATATTTAGTTGTTTCAACCTTAATTCAAATGCGTCCACCGATTGTTTGTTGCAACAACTGAATTTCAGTTGGAAATTAGCAAATTTGTTTTCTGTGTGCAAATTAAGGAAAAGCGACCCAGAGACGACTTCAAGGAGTTTCTTGAAATTGTTTTATTTTACCTTGGTGAAAATATTCCTAATAATCATTTAAGCTCAACAGGATCCATCAGTCATTATCGATGGATGGCAAAAGGCATATATAGCCTAAAAATGTCGTAGGTTTGAACAAAAACAATCTACGTTAAATTTTGGTTTAACGCCTCTAAAGCAATAGAACCTCCAAACAATGATTTGAATTTTTTTAAAGCGATTGCTAATTATGCTTCAATTAATAAGATGTCTCAACGATTGGAGAAGAGATTCTCTCACATCTTTGGTATCTCAGTGGTGAAGCAGTTGCACTATTTGATTCGAATATCTCTTGTTAAATAAAACGAAAAATGACAAATGCAAGGAGGAAGAGTTATCGGACGAAAAGATGGACGAATCGTCCAACGAAGGCAACGAAGAAAAATAAGACGATGATATCGGGGAAGATTATGACTCGGGGGATAGCGGCGAAAGTGGCAACAAAGATCGTGATCATCCGGTACACGTTGTTGTATTCGAAGGTGTGAAAATAATTAACATGGAATCGAAACAAGTAAACCCAGAACTTATAATATAAGAGACACCAAAATTTTTTGCACGCTTCGGATTAAAAACAAATTTCATTGGGAAAATTGTGAGGACTACCAGCAAGCGCTGCAAATATTACTTCAATTACATGTTTTCAACGACGCTACCGAAAGAGGCGTAAAATTAATAGAGGACTATAACAACGTATTGTGCCGTAATGGAGAGGAAAAAATATTACCCTAACAAAGTGGAAATACGACGTAGGTATGTTGGGACAAAAAGTGGGGGGCAAAAATTATTGGGGGGGGTGTGAAAATAATTAACATGGAATCGAAACAAGTAAACCCAGAACTTATAATATAAGAGACACCAAAATTTTTTGCACGCTTCGGATTAAAAACAAATTTCATTGGGAAAATTGTGAGGACTACCAGCAAGCGCTGCAAATATTACTTCAATTACATGTTTTCAACGACGCTACCGAAAGAGGCGTAAAATTAATAGAGGACTATAACAACGTATTGTGCCGTAATGGAGAGGAAAAAATATTACCCTAACAAAGTGGAAATACGACGTAGGTATGTTGGGACAAAAAGTGGGGGGCAAAAATTATTGGGGGTCAGTCTGCATTTCCCGTTCCTAAGAGGCACCATGGGAGCGGTAAGATCTGATTTTATATACAAAAAGAATATGAAATGTGTGGGAACCCCCTTAAGACTTAAAAATAAGGGGTAGGTTTGTTTGGGGAAAATGTTGGAGCTAAAAAAATATTGGGGCAACTTTCTTTTGATTTTATAAAAAAATAAAAAAATGTGTGGGGACCCCCTTAAGGCTTAAAAATAGAGGGTAGGTTTGTTTGGGGAAAATGTTGGGGCTGAAAAAATATTGGGGGTCAGTCATACATTTAAATTCTCTAGGGTCATCCCTGCGCCAGTTAGAGCGGTGGGAGCAAATTTTATAAAAATGTCATTTTGTGTAGGAGACCCCTTAGGAATTGGAGATACGGAGTAAGCATGTTCAGATGAAATGTTGGGGGCTAAAAATAAATGGGGGTCGGTCTTGCTAATGACCCCTCTAGGAAGCACGGTTGGACCGGTAGGAGCTGATTTAATAAAAACAAATAAGAAAAAATAAAAAAAATGTATGGGGACCACCCTAACGGTTGAAGATAGAGGGTATGTCTGTTCTAAGAAAATGTTGGGGATGAAAAAATATTGGGGATCGGTCATACATTTGATTCCTTTAGGGTCACTTCTAGGACAGCTAGAGAGGTAGGAGCAAATATTTTTTAAACATTCAACCTTTGTATGGGAGCCCCCTTAAGGAGAGGAGATAGGGCTTAGGTATATTTGGCAAAAGTGTTTGGGGCAAAAAAATAATGGGGGCCGGTCTCACATTTGATCCCTCTAGGGGCAAAACCAGGGGAGTTGTGGGGCTTTTTGTGGATTTTTTCCAATGTACGCCCAACTTTGACCCCGATGAGCGACCCCTAGATCCTATCCGACATCCCCCATTTTTTGACTCACACACTTTTTTTACGAACCTCACAAAATGAGGGGTTCTAGCGATTCCAAATACTGCTGCTTAAAATCTCACACAACACTATCCCACCCTTAGTGAACATACAGTCCAAATTTCAAGTCTCTGTGACAATTTTTTAAGGAAATATAAAAGGTACCAAAAGTACAGATTTTTACCCTTTTTACCCCATTAGAATCATCATTTTCAAAAATCCAGCCTTAGTAGATCTTTATTCCGGGAAGTGAACATACAGTCCAAATTTTAAGTCTCTGTGACAATTACACTGTGTCACAAATTTTCAACAAAGTCGTGACCAAATGAATCTGACACCTAATCTTTATGTAAATCCGAACGCTGAATCCGAATATGAAGTCAGAATGGTCAAAAGTAGAACAGTTTTCGAGATATTTACGAGAAAATCGAGAAAATTACCGTTATTTGCTTTTTCAACTTATTTTTTTAAAACCAAACAATAAATTTTTTTTAAATTTTATCACTTAAAACGTTAGTTTATTTCAATACGAACATTTTGTGCCCAATAGGATCCAGATCGATGCAAAAATTACAAAGTTACAGTAGATTAATTGAATTATCCCACTTTTCGATTTTTTTTTTTAAAACACAAGTAAATATACAAAGCTAAATGTTAGTAATGAAAGGTGGATTAATTCACTAAATCTTCTGTAGCTTTGTCATTTTTGCACCAATCTGGGTCTTGTTGGGCGCAAAATGTTCGTATTTAAATAAAATAATGTCCTATGTAATAAAACATTATAATTTTTAATTGTTTGGTTTAAAAACAATAACTTGAAAAGAGCAAAATTGCAAAAAATCATCAAATTTTTCATGAAGTTTGAACTTTTGTCCACTGTAACTCTGTCATTTCTTAACTAATCTTCACAAGCGACCCATGGTTATTTTAGTAATTTTATTATCTTTCATTAAAAAAAAAAGAAATACATAAATCGACGAATAGCTTTGAAGATATTTGCATTTAAGTGACATCATCGTTTTTAAAAACACAAAAAACGCTTATTTTCGAATATCTCGAAAACTGTTCTACTTTTTACCATTCTGACTTCATATTCGGATTCAGCGGACAATTGTACATAAAGATTAGGTGTCAGATACATTTGGTCAAAAAACTGTCACGTAGTGTTATTTAAGGAAATATAAAAAGTACCAAAAGTACAGTTTTTTACCCTTTTTACCCCCTTAGAATCAACATTGTCAAAAGTCCAGCCTTACAGGATCTGCATTCCGGGAGGTGAACATACAGTCCAAATTTCAAGTCTCTATGACCATTATTTCATGAGATACAAAAAGTACCAAAAGTTACAGTTTACTCTTTTATATATCATGAAATCCAGCAAAGATTTTATAAAATCTGACCGAGGGTCTTCAAATTTATCTAATTTTTTGTACACATGTGCTCTATAGAGCCAATTAAACATATCCATTTTCAGTTTTTTATACTTAAAAAAAATCGCGATTTTTTCGCGAATTTAATTTTCTTCAAAAATTGAAAAAATCAAAAAAGTATGCTACTTTGAATAGCTATATCTTCGGAAGTATCTATCGGATTTCTTCAATTCAAAAAGCATTCGATTCAGACGATAGTCTTACTTTTTATTAATGTAATAAAAAAAAATATTTTTTAAAAAAAGTGCATTTTTGATGCAAATGCATTTTTTGGATGCATTTTTTAAAACTTTCTCCCCCTTCAATTTTTTTTAAACCTACATAAATCGAAAATATGGCATTTTTTACACAAAATTGCGTACCGCTTTTTTTGTGACGGAGTTTCGTAAAAATTTTGTAATTTTTTTAAAAATACCTTGGTTTTTCCATACAATTTTTTCATAAAATTCATAAAATAACAAAAAAAAATTTTAGTCTAAGGAAAAACTACATAAACATTTTTTAAAAAACTCACGAAAATTTTGTGAAACGCCGTCACAAAAAGAAATGTACCCAATTTTATGTAAAAAATGTTATATTTTCGATTTATGCAGGTTTCAAACAAATTGAAGGGGGAGAAAGTTTTAAAAAATGCATCCAAAAATTGCATTTGCATCAAAAATGCATTTTTTTAAAAAAATATTTTTTGTTAGTGCATTGGTATAAAAACGGATAATCAGTTGAATCGAATGCTTTTTGAGTCGTAGAAATCCGATAGATACTTTCGAAGAAATGGCTTTTTAAAGTTACATACTTTTTTGATAAAATTGCAAAATAAACATCAAATTGATTTTTTGTATGGAAAAAATCAAATAAGTAGTTTTAAAAAAATCACGAAGATTTTTTGAAACGCTGTCACAAAAAAAACGGTACTCAATTTTGTGTAAAAAATGCCATATTTTCGAATTATGCAGGTTTCAAAAAAATTGAAGGGGGAGAAAGTTTAAAAAAATGCATCCAAAAATTGCATTTGCATCAAAAATGCACTTTTTTTGGAAAAACTTTTTTTTTATTCCATTGGTATAAAAAAGGACGAACGTTTGAATCAAATGCTTTTTGAATCGTAGAAATCCGATAGATACTTTAGAAGATATGGCTCTTCAAATTAACATAACTTTTGATTTTTTAAATTTTTGAAGAAAATTAAATTCGCGAAAAAATCGCGATTTTTTTAAAATTAAAAAAACTGAAAATGGATATGGTTTATTGGCTTCATTGAGAATGCATACCGTTAATATAAAGAAAATCTAAAGACCTAAGGTCAGAAAATAGCATTTTTTATGTGTTTTCTGGTGGATTTTGTGATATATAGATTTTTAAACTATTTGGCGCAACCCAGCAAAACTTTTATTACTAAATAATGTATAGAATAAGGTATAATGTATAATAAAAGGTATAAGGTATTAAGGATTTCAACATGGTATGAATCTCAAAGTAATGCATGCAAATTATGACAAAGAATACAAGTCAGGTATAAAATAAACGATTAAATTTATAAAGGATATATTTTAGTACTTATTAAATGCAACTTGGACACCAATTTTCAGCCTTTTATATCAAGATGGTGTTGAGTAATCAATTTTTCAAAATGGCGATTTTCTCAAAAAAATTAAAAAATTTAAATTTTTAATTAATTTTGACCATTAAAAGATATAGATATTTTAAAAAAAGTTGGACAACGTTTTGTTGGTATTTAAATGTAGTTTTAGAAAAAAAATATTAAAAAATTATTCGAAGTAATTATCACTTATTTTTTGACGTTTAAAAATCAAAATCGACTTTTTGAAAAAGTCCGAAACCTTCGATTTTTTTGTAAAAAACTATAAAAGTTCTACTCTAAATTGCGCAACTTTTAAGCTATAATTCGAGATGTGATCACAATTCTTTCTATTTTAAAATTGCACCTTTTATTTTTTGGCTCTGATATATTTTATATTGGTCTCCAAAAAAAAAAAATTAATTGGTAGATATTGACCCTAACTTACCCTAGATATATTCATTTCGAGGTAAAAATACGTCTCACAAAAATTTAGGACGATCGGAAATGGGTAAGGCGTCTAGCATGGTCCTGGAAGTTTAAAAAACGGATTACAAGGAAAAATATGAATTTTTTTCTGTTTTCACAATTTTTTTGGTATTTCAAGTTAAGTTTTAATTCAAGTGATTACATAATTATGATGTGGAGTAAAATGCCTTTCTAATAAGGTACTAAAACCTAAAATCGGTTAAAAATCAGCCAAGTTATTATAACTTCCCCACGCATCTAGCGTGTGTCATACCACTTGATTAAAGAATACGAGTCCCTTTTTTAAATTTATTGAAATTTTCTACTGTAATAACATTTTTTCATTATTCATGTTTCAGTGTAATATGTTTTTGGTTTTTCCAAATTTTAAAACAAAAAAAAAAAAAATTTTTTTAAAATAGAGATTTCAAAAGGGTGTTGAAAATGCAGGCATTTTTAGCATTAATTCAAAACTTGTTAGCAAAACACAATACGAAAAATACTTGTCATCTAATTACATTTGAACTTGAAGAACAAAAAAATGTTATTACAGTAGAAAATTTCAATGAATTTCAAAAAGCGCATTGCATTGCTTAATCAAGTCGTCTGCCATACGTTAGATGCCTGGGGAAGTTGTAATAACTTGGCTGATTTTCAACCGATTTTAGTTTTTGGTACCTTATTTGGGAGGCATTTTACTCCGTATTATAATTCTGTAACCATTTAAATTTAAACTTAACTTAAAATACCAAAAAAATTGAGAAAACTGAAAAAAATTCATATTTTTCCTTGTAATCCGTTTTCCAAATTTCAAGGCCCATGCGATACACCTTATCCATGTCCGATCGTTCTTAATTTTTGTGAGGCGTATTTTTACCTCGAAATGAATATATCTAGGGTAAGTTAGGGTCAATATCTACCAATTTTTTTTTTTTTTGGAGCACCATAAAAATATCTAGGGTAAGTTAGGGTCAGTATCTACCAATTTAATTTTTTTGGAGCACCATATAAAATATATCAGTGTCAAAACATAAAAGGTGCAATTTTCAAAATTTGAAAAAAAAAAAATAGAAAGAATTGTGATCACATCTCATTAGAGTAGAATTTTTATGGGTTTTTACAAAAAAAATCGAAGGTTTCGGACTTTTTCAAAAAGTCGATTTTAATTTTTAAACGTCAAAAAATAAGTGATAATTACTTCGAATAATTTTTTCATGTTTTTTTTTCTAAAACTACATTTAAATACCAACAAAACGTTGTCCAACTTTTTTTAAGATACCCGGCTAAAAATTAATTGTATATGAGCATATATGAACACATCTGACCATACATCATTAATTCGAAAACATATATGATCATATAAGAACATACATTAAAATTGGCGCTTATTCAATATATGACCATATATTGTAAAACATATGATAATATGCGATCATATATTGGCCCATCCTTAGCATAAATTATAATATATGATCGTACATGAGCTTGTATACATTATTTTTAGCCGGGTAGCTATATTTTTAACTGGTGAAAATTAATTAAAAATTTCAATTTTTTAATTTTTTTGAAAAAATCGCCATTTTGAAAAATTGATTACTCAACACTAGGGATGAGATTTCCATGCAAATGCATGTTTTTTGTCGATAGTCTAAAAACGATATCGATCAATTATCTTTCCGAATCAAGAAATTTGCGTTAAAATGTCATCGATTTGTTTTTGCATATATTAGCATATTTTGGTGAAAATGCATTTCTTTGCATATTTTGGTTTTAAATGCATATTTTGCGCATATTTGCAACTTTTAAGTGCATATTTTTGCATATTTTGGCATAAATTAGCAAAAACCCAAATTGAAATTTATTTATTTCAAAAACTATTTTTAATTTTAATTTTTTTTTTCTAAAATAAGAAAAATTATTTTTTTCTTTTAATTTTTTTTTATAGATTGTGTTTATTTTTAAAAAATCTTGCTTATATAAATTTTTAAATGTAACTATTTAAACCCGGCGTTACTTTTTGCTTTTTAAGAAGTTTTTTCTATGAAAACAAGATTTTTACTGTACACATTTTAATTTTTAGTGAATATTTTTAGGCTTTTTAGTGCATATTTTGAATTTTTTAGCGCATATTTTAAGCGCATATTTTCGATTTTTTAGTGCATGAAAATCTCCTCCCTACTCAACACCATCTTAAAATAAAAGGCTGAAAATTGGTGTCCAAGTTGCATTTAATAAGAACTAAAACATATCCAAAAATAAAATAAATTGAAAGTGGTCGGGTCTAAAGTGAGTGAATTGGCTTGGAATGCCCCATATATAAATCAAGGTTTTGACATCCCGCTACAGAAAAACATGTGTCCCGTAAATTTCTGAATAGGTTGTATAAATAGCCCTATATGGCTAAGAAAATTGCGTTTTTGGTTTTTCAATTTTTCAAAAACTGGGCTTAGTAGGGGTGGTCAAATAGCGTAAAAATGGTAAAATTTGTGTCGAGCTGCCTTGTTTAAATATTTATCAAATTAAAACGGAATGCACCACCATCTCAAAAATTTACATTCTTGTATGAGCTATCGACTAATTTTTTTTTTTTTTTGGAAAATTTTCAGAACCTGTTCTGAAATTTTCAATTTTTTTAAAAAGGTAATTTATGAAAAATCCGGCCACTTTTTTTTACATTTTTATTTTAGGTTTAGATGTTTGTCTACCCAGGCAGAAAAATACAAACGGGCCAACGTTGGAATGAAGTTGGCGGCGACGGTACCAACGTTGGCGAATCATACCCGTTTCTAAGTCTACGACGTCATTCCGAGGTTGAAATGATAACAGTGGCCAACGATCGCTCGACTTTTGTTTTGACTTTGGGTTAACATTGATTTTACAAATTTACGACATTGGATTTAACTTTTGCTTAGGGATGTATTGAAAATCTCGATGTAGTGCTTTTTAGTTACCATTTTGTACAAATTGGTTGAAAAAGCAACTACTTAAGTGTTCACTTATATTAAAGAGTTGAGGTCTATGTAAATCAAAAACTTTTTTTAAAAAATAAAAATGTTAAACTTTTAAATTATAATCTATAGTGTAGTGTTTTATGTAAACACAAAGTTGTGCCAACACAATATTTTTAGTAAAACGGTTTTACATTATACAATGTTGTATTTTTGGCTAGCCCGATATTGTACCAACACAAGATTTTTGGTACGGTTGGCAATTTCTGACTGGGTATCCACACAAAAAAATTCAGACAGTGTTTTTCGTTTTTTTTTCGAGAAAATCGCATTTGAACATTAAATATCATAAAAATTTTGTAATTTGCTTGTATTTTCTTGTTCCAACAGAGCGTATGAGGAATATTTATGCAATTAATAATACTCATTCGCAACGTTAAATCAAGAAAATACAAGCAAATTACAAAATTGCTAGTTCAAATGCGATTTTCTCGAAAAAAACGAAGAACGTGTTTCTGAATTTTTTTGTGTGGATGGACAAACATCTAAACTTTAAAAAAAAAAACAATCTTTTCAGAAATTTACGGGACACATGTTTTTCTGTACCGGGACATTTGGTGTGGAATGCCTCATATGTGGCATCAATATAAAATGCTTAAATGTTAAGATAACTAAAATTGAGCCTACTGTTTAACACTTAAAAACAAAATTTTAGTCAAGTTCAGACAGGTCGATCTTAGATTATTTTTTCTATAGTGTATAAATTTTAAAGAAATCGTGAAAGTAAACTTTGCGGACTTTAATTGTAAAATTAAAATAAATCCAACGAAAGGACAGAAGGTCAAAACACATAAATATCACTGGGTCTAGTTTCTGGGTCAGAATCTTTGTTTTGTTTTTGTGGGGCTTATTAATCGGACACGGCTGCGATTAATACTGCCAATTTTGTTGTTTTATTGTCAAAAAAGCTTTTTTTAAACGTCAAAGTATTGATCAAAAATTAAAAAAAAAAAAATTCTGGCTACGGTCTTTAATTGGGTTCAGCAAATATTTTCTTATTTGATATATGGAAATGACTCACCCTAATGTAATACATACATATCAGCTAAATACTACAAAAATAGAAAATAACATTTACATAAAAATGAAAATAGAATTACATAGTTCGAGCAGTACAGTACATGTGTGTTTGTATGTAAAAATACTGCAGCAAATTAAATTGCATTTGATACCGCAAAAATATTGCTTTCGAGGTTTTTGGCAACACATGCTAAAAATGTAAAAATTCATATAAGAACATGAATTTGAAAAATTAAAAATGTCGTAGAAATAGGAATAGGACAAAAATGTTGAGCAAAATTAAGAAACTAGAAATGGTTAAGGGCAAATACAATTTATTGTTGTATAATATTGTGCTTAATTACGTTTGTTCTTTTTCATTTTGTCTAATTAAAATTAAATCTGATAATAAAATTGGTGCAGCTTGATTATTTTTAGCGCAATCAAAACCCGGATGTTGAGAGAAACTTAAGTACTTAAAATTAGAGATCTGTAATAAAAAATAACATTTACATAAAAACTCAGGTGTGTAACATGTATTTTGACTTAAGGTTGTAGCAACCCAGCAAAAACAGGGTAATTTGTTATGAAAATTAATCATTGCTATATATATTATTAATAATGAGTACCCATTACCATTTGCATTATTGCAAGTCCAAAAGTAACAACAAAAAATCTTTCAGTTATACTCCTTGCCCTTGCATTTTTAAACCTTTACAATTCGATTAACACAAAAATTACTTAAAATATTCTGGGCATGAAAATACAGTGTAATTTCCGTGACCATTTTTCCTGATATTAACACAATGCACTGCATTTCAAAAAGTAATTCTGAGTCGGTCGGTATATTTGAAGGTAGGTCAAGGACCAATATTTTAGGTAGTTACAAACATCATCACAAACTTATTATACCCTGTACCACAGAGTACTGGGTATACACGTATTTAAAAAAAAGTTATAAGGAATTCAAACTTCTTTGTTCATTTTGGGCCACCCTGTATTTAGAAATCCACATTCATTTATTAGTATAAGATAAAAAAGCTATATTTACATTACAAAATCTATAAGAGGCAATGTCTGGCATTCAAAAAAATTAAACTTCTGCAATTTTATATCTTTTTTTGTTTTTTTTTAGAGTAGACTTAACCCATTTCTTACCAGAGTGTCTTTGAACAAATTCAGTTAATTTCTTAAGAAAAAATGAAACATCGAAAATATTAATAAATAATGTGTTCGATTCCGGAGTACTGTTTCACCATACACCTTATTTTTATAACTTTGATATCCTTTTGAATTTTAAAATTTATTTTTTTTTCTCAAAACAATTAAATATTCAGTTAATATATTTAATAAGGGTTCATGTTGAAAAAATGCAGAAGAAAAATTGAATTTCTAAAAATTATAGACATTTCTGGTATTTCCTATACCGGTTTCAAACATCCCAGTTAGTGTCATCATCAGAAGGATTTTAAATGTCGGTTTGTCTTGTTAATGAAAACTGTTTTTTATATATGTGAATATTTATAGTTTCTACAGAATAAGTTTTGACGGTTTCCAACACTACAATTCTATTTCTAGCAATCTCAACCTCACTTCATACTTTCTTTCAACTTTTTTGTCTCTTACATTATTTTGCAAGGGTTACCAACATGATCTGGAATTGCAGACACAAATGAAGGAATTTGCATTTTCTGTTTTGTATTTAATAATTGCAAGGAAACAAATTTAAAAATCTTAAAATTCAAAAGAATAACAAAAAAATATTTTAAAAGTTAGGTGAAATGGTAAAAGAGTATTTCCGAATTGAGCACAATAAAAATGTTTGGGTGTTTTTTTATTAAGGTTTGGTCTATTACCTAAAAAGAAGATATTTTTGGAAAATTTGCACAAGCCACTCTTTCTTAGGCGGAGGGAAGGCCGTTCCTTAAATATGTCATCAAGTATAAATATTTCCAGTTATTATTCACAAGGGGACAAAAAGTGGTCGTTCCTGAAAGATTTGTCAAAAAATTCCAACGTTTAAATTTTTGATAAGAAATGGGTTAAAATTAAAAAAAAAAATGTTTTTTGTGTACTGCATCTAGAAGTGATGGCCCTCTAAAAAAATTATTATAATAATTTAAATTATTAGTGTTGCATTGTCATAAAATTTATAAGTGTACCCAGCTGCTCCGTTAAAGCTGTTTAATTCTTATTTTCCAAAATGGTCAAACAAATTTGAACGTGAATTTTATATATGAAAATATTCACTGCATTTTGTCTGTATTTAGATACGTACCTACTGGTGTACTACAACCTCTGCAAATTTTATTACTGCAAAACTTTAGAAAGTCTATTTATATTTTTCTTTAACCAACCACTCTGCCACCCTACGTAAAGGAGACAAATACAATCACACTAACTAACATGGATGCATGGAGCAAATGAAATTCTAGTCAAAGTTAAATACAACACTGCCAGTGATAACAGGCATACACATACACTAAAGCATACAAATGTAACCTAAAACGCAAATAGCAAACATATCAAATGTTCATTCCTTATGCATATACCAAAAATGTACTAACAAGGGAAGTATACCTACAATAACAAATATGGGTAAAAAGCATTTAATGAGAGAGTATTTTATGAAAATCGAATTCTGTGGATGTAAAACTAATATTCAATACAATTTATTGTTATAAATCTAAAAAATTTTTTGAAAAATAAAAAACTGTCAACAGAATATTTCTGTAAAATAACAAAAAAATCTGCACAAAAATATTTGAAATTCAGCAAAAGTATCAGTAAAATTGCTGAAAATTTTTGGTTGTTTTCTATATATACATAGAATTTACTTAAAATATCCATTGCAGCAAAAAAAACTGCTAAAAGTTTGTTAATTCAAATTGAAAGTCACTTTACAGATATTTGATAGATACAGATATTTCTTTTGAGTGTGGTTAACGAATGTTAAGGAAACTTGGTACAGATTGTTATTTAGTCCTTCCTTACACAAACATTTTAACTCCTATTATGATTGTAAAAATAATCTACAGCATATTTTTTTTATTGAAAACGTCAATTAACAGTGATTTTTTATTAAAATTTAAATCTTAAAAGTGCTCTCGGAAAAAAAATATTAAAAATCACTTATGCAGTTTTTTCGTTTTGCCACAGATATGACACAATCCTCATAATTATAATATGAAGTTCTTAAATTGTAGTTGCCACAATATTATTTCTGTTTTGCGTGTTGTTGTCCATCCATCTATGGATGGTTTGCGGTACATACACTCAAAAGAAAACCTCTGTCAAAAAATCTGTAAAATGTCTTTCAATTTAGAATAACAAATTTTTAGCAGATTTTTCTGCTGAAATGAATATTTTAGCAGAATTCTCTGCTATTCAATTTCTGAAAACAACAGAACTTTTGAAGAACTTTTAATGATTCTGTCTGCTAAGTTTCACAAAGTTGTTGTGCAAATTTTCAGCAGATTATTTTGTTAATTTGACAGATATTTTTTTTATCTTTTTTTAAGGATTTTTTTAAATGTCGGTCTCGCAAAAATAAAAATCAAATGTCACTATCTGAAAATTAAAGTAGACGAATATAAATAGCTCCCGCTTAAATGCATCATTAATATGTCAGCTTTAATAATATATAGTTCAAAAGAACACAAACAATTCATACAAAGATATTTTTTTCAGCTTTCCAGTTTGTTGCTGCTTTTCAAGAAGAGAAGTTCTTCAGTTCATTCACGCAAACCGTACAATACAAAATTCAAAACCACCCTTGGAATGTGTTGTTACTTTTTTTCATTTGTTTAATGTGTGTGTATTTTTATACCCTCCAACCACAGTATGGAGGTATACTCACTTTGTCATTCCGTTTGTAACGCATAGAAATATCGGTCGGGGACCCCATAAAGTATATATATTATTGATCTATGATCGATTATAAGTCATTCTATGAATGTCCGTCCGTCCTTCCGTCTGTATAAAGCACGATTCAGTCCAAAATAATAGAGCTAGACTCCTGAAAATTGGCACGAATGTGTCTCATAGGTTCGGAAATGGGTAAAATCGGATAAGGGGCAAAAAAGTTCCCCCTTAAAGAACTAAAAAAAAACCTTTATAAAAGCTGAATTTTTTACAGCTTTTTTTGCATTTTTGTTAAACAAATGAAACCTTTTTATGTCAGAAAGAGTTAAAAGTCATACACTTAGACCCCGGGGGGCTACAAAATATTTTTTTTGCCCCACCCCCTTTTGGGGGCGTGGATTAAAAAAAACATAAAAATTATGAGAAAATGGTATAACTAAAGTTCAAAAAGCATAATAAATAATTTAGTAAACATTCATCGCGTTGGGGAAGGTATCCCTCAATACCCCCACAGAGCCCTCTCCCCAAAAACGCCTCTGAAATTTTTTTATATGTATTTTAACATGTTGGAGGGTATCAAAGATTCGGCACAGCCGAATTTAACACTCTCACTTGTTTTTATTTGTTTTGTTTTTTTGTTTTCTTATTCAAAGTGTGTATGTTGTGTTATGCTTTCTATTCTTTCATATGTGCCGGTTTCGACATCCCGTTATTTTTTTCTTTTTCGTTCATATTAAGAATTTTTTTTATAAAGTTGTTCAATACATACATTCAATACAGAACATATATTTATCCAATTTTATACAAAACTGTAATTTTGAAAAAAAATATTTTTACAGATAAGATATCAATTGGCTCAAACTAGGTGTAATTTCAAATTTTTCTGCTTAAATCACATATTTCTCAGCCAAAATTAGCTGATTTTTCTGCTGAAATCAGCAGTTTTTTCTGTTGAAATTAGCAGATTTTTCTGCTGAAATCAGCAGATTTTTCTGCTGATTCAACCCAGGTTATCACTACAGAAATTTAGCAAACCGCGTCTGCTTAAATAAGCAGATTTCTCATATGGCTCAAAATGGGTGTATTTTCAGCAGATTTTTCTGCTGATTGGACAGAGAATTTATTTTGAGTGTACCACCAACCATTTATCTATGGATGGTTTCCCCGTACATGTACAAAATTAAAGAGTTAAGAAAAATTTCAATATGCTTGCCAAAGTACTAGGAGTTAAAATAGGTCAGTTTGTTAGAAAAGAATTAGTTTTTTTGTTTTTGTTTACAAAGAGACTTTAAGTTAATAATTAAAACGCCATTAAAAATCTTTCGGTTCACATTTTGTGTTTGCCTAGTTTTTTTTTTTTTAAAAATTCATTAAAAAGAGTTTGTGGGTAAGCAGCATATTTAAGTTATTTATAACAAAAAAAAAAATAACATCAAATTGAGTCAAGGCTGGTTTTCCACTTTAGTAAAAGAAAAAAAATTCTTTGCTATACACATTAAAATTGACCAACTAACAAAAGAGGTTATAATTAATTTCAAATGAATTTCAATTTTTTTATATATACTGAATAGAAAAATTCCTTCAGTGCCAATACCGTAGTAAAATCATTGCCGTTGATTTAGAATTACTTTAAACTTCATAGTCTTTTTTGCTTTTCGGTTAGCAGCCAGCAAAAAAATTGGTTATGATTTGTGAAAAGCGTCCAAACTTACGCTCGAAATTACGTTAGCTACATGTAACTGATATGACTTTCGCTGCAATCAGTACAGTACATACTTAATGAATAGCCAAATTTTTAATAATAAACCACTGTGCACAGTATTGCGTATGATTGTTATTTAAAGGCAATTATAAAATTAAGCATACGCCATTTATGTAATTTTCACGCAATTATTATTATAATTATAATAAAATTTCACCAAACTTTAAATGCGTGTAAAAAAATCTAGCGCTAAACTAAAAAAAGGGTTTTGTTATGGAATATGTCAACTTTCATTTACTTTTGGTTTCATCCCATTCCGATTTTGGTTGTTGTACAGTTTTTTATTTGTGCCCCAAACTTGTTAAAGTAATGGGTTAATCTCCAATATGTAATTACTTACCATTATTTTTTCCGATTACAAAACATATTACTAGCAATGAAAATATTAAATGGGCAGAGTTCTTGCTGGTTCATTAGACTTTTTTTTTTTTTTTTTTAATTTATACTATCGTATCATCAGAAGGCTGACGTCAAAATTAATAAAACTTTTTTAAAGTTATTTCTAAAATTTTGTTTTAAATCAATTTATATTCTGCCCTTTATACAAATATTTTGAGTAAAAACTTTCGTTTTTTTTAAGTGGTAAATATGTGGTGTTGACAATTTTCACATTCATTTAGTTTTCCCTTCTTCAAGTTTTTTTTTTTCTTTAAATCACCAATGGGTCAGTGAACATAAAAAGCATATAAACTATTTCTTAAAATATTCATAAGTTTGTTTAAACCCCAGTCATGGAGAGGTTCAACAGTATTTAATTTAGATGAGGTGATGAGATGAGATTACTTTTAAGAGGCAACTTATGTGTTTTAGTTTTTCTTGAATATAAAAGTTTGTATGTGTATAAATGTAGAGACTTTTATATTATAAATAATAAAAATATTTAGGATTTTTAAGAAAAAGAGAATATATAATTATTAGGAAAGAAAGTACGAGCTAGAGGTGGGCGCTGACCACTTGATTTTCGTGATTAATGTGAGTCACGCGCGAGTGTGAGTTTTTCATTTTACTAACCTTATTTCTGTTTTAATTTTTTCTTTATTTTTTAGCAAATTGAATCTGTTTGAATCTGAGAGTGAGTCACGCGTGACTGTGAGCAATTTTTTTTCTCCCGTGATTAGTGTATGAGCGTGAATTAAAAACAAATTTGCGTGAGTGATTCGATTATTGTTTGAGTAAGCGTGAGTCGGTGTAAGTCAAAATCCACTAACTCATCCTTATCTAGTACAAGCAATAATGTTTGATACTTAATTAATGGTAGCTGAAAATTCAATTTTTTATGATAAAGCCCTGTAAGTTGTCGACTGGTAAAAAAATGGCAATCATTAGTTTGGTTATGTTTTGCGCATCAGTAAATAAAAACTAATTTGAATTTACTTTTTTTTTTAATTTTTCTATATTTAGCTAAAATAATTATTTTTTACAGTATATTGTTCTCAAAATTGTTTGCATTTTGTTGAAATTTTATAAATCTTTACTACACTTAATTGTTTCAAAGAAATTTAATTTATAGATGTCCATTTCCTTTTTTGTTCCACTGTAAATACAAAGAGTTAGTTATTTAATACTTATTGTTAGTTTTACTAGTTATTGTAATTGGTAGAGATGGTTTTGCTTTATTCTACCGAATAATGTAAAGTTTTCTCATTAAGTTCGTCTGTTACACTTTTCCTTTAAATGTATGATACATATTGTTTTCCATCTTGTGTTTTGATATAAAGTTTGAAAAAAGATTTTCATCTACTACATATAAACTATCAAAATGTCTGTGGAAAATCGACAAAGCAGTACACTCAAAAAAAAAAAATAAAAATAAATTAATATATTAAGGTAACATAATTTCTTGAAAACTGGTTTATTTATTTTCCTGAAATTAAGTTAAATGGTTAAAATATATAAAGGTACTTTTTATAAAAGGTACTTTTTATAAAAGGTACTTTTTATAAAAGGTACTTTTTATAAAAGGTACTTTTTATAAAAGGTACTTTTTATAAAAGGTACTTTTTATAAAAGTTACTTTTTATAAAAGGTACTTTTTATAAAAGGTACTTTTTATAAAAGGTACTTTTTATAAAAGGTACTTTTTATAAATGGTACATTTTATAAAAGGAACTATTTATAAAAGGTACTTTTTATAAAAGGTACTCTTAATAAAAGGTACTTTTTATAAAAGGTACTTTTTATAAAAGGTACTTTTTATAAAAGGTACTTTTTATAAAAGGTACTTTTTATAAAAGGTACTTTTTATAAAAGGTACTTTTTATAAAAGGTACTTTTTATAAAAGGTACTTTTTATAAAAGGTACTTTTTATAAAAGGTACTTTTTATAAAAGGTACTTTTTATAAAAGGTACTTTTTATAAAAGGTACTTTTTATAAAAGGTACTTTTTATAAAAGGTACTTTTTATAAAAGGTACTTTTTATAAAAGGTACTTTTTATAAAAGGTACTTTTTATAAAAGGTACTTTTTATAAAAGGTACTTTTTATAAAAGGTACTTTTTATAAAAGGTACTTTTTATAAAAGGTACTTTTTATAAAAGGTACTTTTTATAAAAGGTACTTTTTATAAAAGGTACTTTTTATAAAAGGTACTTTTTATAAAATGTACCTTTTTTAAAAGGTACTTTTTATAAAAGGTACTTTTTATAAAAGGTACCTTTTTTAAAAGGTACTTTTTATAAACGGTACAGAATTTTCTGAAAGTACTTGTTCCAGAATGTTTTATTTCACTAAAGGATCCAACATTTCAAATTTGAAGTTTGAATGACCATTATTTCAGTATATAAAAAAAGTACCAAAAGTACACTTTTTTCTCATTTTACCCCCGTAGAATAAACATTGGCAAAAACCCAGACTTACACTAAGAAAATTATGTCATTAACTGTTTGTAGGTTATTTCAAAAAGTAATCAGTAAAGTAATTTTAAAAGAAAATTCACTTATTTTATAAAGGATTTAATTTTTTTACTGTTTCTGTAGTTTAAAAAAAATAATTTACTGTATTAAAAACGAATTTTCTGTTACATTTAATTTCGGCAGTAAAAAATTTCTTCTATAGTTTTACTGTTTTTCAATACAAAATAACTGAATACTCACTAGCTTTTTAATGTTTTGGTTAGTCATTAAATTAACATTTAAAATTGACTGTAATGTGTTTTTATTTTAAATGAAAAAACAGTGGAATGGTTTTTAAATAAAATTTCATTTGTTTTAAGTGAATATTCACTGGAATTTACCTACATAATTCTTTGAGTGTAGTGAATCTTAGAATCTTAGAGGTGAAAATACATTGCAAATTTTAAGTTTTTAGTACTTTTATTTGAGGAAATATAAAAGGTACCAAAAGTACCGTTTTTACCCTTTTTACCCCCTTAGAATCATCATTGGCAAAAATCAAGCCCAAACAGTCCAAATTTTAAGTTTTTGTAACAATTTTTAAAGAAATATAAAAGGTACCAAAAGTACAGTTTTTTACCCTTTTTACCCCCTTAGAATAAACATTGGCAAAAATCAAGCCTTACTGGATCTATATTCCAGGATGTGAACATACAAACCAAATTTCAAGTCTCTATGACCATTATAAATATAAAAAGTACCAAAAGTACAGTTTTATCAACACTGGAAAAATCCGGCCTTAGTGTATCTTTGTTCCGGGAGGTAAACATACATTTCAAATTTCAAGTCTCTATTGCCACTATATCAGGAGATATAAAAAGTGCCAAAAATACAGTTTTTTACCCTTTTTACCCCCTTAGAATCAACACTGGAAAAAATCAAGCCTTAGTGGATATATATTCCGGGAGGTGAACCTACAGTCTAAATTTCAAGTCTCTAGCTTCAGCGGTTTGGGCTGGGCGATGATGAATCTGTCAATAAGTCAGTCAGTCACATACTCTTTTATATATATTGATATAGATTTTTATATGGTTTTATCGACTCATTTTTCGCATCAAATTCTATATAATCATAAATGTTTATAAAATTATATATGACTTTATCAAAACTTTTTTACTTGGGTTATTTCATAACAATTTTCTTTTATTTTCTTGTATTTGCTTGTTGCAACATTGCGTATAAGTTACAGATAATAACTCATACGCCATGTTGGAACAATAAAATATAAAAAAAAAGCAAAATTATTATTAAATTAAATATTCTAACGTGATTTTCTCAAAAATGGTCAATTTCAGAATGATTTATGAAAATTTTTCAAAATAAAAATTTTTAATAGATAGCCTATACAAAAATATGCAAGAGTGTAAATTTTCGAGATTTTGGTTTATATTTAATCAAGGCAACTCGACACAAATTCGACATTTTTTAATTTTTAGCCACGCCTCCTAAGCCCAGGTTTTAACAAATTTAAATACAAAAAAAATCACAGTTCAATATAATATTCTGAGTAGCATATAGAAATATCAGTACAACATATTCAGAAATTCATGGGACACTTTTTTTCTGTAGCGGGACATTTGGTGTAGAATGCCTCATACGCAGGCAGAAACTGCCAACCGGTCCAAAGAAAAAGTCTCGGCAAAGCACTGTGTAGAAGGTGTATAAATTCGAAAAAGTACTTTGCAAGTACTTTGCCAATGTTTTTCTATTTAAATCCGTTCAAAGTATGATTTTTTTATTAAAATTTATTAATTTTCATAACAATTGGAATATTTTTTATTTCCTTGCAGGATAAGTGGTGACCGGTCCTTGATAGTTCTCGTGATATGTCACTTATTGTTAGACACAATGACCTACATATACAAATTTGACACCTTTTATATAAAAACACCTGTTTCTTTCGTGAGGAAGTGTCTTAAACTCCGGATACATAACAAGTGAAATGTCACTCCCTTTGGAACACAACCTGTTTCGGTTCAATACACCACTTTTTTATCGGGACTTTTCCAAAATTTTTCCTAAATGCATTTTTAATAAATTTTTTATTCCAAAACGCAAAGAAAACCGGAAACAAATTTTTTCCGAGACTTAGAAAATATTTCAAAGTTTGTCCGAATTTTTATTATCCAAATAAATCAATAAATTTTTTATCCTAATTTAATAAATTTCTTTGTTCAAATAAACACCAAAAAAGTTGTGTCTTATGGACTTATACAATTTAGATACGTCCAATTTTTTTGTTCTAAAAGTGCTATAATAGTACAATATTTTTTGTTTTTAAAGCGCTTTCAAAGCGCTCTAAAATAGCAACGGCATACCGTTTACCGTGGTTAGCATTTTGGACGCTGGGAGAGTACTAAACTGTGATGCTTTCCCAGCACACAAGCGACCATAAAAGGTACATTGCCAGCGCTCTCCCGTTCGTATTTTTCTGCCTGGGTAGCTACAAATTAAATACTTTATTTTTTTACGAAAAACAGTGAATGTGAGATATGATTTTTAGGTTTTGTGATTTAGGGTTTATTGTTGTTTTCTTTTGTTTACAATTTACAAGTCATTGTATTGATATTTTAACCCATTTTTTTGTCAGGACAAACGAATGAGTTCAACAACATTTACGATTATCTCTAAATGTTTAATGGTTTTAAATTGGAATTGATTTATCAAATGTCAACAAAAACATGTCAGAGTGTTAACATTTTTAGGGCCGCTTCTTTTTTGTCAATTTTTTCCTATACGATACTTACTAACTTCATCTAAATGTCCGAATATCACTAACAAGGGAAGTATCTCAACCCTTATGAACCGATTTGCCTGAAACTTAAAATATATATCAAAGAGACAATTTTAAGGTCGGGGTGTCTCGGCTTATCGGCCATATCGGGGATTTAGGGGTTCAAAACATGGGTCAAAAAATGGCGAAAAAATCGTTTTTTGGATTTTTCAGCCATTTCTTTAAAGGAAACTATATGATGTTTTCATATGAGAAGAAAGGTTTTTTTAATGCCTATCCAACGGTGGCATAACCTTGTAAAAATTCGGCTTCTTTAAATATTTTTTTCAGGCAAATGTGTAAATTTTGGGGGGTACTTATGTGAAGACATAGACCTACGATATCCATATGGATAAAAAATAATCTTTATTAAATTTAAGTAGACCCGTATTTTTGCCCTAGATGATATTCCTATTAGTTCAGAAGTTATCAAAATTTTCCCGAAGGTCCACATGGTTTTATAAGGGGACAACGAAATTTTTAAACACCGATATGGCCGAAAAGCCGAGACACCCCAACCTTAAAATCGTCTCTTTAATATATATTTTAAGTTTCAGGCAAATCGGTTCATAAGGGTTGAGATACTTCCCTTGTAAGTGATGTTCTGCAAAGTTAAGCTTAACGCCAGCTGCATCTTTGCTTAACATCACTTTGTGATATTTGGACATTTAGATGGTCAAAATATAGGAAAACGGCACAAAAAAATACAATTTCCCCTATACCTTCAAATCGGTACATCTCGATTACTAGAGCTAACCCAGCGAAACGCCTGGACACGTATAGCTTTTTTTTTGGCCGATATAACTTTCCCCAGTAAGCAGAACCCCCCACCAATCACTGACCCCTACCATTTATCACACAGTGTTCCACAGCTGACAAAAAGGTTTTTACCCCTTTTTTGTGCCATTACCCAAATTTGTACAATCTGAAGACACTTAATCCATTAATTGCAATGTAAATTTCCAAAAAGGCAAAAGTTTCTATAAAGGGGGCTTTAAAATTTAGACATAAAACAATTCTCACTAAAGTTAGAGATGAGAAAAATTCTGGTCTAGAATAGGTTAACGTCAATACTGTATCCCATTACTATATGCTCGTCCCAACTTACAAATTTTGTTTTTTATAAAAATTGCAACGTTTTTTATTTAGTAATTTCTAAAACAAAGAAAAACATAATATTTCAAAACGATGTTATTCTACATAAGCTAGTTTCTCTTATAAACACAGATATATGCAAGAAAACTTTAGCACATGACTTTATAACAAGGGGGCATGCATACTGTATACAATTTGCAAACCATAAAGTATTATTTACAAAAGAATCTAAATTTCTTAACTTCCTAGTGGAATTGAAGTAAGTATTTTTTTAAAATTTTAATTCATTTGCTCTAAATACTTCTGAAAGAAGAAAATCTTTTGTTGGAAAACTGTAAGTGTATTTTCATTTCTTTTAAATAATGTAATTTTTCACTAGAGTTTTTTTTTTTGTTTTTCTAAACCAAAGGTAATGTGATGAACAACAAAAGAAGAAAATGTGTGAAAAATTACGAAATGTAAAAGAAAAGTATGAAACAATTTTTTTTTGTTCATTTCCGTTAGCTAAGATTTGTTTGCACTTTTGTCGCGTTGAAGAAGTTTTTCTTTTTTCACTCGCCTTAATCTTATTTTCATTGTGTTGTAACAATTTTGTAAAGATTTTTTTGTTCATTTTCTTTTTATATATTTTATATTGTGTGCACAGTTTTTATGCTCCTGATTACCTTCTTAGTTCAAGTTTTAGTTCGCAATTTTGTTAAAGCAGATTTTCCTTTTTTTTTTGTCAATATTTATATGGGATTTTTCATGGTATTTTGAAATCAGCAAGATAAAAATATTTGCAATAAAAACGCATCAAGTTATTGACTTAGAAAATTCTAGCGATGGCCGTATATCGGTATGAGAAAAACACGATATAGTTTAAAATAATAGAGCTTAGGGTGGTGCATATTCCCGCAATGTGATCAGATTAACGATTAATAGTGCGGAAAAGTTGGTACACGACATTAGAAGCATTGTATAGCCAAAATTGTACTTTTTACGGAGTTTGACATATTTGAACAGAGTACTATGCTTTAAGATAAAAAGAAAATAGTTCTAAGTACATAAGTAGTTGCTTAAGATACAATGGAACAGGCCATATAATTACAGCAATTCAATAGAAAAAAAAAATATTAGAGCCACTTTTTTTGTTATACCATAAGAGAGAAACTTTACTTCATTTTTGTTCTTTTGCTACTGTTTTACGTTAGGTAGTATTTCGAGTTTTTTGTTTTTTTTTTTTTTTTGTTTTTATGATTTGATTTTACTGAACTACACATACATACATATATGTAATGGACGGAAACGGAAACTTGTCCCAGCTTATACAAGTTATAAGAGTTGTTAAAGAAAATAGCTAAATAATGTTTTTAAAAATAAAATAACATGAAACGAACTAAAAGTTCTTCTAACACTTACTTGTCTACATTTATTGGTGATACACAATCAGTTTAAAAAAAGTTTCATGGAAAATTTTTTTTTATTCTACCAAAAACATCAATATGTTAAATACATATCGTCGGTGCGCCAACCAAAACCGCTATAAGTATTTCCAAATTTTTGAGGAGACTTTAATAACAGCTGGATTTGGTACTTTTGCGCTGTTTTTTAAAATTCAAATTAATGAATGTAGAATATTTGCAATATTTTTTAAATATTTATGAAATAAACTCATAAAGCACCGCGAAAGCTAAAAATTTTTTAGCCTCTTCAAAAAAATTTTGAAAAACACATAGCGGTTCTTGTTGGCACACCGACGATATATAAAATACAAAAACACACCGAAAAATTAACCAGGTAATGAGTACTCATTACCTATCGGATTAATGGTACACTAAAAAAAAAATGTCAAATTAGGAGGTAGCACAAAATTAGTTTTCAAAGCTTTTAATTAAATTTTATTCATTACGGCCTTTATTTATAATACTTACTTATAGTACACTTATTGTAGATTTATTTTTCAAATATTCAAGCTTAAGCTTAATAACACGGTGCAACAAGCAAAATCGGAATGGAATGAAACCAAAAACAAATTAAATTTGACATCCCGAGTAAAAATTTTCTGGTCTAATCATGTATAATTTGATACAATCTTATATGAGTTAATATGCATCCGTATAAATTTATATAAAATTGTATCTATCACTTTGAAACGGTTGATCCACTTTATATGGTTAGATATTGCTCCATATATGATTAGATTCATATTTTGGTTTTGCTCATCAAATCATATAAAAATTGATATTATAAGATCAATTTGATCTAATTAGATTTGACCAAATTCAGGATCAAATTGTATCAATTTTTATATTTTTTGATCTAAAGTAATACAATTAGATATTATTTGATACAACCATTTTACGGATTAAATTAGATCTATTCAGTAAAATTAGCATAATATTTTTACTAGGGATATTCCATAACAAAACCATCAAGTTTTTTTTTAGTTCAGCGCTAATTTTTTTTAAACGCATTTGAAGTTGGTGATCTTTTATTATAATAATAACAATTTCTTGAAAACTGTATAAGGCGTATGATTATTTTTTTAATTGCCTTTAAATAACAATCATACGCAACGTTGCACGTATATTATTTTTAATTATTTGGCTATTCAGTATGTATTAGGGATGCCAAACGGGAAATCCCGAAATCCCGGGATTTTTCGGGATTCACAAATCCCGAATCCCGGGATTTATTTTTTTCAATCCCGGGATTTTTCGGGATTTTCCGGGATTGAGAAATCCCGAAAAATCCCGGGATTTCGGGATTTTTTTGTCAAAGATTGTAATTAAAATTTACTATTTCTTCAGTGTTTGTTGTCCGATGGTAACAAAATGGATATCGTTTGAAAGGTGTTGTAAATATCTTTCAAATGAGGCATGTTGGGCTTAAATTCTCTTACTCTTTTGGAGTACAATTTAATTTTCAGGTCGTATTACTTAATATACAGAAGGGTGAAGCATATCTTTCTTTTTTCGAATTTAAAAATTGTCGGAGTCAGAATTGATGCCATTTAGGGTCAATATTGTTCCTGCAAGGAAATGTCTTTAGGTTCCTTTTTTACTTCAAAATCGGAAAATTCCGAACAAAGTTAAACATTTTTTTACTTTGTTTGAAACTTTCACAATTTCTTGTCTAAGAAGGAGCCCCACAGGTCCAATATTTTTTTGTATAAATAATGACCCTAAAAGGCAACTATTCCGACCCCGACGATTTTAAAATCCGAAAAAAAATTTGCGTCACCCTAATACGCAGTTAGCTGCCGATTTATGCAAATGCCAATATTTTTAAGAAACAGTTAAATTTTGCCGAGATTTTTATTTATAAGGAATCATTAAGTAATCCATCTGTAAAGTTTATTTTTAACAGTTTTAGTTCGTAAATGATTTAAAGCGGATGAGGGAAAATTTCCCCCTTGAAGCACCAAAACAGCCTATGAAAACCCAGATTTGTTTACCAATTTGTACTTTCGTCCCGCCCCTTTTTGTGGGCGTGAATATAAAAAATATTATAAATAATGATAAAATTCTGTTACTTAGGCGTAATACTTAAATGTATTTTTAAATATTTATCGCAAAAGGGAAGAAACCCGTTAAAATGCGATGCGTCTACCAATAAGACAATTAATACAATTTTGTATTGGCAGAGGACGTTGGAGACACCTTCCCCTAGCGAGGAATTGTAACAAATTTATTAACACAATTTTATCATTATTTAAACAAATATTTTATATTCACGTATACAAAAGAGGACGTCCGAAAACAAAGTATTTTCTAATCTTTTCGACTTCATCGCGTCTTTCACAGACGCACATCGTTCGAGTCTATTCAAATCGGTCATAGCTGTTCCTAAATTTTCGGTTTTTCTGTGCTAGATATGTGAAACTTTACGAAAAATATTCAATGGATATGAATTAATTGAATATTTAATTATAAAAAAAAAATTATTAAAAATGTTACGTAAAAAACCATAATTTTAATAAATCCCGAAATCCCGAAAAATCCCGAAATCCCGAAAAATCCCGGGATCCCGAAAAAGCTTAAGTCTGAACGCTAGACCCCAAACGTCCAATAAGGGTACCACCAGGGGCCCCCAAAGCAGAACATGTTTAGTACACAAAAATTGTAAATGCTTGTACAAAATAGTTTAGCGCTGAACTAAAAAAAACACCTTTATAACGGTTATAGCAAATGTGATTTCGAGCTAAACCCCCCGTGTCCAATCAGGGCACCACCAGGGCCCCTAAAGCAAAACATGTTTATTAAACAAAATTTAAAAATACTTTTAAATCACAACTTTAAGTGCGTGTACAAAATAATCTAGCGCTGAACTAAAAAAACACCTTGAAGGTTTTGTTGCTCTTGGTTTCATCCAATTCCGAAAGTTCGATTTTGTGTCACTGTGTAATTAAGCATAATCTTAATCAGATAAATTTCATAGCATAGTTGTATTGATAGCTCTATATGGGGCAAAACGCGTCAACGGTCTACACCAAAAAACAAATGTTGTCCGATTTAAGTATAATTTTGGCAAAATAGTAGGTTAATGATAGGTATTCTAAATTACAAATATAAAATTTGTTGATAAAATATTGGCAGAGTTACAGGGTTGGGAAGTTTTGATGTTTTTGAAAAGAACATATTTTGGTGAATTTTATTTAACATTTTGATGAAACAAAAATTATAATTTAAAAAACGATTTTTAAGGTATTTTTGATGGCCTTTAAATTGGCATTTGTGTTTTTTTTTTGTAAAAAATACATTTGACCTTAAAATTCAAGGTCAAACTATTAAATTGTAATTATCTTATAAGGGTCGCACTTTTACATTTTTTTCACTAAGCCCATTAGAAAGCTTGACAGTTTTTTTAATTTCGGTTTTTTTTTTAAATGGTATGTATGATACTTTATGAAAAATCAATTTTTTAGGAGTATATAACACTCAAATTGTACTGAAATCGCTTTAATGTGTATATAAAAACAATAACAAAAATCAATGCTTAGATAAAGTGTGTTGTTAACACACACAACAAACGTTGCATGCATAAAAAATAAAGATCCCGAGTAAAAATTAATACATATAATTTTACATTATTTGATGTATGTATATATAGCCATATGAAATAATATGTTTTCATATCAAACAAAGTACATAATTATATCTCGCATTGAGTTTTTCCAAAATTTTTAAATGGAGTTATATAAAATTACATCTAATGATTACCATATGAATATATAAATACATGTGGGAGACATAATCATATGTGACACATATAACTTAATCTGATTGCATACATATTTATATGTGACTTAATATCAAATAACGTATACGAGCATATTTAAAAAAAATCCAATATCATTATATATATAATTATATATGACTTACAAGAAACCATTTAAAATTATATATGACTTACAAGAAACCATTTAAAACTACCCGAGTAAAAAAAAGTTATATGACGCACTATTTAATTATATATGAACAGATATGCTTTTATGTAAATCCACATTAATTTTGATCCGAAAATTGGCGGATCGAATATTATACGATTATATCAAATTCTATTATTTTTGATAAAATAATATCAAATTTGATTAAGTTTGATCCCAAAAATGGGTCTATCCAATTGTATTAAATCATATCTTATTTGTTAAAATTAGATAAATTTTTATATTATTAGATGAAATGTGGTAAAATTTTTTGGAATTTTAAACGTGAAATTAGAAATTATTTTATCAGATTGGTTAATTATCAATTAGAAGTGTTTTTATTGCATTCTTCGGAATTTTTTTCGGGACTTGGCAAATTATTAAAAATTTGAAAAATTTTTTTTTTCTAAAATCATTTTTAAGGGATTTAAAAATTCCAAAAATGTTTGTGTCTTAGAAAATTTAAAAACATTTTTTTCGGAACTTAAAAATTTGTTAAAAAACATAAAATTTCTCCTAAAAACATTTTCAATGATTTTTTTACTCCAAAAAAAAAATTGCCAAAAAAATTTTGTGTCCGGGACTTTGAAAATTTTTATAAAATTTTTTAGAACTTGAAAATTTTTTAATTGTACGGGACTTAGAAAATTTTGAAATTTTTTTTCGGGATATAATTATAAATAAATCATATATCTTGTTATCTGCCATATCTAAAAATTTCCGACCTTATATGTCATATAGAATTTCATATAGATCGGTATATAAATAGATATGAATATGTATGTTATCATATTAAAAAATAAGGAAAAATACAATGATATATATAAACTTATATGTCCATATCAAAGTTCATGCATAACCATATATAAATAATTATATAATAGCATATGTGATTATATCAGATCTTTTTTACTCGGGTATATATGGTTCCATCTTAAAAAACGAAAAAAAAAAATTTCAAATATAATTATATATGGTCGCACATATAACTCTATATACAGTTATATAAAACTATACATGGCATCAAACATTTATTTTTTTAATATTATCAAAGATATAATTATAAATGGCTTATGAGATACCGTATATAGTTTTGTAAGGTACCATATAAATACATTTTTTTTTAAACTCTATATATAATTTTAAATGGTGGCACATGTAACGCCATATAAAATGTTATACAATTGTATAAGGTAAAAAATATTTTTTTCTTTCACAATATTTTATATATAATTATGCATACTTTTATATGACAGTATTTCAATATTTTTTTTTTTAATGTTGCATCATATATATTTTTATTTAAGTATACAAGAGAGCTTGTATAATTATATATGATTCCCAAAGCACGTAAAATCAGTCCAAAAAAAATATATATAAATTCTATAAATTTTTAAATAGAAAAAAAATCTGTTTAGTCCATTGTATTTTAAAACTTAAAAAAATGCGATTTTAAAAGTTAAATGTTTAAAAAATGCATATTACTTAAATAGTTGTGTGTAACTTTATATAAGATCTTATAAGATAATATATGATGCTTGGGGACCCCGAGTTCGATTCCCGGCTCAACCCAGAAAAAAACTATTTTTTTTTAATTTTTTAAAAAAGAAAATATGTTTTTAAAGCTTTTTGTTTTTTCTAAACTTAAAAATATTGAATAATTAAATTTTTATGATAAAATCGAAAAATAAATATTATTTATTTATAGTTATATAATTTTATATATTACATCATATAAGTTAATATATGGTTCCTAGGGACCCTGGGTTCGATCCCCGGCTGAGCTAAGAAAAAAAGTTGTTTTTTTTTAATTTTTTTTTTAAAGAAAATATGTTTTAGAAGCTTTAATTTTTTACTAAACTTAAAAATATTGATTAATTTATTTTTTATGATAACATTTAGAAATAAATATTATTTATATATAGTAATATAACTTTCTATATTGCATCATATATGTTAATATATAATTCTTGAGGACCCTGAGTTCGATTCCCGACTAAGTCAAGAAAAAAATTATTTTTTTTAAAATTTTTTTTTAATCTAAATGATTTTTTAATGCGTTTTCGTTTTTCAAATTTAAAAAAAAATAAAATCCCTGAATTTTAACAAAAATATTTAAAAAATAATTATATTTTGGTATAATTATATATTATTTAATCCGAAGAAAAAAATATTTTAAAACTTAAATGTTTAACCATCAATATCTCTGGTTTTAAGAGAGCTAAAGTCCTCAGATAAAGCTCAAATCAAAGCTTTATTTGTTGCCAATAATTAAAAGTGTATTTGGTTCGAACTTATGTTAGCAATATTTTCAGATAAAATTATTTTTGTCTGAAAAAACTTCCGAAAAAAACTTAAAACTCATTATTTGGCCGTTGGTGAGTAAAAAAGTTTATACATGTTTTATACCATTTTAAAGGTATTTTTATTAAATATACAACGGCAGAAAGAAAATTTGGATCCGATGAAAAATGTGAAGCTCATAAGCCAAAAACCGTTTTTACTTTAAAGCTTTATAACTTGGAAAATTAAGAGCATTGGAAGATGAAAATCATGTTGTTGAACTCAGTATTAAACCCCCTATTAGCTCAGCAAATAAACTAAAAAAAAAAAAATCACAAATATTAGCAAAAATTTTCTAAGTCTTTTTTAAAATTTTGTTCAAATTCAAGTCGAATATAATTTGATGCAATCATATACCCGATAAGATAAACTGGATTTAATTATATATAAGTTAAACTTGATATAATTATATATGATAAACTATTTTCAAAAATTTTCTAAGTTTTTTTAAAACATAGTCTTTTAAAGTTGTCATTTATTAACAACGTCCGCTGGGTCAGAGGGTAGAGATTGCGATTACAAAACAGTTGGTAGCTGTTCGATTCCCCCGCCGCTCGAAGTTTTTTTTTTTTTTTTAAATAAATTTTAATTATATATATTTATATCTTAATATTGATAAAAATTGTTTGGATAAAACTTTATCAGTTCTAAAAATAGATTTTATTGTTCGGATTAAATTATATATAGTTCTAAAAATAGATTTTTTTTTTCGGATAAAATTTTATCTAAAGTTTTTTGTAATATTTTTTTTTTCTTTCGTATGAAATTTTATCTTTTTTTATCTAGCTAAAAAAATCTTTTTTTTTTGTCTTGGTCCAATAAGATCCAACCATTTTTCGGATGAAATTGTATCCCACCGATTAAAACTGATCTAATTAGATAAACCCACTTTTCGGATCAAATTGTATCCGTCCGGTTAAAACTGATCTAATCTTAGCGATCCATTTTTCGGATCAGTGCTGATCTTTCAAATCTCGGATCTATCAACAGATCTGGAATAATATAAGAACATATATTGCTCCATACAAAAATTTTTACTCGGGATATCAGTACAGTTTGGGTGTTATGTACTCGAAAAAAGTGATTTCTCTTAAAGTATCATACATACCATTTAAAAAAAAAAAAAAACGAAATTAAAGAAAATATCCATCATTCTAGTGGGTTTAGTGAAAAAAATTTAAAAGTGCGACCCTTATAAGATAATTACAATTTCATATTTTGACCTTGAATTTTAAGGTCAACTTTATTTGTTTTTTCAAAAAGACCACAAATGCCATTTTAAAGGCTGTCAAATATACTTTAAAAGTCGTTTTTAAATTATAATTTTTGTTTCATCAAAATGTTAATTAAAATTCACCAAAATATGTACTTTTCAAAAACATCAAAACTTTCCAACCCTGTAACTCTGCCAATATTTCATCAAAACATCGGACAACATTTGTTTTTTGGTGTGGACCGTTGACGCGTTGACTTCGTTGATGAAACGAAGAAAATTTCGATTTTGGTTTTTAAATTTTTAGAAACCAGGTCTTAGCAGGCGTGGATAAATATTTAAAAAATTTTAAAACTTGTGTCGAGTTGCCTTGATTAAATATTTATCAAATTGCAACGGCATGCACCGCAATCTCAAACAATTTTTGTATATTTTTTTTTTTTTAATTTTCAGAAACCGTTCTGAAATTTTCAACATAAAAAAGTCTATTTAAAAAAATCCGACCACTTTTTATACCCTCCAACCACAGTATGGGGGTATACTCACTTTGTCATTCCGTTTGTAACGCATAAAAATATCGGTCGGGGACCCCATAAAGTATATATTTTATTTATCTATTATCGATTCTAAGTCATTCTATGTATGTCCGTCCATCCGTCCGTCTGTAAAAAACACGATTCAGTCCAAAATAAAAGAGCTCGACTCCTGAAAATTGGCACGAATCTGTCTCATGGTCACAGGCCGGGCAAGTTCGAAAATGGGTAAAATCAGATCAGGGGAAAAAAAGTTCCCCGTTTAAGCTAAGTACTCTGTTCGGTTTCACGGGAAAAAATCTGTCAAACTCCATATAAAAAAAAAAAAAAATTGGCAACGCGAGGAATTAAGGGGAAATTGTTAAAAAAATTTTCACTCATTTTTATTATACAAGACAATTTAAATTGCCGTGAAAAAGTGACATTTCAGTTTTGTTATGATCGTTTCTTTCTTATCATTGTCAAAAGTTCTTGATTTTTAAATGTTTTTTTGCAATTTGAGGCGTTTAAAGTTTAAGTGAAATTTTCACCGTAAGAAACAGAGTACTTAGCTGTAAGAACTAAAAAAACGTCTCAAAAAACGCAACTTTTTTGCATTTTTTGTTTAACAAATGAAACCTTTTTATGTCAGAAGGTGTTCAAAGTCCTGCACTTAGACCTCGGGGGCTACAAAATTTAGTTTTTTTGGTCCTCCTCTTTTGTGGGCGTGGATTTAAAAAAATCATAAAATTTATGAGTAAATGGTATTACTAAAGTTCAAAGAGCATAATAAATAAATAAGTAAACATTTATCGGTATTCCCAACCACCTCCATAGATCCCCCCCCCCCCCAAAAAACGCCTCTGAATTTTGTTTTATATATTTAACATGTTGGAGGGTATCAAAGATTCGGCACCGCCGAATTTAACACTCTCACTTGTTTTTTTTTTTTTTGTAGTTCAGTTTAGATGGTTGTCTATTCACACACAAAATTCAGAACCGCTTTTTTAGGGTTTAATTTGAAAACCGCATTTGAATATGGAATTTCATAACAATGTTGTAATTTGCTTGTATTTTGTTGAAACAAAAAATTACAAAATTGTTATGAAATTCAATATTCGAATGCGATTAAAAAAAAAACGAAATACGCGCTTCTGATTTTTTTTTTGTTTGGATAGAAAAAATTATAACTTTTTGCATTTATAAAAGCAAAGGAACTGCGTTTCCCCATAAGATGGACCCTAAGGAGAAGGATGTCAAACAAAAGTGATAACCCATAGACCTTTTATTTGATACACTACATGACTAGTTTGAAAAACACAAAAAAATAAACATTATCGTTTATTCCTCCCTCATTTGCAGCCACTAAATGTGAATTTGTGTCGCTAAAAAATGCATGTCCATTTATTTTTCCTGTTCTACAAAATAACAGCAAATCCACAAAGATTGGAGGGTGACAATTGGGAGACTAGTGATATTTATTAATCTTTCTGTTTATACTCATTTTTGTGGACTAACACGTTTATTATAATTTCTAATATATCTACTGGAAATGTCGAAAAATACCTCGAGCCCAGAAATAATTAAACTTTATTGATTTCTAAAATGACCATAATACACACTTAGACATATGCATACACATGAGAAGAAATATAAAATATTTCATATAAACATTCATAAGTATGCAAATATACATCTATAAAGCATGCTAATTTGCCACACACATATACAATAAGCTCTCTCACTGTATGCCAAACAACCGGCTAGGGCCCATATGCAATATTTCGAAATGTGGCAACAGAAACAAAGGACGAAGTGAAAAACAAATGTATGTTAATGTAACAAAATGTTTTTTTTTTATCAAATAAGCCAACACAGTGGAAATCTATTATAAAGGTTCAGGCATTTATCAGTTTATTTAAAGTTAAATTTTGTAAACAAAGATAACAAATTTACAAAATTTCCAAAGGAAATGTTGCTTCTGCAACATGTCACAAAAGAATATAGGAAGTCAAAACTCAATTCAGTTAATATAACTGGCTTTAAGTTGAAATAAGCTACTGTCACATCAAATGACCAGGAACCAAATTTTGGGTCGGTACAACAAAATCTGAAGTGTCATTTCGATTGTAATAAGAGCAACAACACAGGCAGAAATTGCCAACCGTAAGCCTTGGTGTCTACATAAAATACTATACCATAGATTATTATTTATCTTTGTTCCAGACTGAAACAAAGATTATTATTTAAATTTTTTTTAAGTTTTAGATTCACATAGACCTCAGCTCTTTATTCTAAGTAATCACTTGAGTAGTAGCTTTTCTACCAATAAAAATATAATAAATAATCCTAACAAGCACTATATCAGTACATCCAAATTCGTAAATTTGTTAAATCAATGTTTATTCAACGTCAAAACATAATTCAAGCGATCGTTGGCCACTGTTATCATTTCAACTTCGGAATGACGTCTTAGATTTAGAAACGTGTATGATTCCCCAAGTTGGTACCATCGCAGCCAACTGCATTCCAAATTTTGGATCGTTAGTATTTTTTCTACCTGGGAGGTTTTTTTAATACAGTTGTCGTTATATACAAAGAACACTGTACATATATTCATAATGTTATACAATCGGAGATTTCAAGTTTATATTGTAATTTCAATTCATGTACATTAGGATGGTTCTTTTTATTGGAATAGTCATCAAGTAAAAATCGGCAAGGTAGGATAGAGTTTTTGAGCTTTCAAACTGCAAAATTAAGGTATGTATCTACATTTCAAGGTATGTATAACATTATTAAGAAGTAAAACTTCTGATTAATTTTTATTGAAAATAAAAATTGTGTTATTCGAACTTCAAAATATTAATTTTTTGATTAGGGGTTTTCCGACCTTCGACCGGGATTAATTAATAAAGATTTTTTAGAATGCATTTGTTGAATTTTTTGGTCGATTTTGCATTTGGGCGATTTTTTATAAAATTTTTTGTGTCGATTTTTCCTTGGGTGATTTTGCCTATGGCCGTTTCGAAATACTAGATTTGTTAAATTTTCCTTATTTCATTTATGTATCCGTACAAATAATTGAATGCTTGTTATGTTATAGATCAGTGGTGGGCACACAACCTTGTCAAATTACTAGAAAAATTCTCGTAATAGCATTTTACCAATTTTCGATCGAAAGTTAATTTTTTTTATAATTTTACAGTTTTACTTGTAATTTTACAAATTTCAAAGATTTTTTACAAAAAAAAAAAAAAAAAAAATTACGAGAATTTCTTGTAAGTTTAATTTCGCCAAAAGAGTTGTATATTTACAATTATATCGGTAAAAATGTTGTATAATAACGAAAAAGTTAGTAATTTTTACTAGGTCACTTTTGTTAATTTTGTATGGGCAAAAAATTATTAAAAATTTATCAAAATAGGCTATATTATTTTTTATAAAAAAAAATATAGGTAAATCTCCGTAAAAGGGCAAGTGAGGCTTTGTTGACTTTGTGCTGATGTTTGTAACTACCAGAAATTTGGTCCAGCAACTACCTTCAAGCACACCGATCGACTCAGAATCACTTTGTGAGACGGTTTAGAAATGTCAGTCCGTCTGTTTGTCTCTCCAAGTAGACCTTGCACGCATAATGCAGGTCGCAATTTTTATTCGATTGCTCTGAAAATTGAAATTTAAGCTTCAAGGGGTAAGCCAATCGAAATTGAAAAAAAAAAATCTGTACATGATCATTCTGAATTTGAAGAAAATTGTACCAGTTCTACTTGTAATCCCGATACAAACCATCCTCCTGATATTGACATAAATAAATTTCTTAAAATTAACAAAAAAAATATTTGATTAAAATTTTGTTTTTATAAGTGGCACATTTTTGCACATAGTCGCATATAAAAATTTTGCCCGATATTCAAAAAAATCGGTCAATTATAAGCCTATTTCACTCAAATTTGGTTTTTGTGTGTTTGCTACACTAATTAGAGATTCAACAAAAGATAGATCTTGTCGGTTCATGTTTGGACTTAGAAATCATTTTCCGGAAATATTTTGTGTAGGATATTATTTGGCCGGACTATAATTTTCTTACTGGTTCTACAAAAATCCAACTTTAATTTTTATGAACCACACCAATATATATTGCAGAACCTGTTTGTGAAGGAATGAAGGAACTAAAGAATATCTAAACATTTTTACCAAACATGCGTTATGTGTTGCAATAATCAATTTCCGTTTTTTTCTAACTTCTAAAATTTTATTAACCCATAAAAACAGCAGCTATTCCCCTGTCCATCTGCTTTTCAGATTATTTTTAGTTTTTCGTGTGAAAATATGGAGGTTAAACTGCCGGAAATGAAATTTTTCATATAACCTGAAATATGTATGAAATTTTATTTCATTCAAATACTGCACATTTTTAGAACAATTTTAAGTAGAGTAAAATACTTACTAAATTTAGCTATTCAGGCAAATTATTACAGTATCAATTGAACAAACGTTAGCCACGTAGTTTGTTTAAATACTATAAAAAAAATTGTAAAATGACGAGTGAAACTTCTTATAATTCTATTTTACTAAAAAGTTTTCGTATTTTGACAAAACATCTAGGATTTTTCTTACAAAAAAAGTAAATTATACCACAAAAAACTATTACCAGGTGTTTAGTATTTTTTTAGAAAAATTTTTGGTCAATTTACAACAGAGCTTCGAAGTATGAAATACTTTTCGAATGAATTCTCAAAAAAAATCCACTCAATTTTCATATTCAGTGAACGCATTCGATTTCATAATTCAACATTAAATGCAGTCCTTGGACATCATTCGATTGAATGAAAAAAAAAAAATGAATGCATTCGATTTCTTGTTCATTCGATTTAGAAAAATCGAATGTATTCGATTTTTTATCATTCCACTGCGAGTGCAATCGATTTTTCAACCAAATTTTGGTACATAGTATCACCGACTCTCTTTACATACGATGACCCTAATGGGCTCTAATTTTGCATCTAAAAAAATTGGTGTTCCCGAAAATTTAAAAAATGCACATATTAACTGCCTTATACGACAAAAAGTGTGAAGAGTGTTGGCGATACTATGGAGAAAAAATTGGCTCCGTTTTGCTCTATCTTGGTTAGTTTTTTTAAGTTTTTTATAGAATTAATGAATAAGCCATTCGATTTTTCAAATTGAATGAAAAGAAAATCGATTGCATTCGCAAGTGAATGCATTCGATTTTTAAAAGTCAAATGAAAAAAAAAATCGAATTCATTCGATTTTTGAAAGTCGAATGAAAAATAAGTCGAATTCATTCGATATTTATAAATCGAATGAGTCTAAAGTGAATTCATTCAATTCGCTAAAATGTGATTGGGGAAGGCAATCACTAAATTTTCATTCAGAATGCCAAATCGTATTAAGGAATGAAATTCTTCGAAGCTCTGATTTACAAGTTTGTTTTTGCAAGCTTTTGTGGCTTAAACCTTATTATCTACAAAAAAATTTGTTAAAATGTGTAACTAAGCTTTAGTCTATAAAGAAAAGAAGTTTTTGATCATATTCAAAAATTGGATAGCGATGTCCTAGAAAGGAATCACATTTTAATTGAAGGCAACACAGTTTTCCACACAGTACCGCCGGCACAGCTTTCAATCGTTACGGAAATTTTATCATTAATTTTTGGGTTCTAACATCAGCAAAAAAAAAATATATTTTTAGATAAAACATAAAAAGTGAAATCAAAGAACAAACAGCATTTAATAATTATTTCGTTTTGCTGGGATGCTAATGCAAGTGAATTCAAGCCTAAATCCAACATGTTTGCATTTATTAGTAGAGGAAATGAAAATTTTGAAAATTAGATTTTGCGGTTTTTCTCAATCAAATATTTTGTAAATATAACTGAGTTTTCATAATAACACTAGTTTACAGAAAAAAATAATAATCTCCATACTTTATGTGAATATCTCTTTAAAAACCTTTTGTATATTTTTATTAAATGTAGAGATAGCCAAGGTTGCATAAAATATTCCAACCACTAACACCATTCCTTCACTAACAAGTTGGTGATTATTTATTTATTTTTTTTTTAAATCTACTGTTTTTATATTTGTGCCTTTTATTTTAGAATAAATGATGCCGATACTGATCTGCTTCACAAAAAGGACGTTTAAAGGTTCTTAACGAACAACGGGGCACTAAATATTTCTGTATGCATTAATTTGCATATCCGTATTATAACACATTAGTTGTGTGTGTGTATTACATACGATAGCTGCACAGTTACTGTAACTTTATAACAATTATACTAAGTACATCAGAGTCGATCAACACCGCCTTAAATATTTATAACTTGTTTTAATTAATTTTTGGTGTACCGACCATGTGTACCTTAAGGACAACATAAATACTAAACTGTGTAGAAAATTAACATACTCGTAAGTTTGCAAGTGTTTTTGTATTGTAGGCAGACCACCTTAAACATGCACATATTGTGCAAACAAACAAATGTATTGGGCCGGATCAAAATTAGTCTTTTTGCGATAAACAAAAACATATGGGAAGAACTATTGGTTATTACTAGCAACATTTTTGGTTGCGAGGACTTGTGGGGAAAAACTTACTCTTCTTTAGACCTTGTTTTACTTTCTGATTTGATTTTGAATAATTTACACTAAAACAAGTAAAAAAGTTAAATTCGGCCTTGCCGAATGTAGTGATACCCTCCACAATTTCAAAAAGATTATTGCAAACAACTTTATTTAAAAGGAAATTACTTTTGAAAAAAAAAAAAAATTTGAAAAAAAAATTTCCGCGAAAAAAAATTTTGGTAAAAAAAAAAAATCCGCGATTTTTTTCTTTTTTTGTCAAAAAATATGTTCGTAATTGTTTAAATACCATTTTGTGTTCAATTATGTTCACATATGTCAACCAGAAGCCGAATTAAAGCATTTCGTATTTTTAGGTTATGTTGAATGTACTGAAATTTTTGAGGTGTGCTTACATTTTCGTTCATAACTTTTAAACCGCTGAACCGATATCGCTCAAATGCAATACCAAACTTCTCGGGAGAACTTCCAATATATATGTTAAGTTTCAGTCATCTCTGTGCAATATTTTGTCCGCGAGAGCATTTTCAACAGACAGACAGACGGACAGACGGACAGACGGACAGACGGACAGACGGACATCGCTAGAATGTCTTAAAATCGATCGGGCATCATGAATATATATACTTTATGGGGTCCCAGACCGATATTTCGATGAGTTACAAACGGAATGACAAACTTATATATACCCTCTATCACTAAGTGGAGGGTATAAAAACATGTAAGAAAGTTATAGTCGGTCAAGCCCGACTATATAATACCCTATATCAGTGTTTTCCGGAAAATGAGTCCCAATGTCCAAACATGGACCGATTGGATCTGTCTTTTGTTAGATCTTTATTTAATGTAGAAACACACACAGATCAAATTTTAGTGGAATTGGTTTATTTTTTTTGTCAATATACCGATTTAACTGAATATCGGTCGAAATTTTTATGAGGGGGACTTAGTGCAAAAATGGTCCAATTATATTCCGATTTGATTAGGTAACTAAAGTACACGTTTAGCACCAAAAAATAAAATTTTTATCAAATATTTTCATTTTTATGAATTTTGAGGGAATTATGTGAATATCGGGAGGGTGGGTTGTATGGGGACTACCAGAAGCACTGATGCGATTCCTTTGAAATTTCGGATGATGATTCATGCATACAAAATTTGATTACCTGCTAAATTTCAAAGCGATATCTATTATAATACGGTCATTAAAGTCATTAAGCCGAATCCAAATGGGGCGTTTGTATGGGGGCTAGGTCTTAACATAGACCGATGTTCTTCAATTTCAATAGGATTCGTCCTTGGGCCAAAAGATGCCTAAGTTTCAAATTTCAAGTCAATTGATTGAAAATTGCGACCTGTATCGTGCTTAAACCGATAGATGGACAGACGGACGGACGGACATCGCTAAATCGACTCAAAAAGTAATTCTGAGAGGACCAATATTTCGGGTAGTTACAAACATCAGTACAAACTCAGTATACCCTATACCACATAGTGGTGTAGGGTATAAAAAACCTTGTAAAATGACTAGAAAAACTTGTAACTTTTATTTTTTGCTACCTCCTATTTGACAAGAATTTCTTGTAATATTACAAGCTTTTTACCTATAAATTTTGTAATTTTAAAAGCTTTTACCAATATAATTGTAAATTTACAAAAAAAAATGTAAATTTCTATCAAAAACTTTTTGTCAAAAAACAAGGAAATCTGTAACAAGTAGAAAAGTTAAATTCGACTTGGCCGAATTTATGAATACCCTACACAATGCCCTTTTTAAGTGACAGTAAATTTCCTAACGTGAAAAAAATAAAATTTTTGGTATGAAATATTGTAGTGCCCGTCACTACATTCGACACTGTTTTATATTTTTATACTTGTTAAATAACTTGTTTCCCAAAATATTTAGAAAATTATTTTGTATTTCCTTTTTCCGTAAAATTTGATTTTTCAATAATTTTCATTCCAATTTTGTTTCTTGAAGTTGAATAAACAATCTTTTGTATAAAATATAAAAATCAATTTTAATTTACCAGAAGAATAATTTATAATAAAGACACCAAATTGGCGATCCTATAAAACCGAATCTGTGAAAAATAATTCAATTATTTAAACAAAAAAAAAAAAATTACAACAATTGATGCAAATCGCAAATGATTAAACAACTATTGCTCAAAAATATATCATCTTTATGAAACCAACGATCCAAGATCAAAATATCTTTATCAATTTATGGTGTTGAATTACCTAACTCCATTCAGTTGCATAATATCTGATTAAAATTCACGAATTTATAAAATCATATGATTTGACAATCTCAATTCGTTTGAATATCTGGTGCCTAAATATTTTATTAATCAACAGACGTACTTTTTTGATGTCCAATATTGCATCCTGGTAATCAAATATATGCTGTTATCGTAATCAAAAATCCATTGGCGGCAATTAAGTACAAGAATCTAACAATATAAATCTAACTGTAATCGATAAGTATTCTAAATTACACCATTTTATCTTGCGCATACACAGTTTTTAAAAAAATCGTTTGTTTTCTATATAATTTAATCTTATAACACATTTATTGTAACTCCTCTCAGAAAAATTTTATGCACATAAACCCAATTTTTCTGAACATGGTTTTAACGCGTTCTCAAACTTCTAACGGGCAAGATACGCTCCATGATGCTGCTACATCTCAGAACCAAGTTGAAAATATGTCAATTCCTATTGATAATTCCCAACCAAATACAGTTTTGGTCAATCCAACCACTCCTACAGACAATTTTCAACCAAATACAATTTTCAACCCATGTTAATTTAAAACTCCCACAATTTTGGACTTCATGTCCACAAGCATGGTTTCTTCAAGTTGATTTGCAATTCCAGATCCATAACATAATAGATAGTAATTTAAAATATCAACATGTTGTTATTTCTTTATCTCAAGAAGTAATATTAAAAGTATTGGATATTGTTCAGGAACCACCTTTAACTAATAGATATGAAACTATTAAGAAAATACTTTGCGAAAGATTTTCTCTTAATGAAGATAGTAGATTTGAGGAAATAATTTCAGATTCTCATCTAGGCAATAGAACACCTTCACAGTTGTTCCGCGAATTAACTACACTAGCAGCACCACTCTCTTTTGTTACTCGTGAATTGATTTTTAAATGTTGGCATAGAAAACTACCTCAAAATGTACAGGTCCATTTAACATCTTCTGGATTACAATCCATTGAGGAAAAAGTTATCCTAGCTGATAAAATTTATAAAATGTGTGATCAAGGAGTATCAGTTGTTAACTCAACTGAGGCTCTTCAAAATGATGTAATTCAAAATTTGTCAAGTATGACATTAACACTAAACGAGAATATTAATAAATTGGCTTTGAATATTTCTGAGTTGAGCAGTGCTAATAAAAGTTCCTCTTCGGGTAACAAATATTCAAGGAATTTTACACGTGCTCCTCGAAATAATAGAAGCAATTTTGACAACGTATGCTGGTATCATTCTCGTTTTGGTGACAAAGCTCTTAAATGTGAGCAATCATGCAAACATTTTAGAGATTTTCAGTCCAGACGTTTAAACTAAACAATTCCATTATGTCGACGGCGCATAATGGAAATTCATTTTTAAACTCTCGTCGTCTTTTCGTTACTGATAAAAATAGTAAATTAAAATTTCTTATAGACACTGGTGCGGAAGTTTCCGTTTTCCCAGTTGGAAAATTCAACGGTGAAAAGAAAAATTGTAACATTTTTCTTTCTGCCGCAAACGGAACATCCATTCGCACTTTTGGTTACCAAAATTTTATTATTGATTTTGGCTTTGATGTTACATTTACCTTTCCATTTATTTTAGCGAATATTGATACTCCGATCATTGGAGCAAATTTTTTAGAAAAATTTGGTATTTTAGTAGACGTTAAGAACAGGCAGTTAATAGATTCATCTAACAAGATAATATCTACGGCACATTTAGGATTTTCTTCTGTATTTTCCTTAAAAATTTCTAACATTGACTGTAAATGGTCCACACTTTTATCGGAATACCCCACCATTACTTGTGAACCTGATTATCGGAAAATTGTAAATCACAATACAGTTCATATGCTGGAAACTGAAGGATGTTTACCATTTAGCAAACCCCGTAGATTAGACCCAATAAAGTTTAAAATTGCTAAAAACGAATTTGACAATTTAGTCAAAATGGGCATATGTCGACCATCAAAATCTTCCGTCTGTTCTCCTCTTCATATGGTACCCAAAAAGGATCCAAATGATTGGCGACCATGTGGAGACTATAGACGCTTGAATTGTTGTACAGTGCCAGATCGTTATCCCCTTCCCCATATTCACGACATTAACATTGATTTAGTTGGTAGGAAAATATTTTCTAAAATAGACCTAGTGCGAGCCTATCACCAAATACCTATGGCGGAAGAAGACATTCACAAAACTGCCATAACAACTCCTTTTGGCATGTACGAGTTCGTTCGCATGCCATTTGGCCTTCGTAACAGTTCCCAAACTTTTCAAAGGTTCATCAATGAGGTATTTCAGGATTTGGATTTCGTCTTTGCTTATGTTGATGACATATTAATCGCTAGTAAGGATGATGATGAACATTTAATTCACTTACGTCATGTTTTTGAAAGACTTGATAAATATGGCCTTAACATTAAGCCATCGAAATGTACTTTTGGAGTAACCGAACTGGATTTTTTAGGCTATAATATTTCTGAATCTGGCATGAGCCCATCTAAATCTAGAGTAGAAGTCATTCTAAATTATGAGGTACCTAAAACCATTAAACAACTACAACAATTTTTAGGTATAATTAATTATTACCATAGATACGTCCCACAATTGGCAAAATTTCTGAACCCTCTACATAACATTGTAACCGAGGCAAATAAAGCCAAAATTAAAGAAATTTGTTGGACCGAGTCTGCATTAAATGCATTTAAGGAAACAAAAACAAAATTTTCTCAGCAAACATTACTTAATCATTTTAATAAAGATGCTATTTTATCTATTGCCGTTGATGCCTCTATTGTAGCTGTTGGAGCCGTTCTTCAACAATATTGCAAAGATCACTGGGAACCACTAGCTTATTTTTCCAAAAAATTAAGTGCTACTGAGGTAAAATACTCAACATTTGATCGTGAATTATTAGGTATTTTCCTGACAATTAAACACTTCCGACACTTTCTTGAGGGTCGAGAATTTATTATTTTCACTGATCATAAGCCATTAGTAAATGCGCTTAATTCAAAAACTGAAAGGTCTCCCCGTCAAACTAGACACCTAGAATTCATTGCTCAATTTAGCTCGAACATTCAACATATTTCTGGAAGGAATAACATTGTGGCGGATTGTTTATCCCGCTTGCCAGAAATTTGTTCCATTAATTCTAACGATATCAATATTGAAAAGTTACACATAGAGCAACAAAAGGATGATGTCATGAAATGTATCATATCAAATCCAAATAAAAAGTATAATCTTAAGGAAATTGAAATTCCTGATCTAAAATTAAAATTGTGGTGTGATGTTTCTGGTAAAATTTATCGTCCTTATGTCCCAGTGGCACTTAGAAAGACTGTTTTTGAAAAAATTCATTCGTTATCTCACCCTGGCATTAGAGCAACTAGGAAATTATTAGTAAATAAATATTTTTGGCCTTTTATGAAAAAGGATATAAATAATTGGACTAGAGAATGTCTCGACTGTCAAAGAGCCAAAATCAATGTTTATACCAAATCACAAGTTCAACCAATTGAGATACCTAGAAGTAGGTTCGAACATATTCATATGGATATAGTTGGACCACTCCCAGTATCTAATAATTTTAAATACATGTTAACCATAATTGATAGATTTTCCAGATGGCCAGAGGCCTATCCATTAAAGGATATTTCCGCTGCAACCATTGCAAAAACTTTCGTTTATAATTATGTTTCAAGATTTGGAGTTCCTTTGAAAATCACTGTCGATAGAGGTTCACAGTTTACCTCTAATCTTTTTAGTGAGTTAACATCATTACTTGGATCACATAAGATTCACACATCAGCTTACCATCCTCAATCTAATGGAATGGTTGAGAGATTTCATCGTCAACTTAAAACATCTATTTTAACGAGTAACAACGTAGAAATTTGGTCAGAAATGCTACCATTAATTTTGTTAGGTATTCGCACAGCTGTTAAAGATGATTTAAAATGTTCAGCTGCGGAATTAGTTTTTGGTCAATGCCTGAGAATTCCAGGTGAACTTGTTGTAGAATCAAACGAAAATATTTCTTCAGAATTCTTACTATCAAAGTTAAGAGAACATTTTTCAGAAGTCAGAAGCAAAGTAGTTTATCATAACCGACAAAAACAATATATGCCTAAATCGTTGAAGGACTGTGAGTATGTATTTGTAAAAATATTACAACCCTCTAAACTATCCTCTCCATTTGAGGGTCCTTTCAAAGTTTTGGAAAAAAATGACAAAACTTTTTTAATTCAGTATGGTAATTCGGCTCGGTCGGTTACTATTGACTTGATTAAACCTGCTTTTGTAAATAAAGACACTGCCCATCAAAGTGATCGAAATGAAATAACTTATGATATAACATAACGTTTTTTTCTGAGAGGGGAAGTTATGTAGTGCCCGTCACTACATTCGACACTGTTTTATATTTTTATACTTGTTAAATAACTTGTTTCCCAAAATATTTAGAAAATTATTTTGTATTTCCTTTTTCCGTAAAATTTGATTTTTCAATAATTTTCATTCCAATTTTGTTTCTTGAAGTTGAATAAACAATCTTTTGTATAAAATATAAAAATCAATTTTAATTTACCAGAAGAATAATTTATAATAAAGACACCAAAAATATATTATTTTTTTTAGTAATTTTTGAAAAAAAAAATAATTTACTATTTTTTTTTTTTGAGTGTAAAATTTTTTTTAATGTAAAATTTTTTTTGAGTGTGTTTTTTTTTTTGTTTTGGTGTATAGATATTTTTGAGTGACAAAAATACCTTGTAAAATATTTTTGTGACACACACATATGTTTAAAACATGTATAACGGGTTTTCAACACGTGAATTTAAGGTGAAACTAATCTCAAATTCACGGTTTTGCTAATAACTTTTGAACCACCAGAGGAACGACAAATATATATGCCACACTTCAGCACCCTCAGAATTGCCGTTTAAAAGTTACCGTGTGTTTTATCTCGTAAATTCCAGAAAAACCCTTGCCGAAATTCACTCATTTGCTTATAACTTTTGAACCACTGGACCGATTTTGCTGGATTGCAATACCAGCCTGACCAGGTAAATGCCCAACATATGTGCCAAACTTCAGGAGCCTCCGCAAAGTCTTTCAAAAGTTAGCGTGTTTTCAACAGACAGATAGACGGACAGACGGACAGACGGACGGACGGACATCGCTATATATACTTTATGGGGTCCTAGACCAATATTTCGAGGCGTTACAAACGGAATGACAAACTTATGTATACCCTCTATCACTAGAGTGGAGGGTATAAAAAATGGGATTACGAGACATTTTCTAGTAATTTGACAATTTTTGTTTTTTGTGTACTGGTCAGACCATGCCAATTTTTTTTATAAATCTGAACGGAAACATTACGTGGTTATGTTTTACGAACTAACTTCTTATAATTTTATATTTTGTGCTCCTCAGCCTCATCGAAAGTTGACACATTTTTAACCCAAAATTCAACTCGATTTTTTCCGAGCTTTCTTTTTGGAATCTTCTGGAAGCTTGCGAAAAATCTCAAGATACTAGTTTGTGCTGTAGAATTGAGTGGTCAAATTAAATTTGCAATAATTTCAGCCGTATTTGCTCTGCACAAACCTCCTAATAAGTGATGATATCAAAAAATATAAGTTTAAAAGTTTTTTCTAGTAATTCCACTACTTTACAAATTAAAAAAAATTGCTATCTACGACATTTCGCACTGATTTTCCATGTAAAATCTTACGCTTATTACGAAAATGAAGTCCAACAAATTTAAAGTATAACCGTTTTCAAGATTTTGCAAACTTTAAAAATTTTAAATTTTTTAAAAAAGGGGTTTCACTTAGTTAAATATATCTAGAACACAAATCGAAATTTTTTATACCCTCCAACTACAGTATGAGGGTATACTCACTTTGTCATTCCGTGTGTAACGCATCAAAATATCGGTCTAGGACCCCATAAAGTATATATATTTATGATCAGTGATCGATTCTAAGACATTCTAGCGATGTCCGTCCGTCCGTCTGTCCGTCCGTCTGTCCGTCTGTCCGTCTGTAGTTAACACGATGCAGTCCAAAATAAAAGAGCTAGACTCCCGACATTGGGCACGAATATGTCTAATGTTCCTAGGCAGGTTAAGTTCGTAAAGGAGCAAAATCGGTCCAGGGGGAAAAAAGTTCCCCCTTGAGGAACTAAACCAACCTCTGAAAAATACCATATTTTTACATGATTTTCTTTGTTTTTGTTTAACAAATGCAACATTTTTATGCTACAAGAAGTTCAAAATCCAGCATTTGGACCCACAGAATTAAAAAATGTAGTTTTTTTGGTCCGCCCCCCCCCCCCTTTTATGGGCGAGGAATATTTTTTTTTTTTAAATAAACTTGTATTTTTTTACAGCAAAAAGTATACGAATGAATTCTTAAATACATATTCGAGAAGAAATGCCCCCCCCCCCAATTACCACTATCGACGCCCCCCAAAAAAAAAAATAAAACGCCCCTGCAATTTTTTTTTTATTTATTTGCATGTTGGAGGGTATAACAGATTCGGCACGGCCGAATTTAACACTCTCACTTGTTTTTGTTTCAAATTAATCGTAATTAAAAACTTTATCAATTCTTAATATATTTTTCAATCTGATTATAGCTTTAAAATACATCAATACATCGACAATTTTTCGTTAAATTTATTTTACATTTTTAACGTATATTTTGAAAAGACCTCTTATTTGCTGCGAAATGGTTCAGATTTGATCTGTAGAGAGAGAAATGAATTATTTTTTTTTACAATTTTCAACATTAATTTTAATATTAATTTTAATATCATTTCTCTCTCTACAGATCAAATCTGAACCATTTCGAAGCAAATAAGAGGTCTTTTCAAAATATCCGTTAAAAATGTAAAAGTTGCGTGCATTTAAGTAAAAATTCAGAAATTCAGTTTTATACAAAATCAGTTTCATTTGTATAGCTCAATTCGGGAAAAAACTTATTGTTAGTCGAAAAAAATCGGTCAAAAATAGGTTTAATTTGGTAAATTATACATTTTTAACCGTATTTCAATAATTATGCTTTTAAAATTTACAAGGTAAAAGGATTTACAAAGTTCTTCAAGTGTGCTGAAAGTTTACCGAAACTCGTAAATTTGCCACATTTCGATCCATTCTATTGTTTTTGTTTGTTTTATGTATTTAGAGTGAATGAAACAGTACAAACATTGCAACATTTAATCATTTGCTAAAATAAAAGACAAGTTTAACATGAAAACATAAAACAGCAAAAAACATTTAGTTAATTTACCCGCAGTTAAACTGTTATTTTGATAACAATAGCACGTACCATTGTTAAAATGATGAGCTGAAATACTCCAGATCTACAATGTACAAAATGACAACAAAATGTTGTGGTGGGAACAATTCAAAGAATGCTTGTTGCTTCTCATTTTCCGGAAGCTGTGTATACTGTGCTGAGTATTGAGTGGAATGAAATGGAATGCAATGCAATACATAACCACCAGCTATGCTTTGTTGTTTAGTTTCTGTTGTTAAAATTTCTTCTGGTATATTATCTTTTTCACTTTTCCATGTGAAAATAGAAAAAAAATAAATAACAATGCCAATATTTATCCGCATATAAGTGTATTAAACAATTTAAAAAAGGTAAGCAAAAAATGTATGAAAATTTTAGGTGGGTCTCAGTCAAAGTTAATGCTTAAGGTCTATATTGTCGTAATTAATATTAAGTGAAAATGGAAATTTTTCAGAATTTATAGCAGCTTTTGGAATGAAGTCACGAGTCTTGAAACTCGTCTTACCACCTGAATTCATGCATGATTCCTGTGGGCGATGTCACAGTTTAGATCACTCTTTGGTCACTGCACAAAAAATACAATCATCAAATTTAAATCAACAAACATCAATTGTAAATCAACCAAACATGATATCAACCAAATATTTAGTAAAAACGGCAGCCTGTTAGTCCGTAATACAAAACTTCGATTTTGTTTTTAACAAACTCAGCCAAGTAATTTTATTTCAAAATTATTTTATCATGTCAACAAATAATGTTTGTGTTTGTTAAATTTCTTTGTTGAAAAAAAAAATGTCATTTGTCAGATCAACAAATTGTGTTTGTGTTTGTTGAATTTCTTAATTGAAAAAAAAAAAAAAAAAATAAAGATTTTTTACTTTTGTCAGATCAACTAGTTGTGTTTGTGTTTGTTGAATTTCTTTGTTGAAAAACACAAAATTCTTTTTTCAACAATCAAAATGTACAAACCTTTGTTGCTATTACAAATTTCCGTATAGGAGCACTTTCAGTGAAAAAATTTATTGTTTTCACAAACATGGGGGTCAATATAACAAATCGTTTTTTTCTGTGTGATGAAGCGCCTTTTGAATGCATTGAAATCATGTGTGTTTTCAGCGCTGGTTAAAGCTATTCTTCGTGTCATTCTAATATTATAAGTTATATAAAAAGAATGTTAACAACAATTTAAATTTTCCTCCCTTTACTGCACCGTCAAGATGAGAAATGATATTAAAATAAGCTGAGCGACCAAAATTTTTTTTATTTTTGCTGGGTAATGTTCTTTAAAATTTATGATGTATGACAACAATTTTAATCAAAATGAAAATAAATATTTGTAGGGTCAAAATTAACAATGATTTCTGTTGAATTTACTACAATTTTCTTTGGGAATACAATGATTTTTAGTTGAGAGTATGAATATGACAAGTATCCGTGGTCAATTCCACATGTTCTTATAAAACACAATTACCTATTAACAAAAACCGAAATTTAAAATCCTACTGATGATAAAATGCCAGAAAATGTCTAAAATTTTTAGAAATTCTATAATCTTCTACTTAAACACTTATGAAGTAGACTAATTAAATTTAATTTTTCTTATTTTTAAGAAAAATATAAACTGAAAAGGCATTTTTTTCTCCAATTTTTTCCCCATTTTTAGTTTTTGCGTTTTCTGCAAACTTGATCGTTTTTAAAAAATTATTGCGAACATTTGAATATGTTCCTTTGTTTTTTTTTCATCTTAGAGGTACACATTGGAAATATTGTAATGTTATCCTTTGTTTTTTCCCAGTGTTATTTTCGAAACAAGCTCTAAAATAGTGTTCCCAGCAATCAATTCGAAAACAGTGTACACTCTAATGAATATATTAGTTAACTTCATTATTAATAGAGTGTATTGTTGGTACATGCACTTGAACATACATATTATGTGACATTTAATGATTTTTTAATTAGATCATTTGTCGTTTAATAAAATTTATTATTTGCAAGAATTTTACTCTATGGTATTGTACAATTTATACACACACACACTCACTTACTAACTAACCATTACATGTGGTGGCTGTAATAGTGATTTCATTTATTTATACACATACATACACATAGAAATTTGTGAAAGGACCTTTGTTTTCTACCATCCATATATCGGTATCATATACGATATGTTAGTATGGGTGCGAATTGAAATTGTTTAGAGAATACCTGTTGGGTAACAAAGCAATGTTGGTTGGTACTGGCTGACTGAAACATGTATTAAATCTATAATTTAGTTAACACCACACTAGGACATACCACTCGCTACAGAGAACACATTTGAGTTTTGCTTTTGCTCTTATTAAGTTATACATAATTTACATCGTTACCCTTTTTCCATTTGCTGACGTATGACATATTTACACATGCCGGCTATAAAGAAGATAGTAAAATATTCATGTTTAATTTCAAATGATTTTTATTCATGTATACATAATAAACACATTGTATAGTACAAATAAACACACTATTGTGTCCCGAATTTGTAATTTTGAATTAATTTTTTATTTTTTCATTATGAGAACCTTAAGAATAAAACTCTTTTGTGCTTCATAAGAATATGTTAAAAAAAATATCAAATTTTTTTTTATAAAAATAGTTTTAAAAATTTTTTTTATTAAGTGTGTTTTTTTTTTTTTTTTAAATAACAAAAATTAATTATTTACTCGACCTTTTTATTGTGCAATGAAAAAGAATTTATTCTGATTCGAGGTCTTTTCATGTTCCCCGTAATGAATTAACATAACAAGTACTTATGATAACTCTACTTTCTTTATTATGATATTCTCCCATTAAATACTCATAGAGTTTCTTGCTTTAAAAAAATTTGGCAAACATTCTATGGATGGTTTTTAATTGGATGTCTTTTATTAAAACTACGTGCAACCGATAAAAACGATGGCAATTTTGTATTGCCTTATATGCCCTACCTTTATACACTTTGATTTTGCTCTGGACTGTAATCACGTAAAGCGATAGTTGACTATCGTCGATTTTTGGAGCCTTGTTGCTCCTAAACAAAATCTTTCCAACATTTTGAATGTTTCTGTATTAGAGAACACTCTTTAATAATTTAATAAAGAAAGACTTTCAAAATTCTCTTTAAAACGATATTCATTGTAATAGCCAGGAAGCATGAGATGCCTGCAAATTATTTTTGAAATTTACTTAAAAAATTTAAATGAAAATTACAGTAATTTTTAACGCTTTTTGGAAACGCTTACGTATACTTAATTCAATGATAACAATTGTTTATTAATCATACGCTTCGTATAATTATTGTACATATGGGGCATTCCATGTGAAATCGGACACTTTGAAAAACTTTTTTTTTAGATTTTCCCAATTTGTTTACAGATTTTAGTACCCTTCGAAAACTCCTTCGTGGTAAATTTTCAGATTTTTTTGATGACCCGTTCAAAAGATATCGAATTTTTAAAAATTGGTAGTTTGTTCCTTTACTCAAACTTCTTTTAATCATAACTTCCTCAATAATGGTCCAAATTTCAAATTTTTTTTTTTTTTAATTTTTGTTTTTTTACGTACTTTCTAAAAAAAAATCCAAAAAATTCTTAAAAGCGCTCTAGTATGCGATTTTTAAGTTTAAAATTTAAATCTCATTTTTGAAAATGTTTGTACTCTTCGATTTTTTTGAAATTTTTTTGTGTAAAACTTCTATCAATTCTACAAATTTTTTGCCCAGGAAGATCGTGGGATGACGATTATTACTATTTTTTAAAATTTTTGAAAAAAATTTTATTGTAATTTTTCAATCTTAAAATCATTTCTACTGCTCCAATGGTGTGTCATAGAGGGGTCATTTATAAGACCGACCCCCATTAATTTTTACGTCTTAATATTTCCTTGGAACAAACTAACTCCAATTTCTAAGGGGGCTCCCACACAAAACGACATTTTTTAAAATTTGTTCAAACCGCTCTAACTGCCCTAATAGTGCCTTTAGAGCAACAAAATGTAACTGTTTAACTGTTAAGGCGGTCCCCATACAATTTTTTTTATTTTTTGTAAATTTGTTTTATTTTATTAGCTTCTACCGGTCCAATGGTGCGTCCGAGAGGAGTCATAAGTGAGACCGACCCCCATTTATTTTTACCCTACAACATTTTTTCAAAACATACCTACTTAAGGAGTGGAGATAGGGCCTCCACTCCTTAAGTAGGCTCCCATACAAAATTACATTTTTATAAAATTTGCCCCAACTGTTATTTGTATGGGAGCCTACTTAGGGAGTGGAGATAGGGCGTAGGTATGTTTTGAAAAAATGTTGTAGGGTAAAAATAAATGGGGGTCGGTCTCACTAATGACCTCTCCCGGACGCACCATTGGACCGGTAGAAGCTGATTTAATAAAACAAATTTACAAAAAATAAAAAAAATTGTATGGGGACCGCCTTAACAGTTAAAGATAGAGGGTAGGTGTGTTCAGAGAAAATGTTTGGAATAAAAAATTTTGTGGGTCGGTCATACATTTTGTTGCTCTAAGGGCACTATTAGGGCAGTTAGAGCGGTTGGAACAAATTTTAAAAAATGTCGTTTTGTGTGGGAGCCCCCTTAAAAATTTGAGATACGGTATTAGTTTGTTCCAAAGAAATGTTAAGACGTAAAAATTAATGGAGGTCGGTCTTATAAATGATCCCTCTATGACGCACCATTGGAGCAGTAGAAATGATTTTAAGATTGAAAAATTACAATAAATTTTTTTCAAATAATTTAAAAAAATAGTAATAATCGTTATCCCACGATCTTCCTGGGCAAAAAATTTTTAGAATTGATAGATAGACCATTGGAGCAGTAGAAATGATTTTAAGATTGAAAAATTACAATAAATTTTTTTCAAATAATTTAAAAAAATAGTAATAATCGTTATCCCACGATCTTCCTGGGCAAAAAATTTTTAGAATTGATAGAAGTTTTACACAAAAAAAAATCAAAAAAATCGAATTGTACAAACATTTTCAAAAATGAGATTTAAATTTTAAAACTTAAAAATCGCATACTAGAGCGCTTTTAAGAATTTTTTAGAAAGTACTTAAAAAATAAAAATTTTTGAAAAAAAAAAATTGAAATTTGGACCATTATTGAAGAAGTTATGATTAAAAGAAGTTTGAGTAAAGGAACAAACTACCAATTTTTAAAAATTCGATATCTTTTGAACTGGTCATCAAAAAAATCTAAAAACTTACCACGAAGGAGTTTTCGAAGGGTACTAAAAACTGTAAACAAATTGGGAAAATCTAAAAAAAAGTTTTTCAAAGTGTCCGATTTCACATGGAATGCCCCATATATATTTACCATTTTGTGATTATGTGTGTACTACGAGTGGATCACCTTATATGGGCAGAAAAAAATTTACCCTTGATTAAAAAAAAATGTTAATGGGGAAAAAATTTGTTTGTATTTGAAAACAAAATTTGTTTATGAACTTTTCAACGTCGAAAAAAACCGAATTCGGGACTCGCTAATGAATATGAACTAACATAAATTACGTATGTTTTTATAGTGGTCTGCAGTAAGCTTAAAGGAGTGAATTTAAGTCTACCTGTTTAAAAAAAAAAAAAAATATGTTTGTTGTTCCATGTGCAAAAACAAAAATAGAAATCTCGTTATTTAAAACTCAACTACTTATACATGTAGTACGTGTGTAGATACTTAACATAGAAACATATTTATTTAGAAATTGTATGCCAACTAAGATTTCTGCATCATTAAAATATTTCTAAATAAATACATTGTTGAACAAGTAATATTTATAATTAAAAAACGTTGAAAAAGCTAAGTCCTGAATATGTGAATTACCAAAGTCTACCAAAAATTAGATTGCAAGAGATATTTTTAAGGATTGAAAAATGTTTTTCAAGGATATTTTATTTGAGTCTTCCATATGTTTTTAGAGAGCTTTCAAAAACAATCATGTGAGCGTTTAACGACGTTATCATTCGGACGTTTTGAGAGCACTCTAAAAGCAAAAACCATGACGTTTTGGAAACGCTTGTACCACCATCTAGAGTACTTTTAAAACGCTTTGATGATTGTATTTTTCTGTCTGGGTATTTTCTTAAAAACTAGAAAAGTGAACAAAAATAGAAAAAAAAAAAATTAGTTCGAACCTTAAAAATCGGAAAAAAAAATTTTTTTTTTGCTATAAAAACAAATGACGATGTTATGAATTAAGTATTCACAAAATTAAATTGACACCAAATATTAAAAGCACAAACATATATTTTTATCTTTTTAATAACAAAATATCCCCCTTCTTTGAGAAAATAAAACAAGGGAATATGTGCTTCACTGTAACATTGGTCATATCAAATCGCACACACAAAAACGCAGTCAACATTAATGTCAACACCATTCAATACAAGTTCCACCAGATCAGTTTTTGCAATAACACAAACAGCACAGTTACCGAAATCAAATTGAAAATATCCATTGTCCGTGGATGATTCGAAATGAATGTTTTTGTGGAGTGTGTATTTAATATTTGGCAAGTAAAACATCATGTTTTTTTGGTCAATAGATGCTGATTTCATTTACCAAATGCAACAATTGTTCACGAAACACAAGCTGGTTGATGCCTAAAAAAAAATTTAAAAAAATATATACATATAATGTCAGTGTATGCAGAGTATAATATACAAACGAACATTATTAGCTATGTAAACTCTAATTTGTGTAAATTAATTATTACCACATGCATTATTAATATGCAGCACACATTACCATTTGCAGTTTTTTGAGTCCAATAGAAATTATTTTCTGTAAAATGTAACACAGAAAAACACATATTTTTGTAATTAGCGACAACTAAAAAAAACCTTAAATTTGACAACTAAAACATGAGGCACATAGAAAAAAATTAATTACTACGTATACATATCGTAAAATATTTTTAAGTTAACACTTAGTTTGGTTTATTTAAATTGACCCAGTCTAAAGTATTAAGACAAAGTTATAAAGCTGAAAGGCAACGTAATGTCCCCTGCGATCAGATCTGCCTCTTCCATACCGCACGTAAACACGGTTAAATAACACAGTTCTACAACCCAAGACAGTTTGAAAGTACTTATGTGTAGTAGTAAAACCCCTAAAGGTGGTATGATACTTGCTAGTTTCTGTATTGGATTTTTTTAGTATTGATCGAATGAAACAACAAATGCGAGAGAGAACAAGAAATACAATAAAATAAAAACAAAACAAGTAAGAGTGTTAAATTCGGCTGTGCCGAATCTTTTATACCCTCCAACATGCAAAAAAAAAATTGCAGGGACGATTTTTTTTTTGGGGGGGGGGGGGGGGGGTCGAAAGTGGTAATTGGGGGGGGGGACAAATTTCCTCTCGAATATGTGTTTAAAAATTCATTCTTATGCTTTATGCACTAAAGAAATACCAGTTTTACATTATTTAAAAAAAAAAAATTATTCCACGCCCATAAAAGGGGGGCGGACAGAAAAAACGACATTATCTTATTCTCTGGGTCCAAATGCAGGACTTTGATCTTCCTGTAGCATAAAAATGTTGCATTTGTTAAACAAAAACACAAATAATCATGTAAAAAAGAGATATTTTTCATGGGTTGGTTTAGTTCTCTAAGGGGTAACTTTTTCCCCCTTGGTCCGATTTTGCCCATTTCCGAACTTAACCTGCCTAGGAATATAAGACATATTCGTGCCAAACTTCGGAAGTCTAGCTCTTTTATTTTGGACTGTATCGTGTCCTCTACAGACGGACAGACGGACAGACGGACAGACGGACGGACGGACGGACGGACGGACGGACATCGCTAGAATGTCTTAGAATCGATCACTGATCAATAAAATATATACTTTATGGGGTCCTAGACCGATATTTCGATGCGTTACACACGGAATGACAAAGTGAGTATACCCCCATACTGTGGTTGGAGGGTATAAAAAAAAACAATATTTGAAGTTTTTTCATGTTATTGTCATACTCTTTACACTTGGCCAGTTTTCCTATGAAAATATATTTGCACTGTTCTCCAAAATATAAAAAAAAAACGAAAACTAGCAAGCATCATAAGACCTTAAAGGGTTTTGTTTTGTACCGTCACAAATTTTTTTTATAGCCCACTGAATTTTTGATTTTTTTTTCAAAGGCGTTGGAAAAAAATCGGAAGAAAGATTCTTAATGTTCTTTTGAGCTTGGAATAGTGTTTGGATGTCTTCAATAGAATTTTATGGGCATTTTTTTCTAGAGTACTACACTCAAAAAAAAAACCTTGTAAAGTTACCAAAAAATTTCGTGATTTTACGAGGCTATTCTCGTAAAATATGACGTAGGTAAAATTCTCGTAAAATTACGAGGATTTCCTCGTAATTTTGAATGCGCCATAAGTTGGTAAAATAACCAATTTTATTAGTAAAAATATTGTTATAAAACCGGAAAAATAAAAAAAAATAAAATGTTAAACTTACAAGAAAAAATGGTAAATATATTTAAAAAAATGGTAACCAAAATGGTAAATTTGCAATTTTTTTTTATTGTTAAACAACATAAATCCTCGTAATAAAATCATTTTTGTAAAATAACTGTTTTTTGTAAATTAACTAGAATCCTCGTTATCAATTTTTCAAAATTTTTTAAACTTTTTTAAAAATATTTTTCAATAAAAAAAAAAAAAAATTACAAAAAAAAACAGTTTTTTTGTAATTCAACTAGAATCCTCATAATAAAAACTTTGTTGTAAAATTACAGTTTTTTTTTGTAAAATAACCTTTCAAAATTGTAGAATACAATTACAAAAATAAACTTGTAAAATTACCAATAAAACTGTACACTCATAGAAATATCTTAGTAGAAAAATTAGTAAACCCATTGTAGATCAAGTTTTACAGAATATTGCCGTATTCAACAAAAATGAATGTTGATATCGTTGAATAATCAGTAAAGTTGATTCAACTCTTTACATCGCTTATACAGAATTCAATAGATAAAACCAAAAAAGTAAAAACAACCCTGTTCGTTCATTTTTGTATTATCAAGTTGGTAGCAATGCATTGCAATGTGAAATTTGTTTGTCTCTTATAAAATTATTTTATGTGTTTGTTTCTTATAAAAATATTTAATATTATAAAAATAAATTAAAATAGGATCTGATGATCAGATTCTGATCTGTAAATATTTGGTAAGTAATAAAATACATTAGTTACTTTATGTATTTACACTATATTATACTTTTGTTTGTTTTTTTTTTTTTAAGGCTTTTGATTTGGTGTCATTTGAAAACTGGAGAATGGCTTACGAGTGCAAAACATAAATAAACGAAGTGTGTGAAAATCTTGTGGTGAAATATTGCAGCTTAAAAAGCCGGTGATAATTCTAAAAAATATTGTGATTTTTACTTAATAAAAGAATATTAACAAATAACAACAAGCTTTTTTTTATTAATAACACAGCTCAACATGAAAATGCGTATTGGATTCTGGTAAGTGATTGAGGTAGTGTTTGCTGCGCTGATTCCAAATCTGCGACCCAAATATGTCTATCACATCAGGATTTTGAGTTATTCGCGGTTAAAGTGCCGAAAAAGGCCATTTTTGACCCTTTTTGAAAGCTTATGATATAATATCCTGACATACGATTGACTTGGTATCAAGCTCATTCAAAAGTATGCAATTTTCTCTATAGGACAAGATAAAATGTTCTTGGAATTTAATTTTCTAAAATGGTAAAAAAATCATTAACAAAAAACCTTCCATTTTTTAAATATTTAGTTTATTTACACAGTGTTTCTTAACAAATTTCCATACAAACACACACGTAAATATTAGAATTAAAGCACTTGTGACCAATGATTTTTTCACCATTATAAAAAATTAAATTCCAAGAAATTTTGATTTTGTCTTAAAGAGAAAATTACGCACTTTCGAATGAGCTTGATATCAAGTCATTCGCATATCAGGATCTTATTCTATAGGCGCTCGAAAATGGCCAAAATGGGCCTTTTTTGACACTTTAACCGCCATTTTTTTAAAATCGTGACGTGATAGAAAAATTTGAGTGACCGTTTTGGAATCGGGAAACCAAAACCTATAAACTTTTTTTGGGTTCATTCAAAACGCAGCGACAAACCTCAGATTTGTAGAGCGGTGTAATATTTCTTATATCAACAAAAATATGAGTTGAGTTTACAAAAAATCAACTTTTACAAAAACTGACAACAATTTTTATTGAAATCAACATAAACATTTGTAGGGTCAAAATCAACAATGATTTCTGTTGAATTTACAATGATTTTGTTTGGGAATACAATGATTTTTGGTTGAGTGTAGTTCTCGTTTGAGCAAAGTACAAGATTTTTTGTGAAAAAACAAGGAAAATTGTTAAATATTGGTAGAACGGGATTACAAGGCATTTTACCAGGCGTTTTACCAGTTTATTTTTTTGAGTGTATACATTAAACCTCTATCTCCCGTCTTAATGGGTCATTTAAGAACTTTTTTTAAGAAATGGCTCAAAAGTCTACTAAGACAAGCGTTTAAAGGGTTAAAATGTTCTATGATTATTTTCAGTATCAAATTTCTTTATAGAATACCGAAGGCAAAAAGTTTGAACGGCATAAGAAAAATGTATCAAAATGATTAATTGTATAGTATCATTAATTTTTTATATTTATTCCTATATTTGTTAGTCACAATTGTATACGGTTTCTTCAAAATACAAAAAAAAATAACATAAAAAAATAAATGATTCTTTACAATATACTGTCTTGGTTTGGTTGAGGCCCTAAGAAATGACCCTTCAATTGTTTCACAGTGTAATAGTCAATGCTTTAAACATTTCTTTGTTGTACGTTAGAGATGTTTGAAATTTAATATCCGGATTTGCATCTCTTTGATACCGTTTCTTATTCATTTGATGTGTTGAAATAAAATAAAATCTCTCGTAGTTGTTATGGTGGACAACCCAGTTGACAAAAAAAATACCGCTAACACTCCGCCGACCCTCCCTTTATGAAATTGCCGACATCTTCAACTGCTGACTTGTCTTTGGGGAAATACAAAAAATTGTATGAAGATTAGAGTATTAATTTTTTTTTTTTTTTGACAAAAAGTCCATTACACCACGTTACGGGAAATGTTGTACAGATAATTAAAATAATTTTTAGGTAATTTTGGTAAAAAAAATTTCACGCACCGATTAAAATTTCTAAAAAAAAATAATTTCATTATGCCCTCAAATCCTAATTAATTTAAAATTATTACACAGAACAATAAATTTCCATTTTGCTGTGAAAACCGAATTTTATAGTTGTTTGAATTAAAAGTAATTCACAATTTTTGTTGCATCAACTGAATTGGACTTGAAAATAAGCAAATTTGCTTTCTGTGTGTAACTGTTCTGACTTCCTACCAGTAGAAACCAACATTTAACTTTGTTATAACATCCGCGAAATAGCACTAAAATACCGCGATTATAAGCTTTAGTTGCTTAGTTTACTGTCTCATAGCAGCTATCACTTGACACTAAAATTTATCTAATGTAAAAATTCCTTCAAATAACATAATTTTCCGATTTTATTAGTTTAACATATCAGGGGGCCTATTCACAAAAAAAGTCATAACTCAATCATAACTCAATTTTTTCCATGTGGTTGTTGTAAACAATCATAAAAAAATTAAAATTTTGTTTGAAAATTTCAAAAAAAATAAACACCTGCTACCACGAATGAGAGATACAAAGGATGAAGAAGAACGACAGAAATCGGTGTGTACTAAAAAAATAAAATGTCGAAACAAAAAGGAATTGAGAAAATTGTCAATTTAATTTTCTTGAATTTTGCTTAATATTTTGAAAAAATTTACATAGTTTGAGAATGTTTATAAAAAATATATTTGGACATTTTAAATTCTTAAAAATTTAACAAATTTTGGCTGGCAAAATTGTGCATAATTAAAGATAATTAAAATCATAATTAAACACCGAAACTTGTCAAACAATTGACATGGCGGATTTGTTTACTAATCGTGTGTAACCTTATATAGCTAAACCGTGCCTGCTACCCACATCGTCTCAAAATTGACAAATAATTTTAAATTTTGAGACTTTTTATGATTGTGTTTAAAACAAACACAGAGAATATGAAGTTTGAAAATAATAAAATTAGTCATAACCAGTCATAACTGTAAATAGTTCTGCAGAAAAAAAGAAGGTAAGTAGAGTCCTTCCAAACATTATGCCTTATTATTAAAAAAACATTTTACAAAATTAAGTCCTTTAAAACTTTGAAGTCCTTTTACAAGGAAACTGGATCACGAAATAAAAAACTGTAAATGCGGTTTTACTCTATTTTATCTCTACATTAATACGTATGGTTCATGTTTAATATTGGCAGTCGGACGGTGTTAAAAAATTGTTATTGCAATTTGGATAAATAAATATTGAAATTTGGATTAAATAGCAGCTGATATATAGTTTACAGAACAAATTTCTTTTCAGACTATAAAAATTAACACAAAAAAAAACTTTGTCAAATTACTAGGAAAAGTCTCGTAATCCCTTTTTACCAATATTTGATAGTTTTCCTTGTTTTTTAACAAATCGAAATTTACATTTTTTTTGGTAATTTTACAATTTTTTTTTTGTAATTTTACAAATTTTTAAGATAATTTTACAAAAAAAATCTAGTAGATTCACGAGAATTCCTTGTAATTTTAATTGCGCAAAAAAACTTTAAATTTACAATTTTATTAGAAAAAAACTTGTAAAATTACATTGGAAAAAAACTTGTAAAATTACAAATTAGGAATTCTCATAAAATAGGAGGCAGCAAGAGATCTAGTAAAGTTACGAAACCTCTTTGTAAATTTTATCGTGTTAAAAAATTTGTAAATTGTAAATGTAAATGGATAGACAAGAAAAGAGCAACACATAAAAAAAAAAATATATACACTCAAAAAATTATGTAGGTAAATTCCAGTGAATATTCACTTAAAACAAATGAAATTTTATTTAAAAACCATTCCACTGTTTTTTCATTTAAAATAAAAACACATTACAGTCAATTTTAAATGTTAATTTAATGACTAACCAAAACATTAAAAAACTACTGAATATTCACTTATTTTGTATTGAAAAACAGTGAAACTATAGAAGAAATTTTTTACTGCCGAAAATGAATGTAACAGAAAATTCGTTTTTACGACAGTAAATTATATTTTTTAAACTACAGAAATAGTAAAAAAATTAAATCCTCTATAAAATAAATGATTTTTCTTTTAAAATAACTTTACTGATTACTTTTTAAAATAACCTACAAACAGTTAATGACATAATTTTCTTAGTGTATAGAAGATGTATTCGCGTTCAGCATGTTACAATGTACAAGAAACTTCCATTGATGGGAAATTGACAGCAAAATGACTTTTCAACTCACTCTATTGTTGTTATATCGTCGAACTATATTCAATAAATGCTAACTCGAAAAAGCTTACTGTTCAGGAGAGCTAAAAAACTAGTTATTTCGCGTATTATTGCAAAAATAAACAATGTACCTTCCACAAGATGGTTTAAGTATTCTAAACAATTTTTACCTATGCAAAAATTTTCATATTTTGCACTTGTTTGCATATTTTTCAGAGATGGCATTTATTATTATATCAAAAAACAAATATTTTTTTAGAGTTGGCATATTTTGTCGGAAAATAAAAATAATTTTTTTTTGGAAATATTTTTAAATTTTTTTTTTTTTTGGTTTTTGTTATCCTTAGTACGGTAATTGCAAAAACTGAACAAAAAATTACAAATCTTTGCATATTTTTAAAAGTTACTAGCTCCGAAAGCCTTTTAATCTCAGGGTGGTCAACTTTGACACTCTGTAACTCACGCTGTATTGCAATAGGGTCACTCCAAACCAGCTATTTTGAAAGCTTATATCATTGACTTTATTTGCCCCATTCATAATGTTTCAATCTGATAAATAGTTTGAAAGTTACATAAATATAAGCATTTTTTTTTTTTTTGTAAACACTATTTACCGATATTTTTAAAATGGCAATATCTCGAGAACCAGTCATTAGATATCAAAATCTTTACAAGATTCGTGTTTAGCAGTGCAAATGCAATAAGATATGTGGTCTAATTTTTTTTAAAAATTTTTTTGAAAAATTTTTGGAAATTTAAAATGGCATTTATTTCCACCAAAAAAATATGTACTTTGAGTTAGCAGAATAACAAAAATGGATGTAAAACGACAACAAATTATTTTTTTGCTCTGAAATTTTTATGGCAGATAGGTATTACATAGGGTAGCTATTTGCCATCGGAAACTCATTTTCGTCAAATTTGAGTTGGCATATTTTGAATATAGGTTCACGATATGTACAAAGCATGTATTTTGTACGTTTATTTGTTGTTTGTTGAGGTTTTCATTACATTATAGACAAATTGTGGCATTCGAAATGTCCAAATGCATGCAGAACAGTGAACAAAAATGATGTTTCCAATTGGAAAAGTTAATAAAACAAACAAAAAAAATGTCACAAAAATTAAAAGCACCATTTATAGCTTCAAACTCAAAAAATTATGTTATGAAATTAGTAAAATTATCATTACATTTTACAGGACATTTTTTGTCCCTGTAACTAGAATTTTTTAGTAATTTTTATCCTAAAAAAGTAAAATTTGTTTCCATTCTAGCCCCAGTGTTGCCCACAAGCAACATTAACGTATTTTTGATATCGGTTTTCTGTATCCAATAGTTTTATACTGCCCAGTAAAAACTTGGTAATAAGTCCCCATTACCGCCGGCATTCTATGTAATGAGGACTCGTTACCTGCTCGATTACTTCTTGCTAACAAATAATGAGTTACCAATAACCTCATATAGAACCTGTTACTTTTTATTAACAAATAATGAGTTACCGATAACCTAATACAGGACCGGTTACTTCTTCTTAACAAATAATGAGTTACCGATAGCCTCATACAGAACCGGTTACTGGTAAATACGATTTAAAATATTTGTTAAGTTGTCCAAATAAATTTTCTTTATTAAAATTAAAAAGTGCTAAAGAAAATTTAGAAAGAACTTGCACATTTAGCTTAAAAAAGATTAACATATCTCTACTTTTTCTAATAAAACTCCGTTAACAGAAATTTAAATTCAGGAATTCTGATTAAAATTGGGAACAGACAAATTAAAGTTTAGAAAACCAAATTGATATTTAACAAGTAAAAAAGTTAAATTCGGCCTTGCTTGTGATACCCTCCACAATTTCAAAAAGATTATTGCAAAAAACTTTATTTAAAAGGAAATTACTTTTGAAAAAAACTATTTTTTTTGAAAAAAAAAATTTCCGCGAAAAAAAATTTTGTTAAAAAAAAACCGCGATTTTTTTCCTTTTTTTGTCAAAAAATACGTTCGTACTTGTTTAAATACCATTTGGTGTTCAATTATGTTCAAATATGCCAACCAGAAGCCGAATTAAAGCATTTTGTATTTTTAGGTTATGTTGAATGTACTGAAATTTTTGAGGTGTGCTTACATTTTCGTTCATAACTTTTGAACCGCTGAACCGATATCGCTCAAATGCAATACCAAACTTCTCGGGAGAACTTCCAATAAATATGTTAAGTTTCAGTCATCTCTGTGCAATATTTTGTCCGCGTCAGCATTTTCCACAGACAGACAGACAGACAGACGGACAGATGGACATCGCTAGAATGTCTTAAAATCGATCGGGCATCATGAATATATATACTTTATGGGGTCCCAGATCGATATTTCGATGAGTTACAAACAGAATGACAAACTTATATATACCCTCTATCACTAAGTGGAGGGTATAAAAACCTGGATCTAGCTGACACCTGATAGTGATTCATGAGCCTTATTTAGTCTTTACATAATTTCTATTGAAGTTTTCTAAATTTTAATTGGCTTTTTCTAAATTGTAATTGTTTTTCTAGAAATTTTGGGGCGTTTTCCAAATTTTAATTTAACTTATTTGTTTGCATTGTTGTTTAAAGTATGTTAAAGCCGGTTAAAAGGTAAAAAACCATCATAAACAGTATTTCCCTTAAAAACTTACTCTTATATAGACTAAAACTTAAGATGGTGTTTAATGCGGTTTCCATGGGCTGAGCAGCAGTCGCTTCTGTAAATTTGTTATTGGTCCTGCCCTTAGCAGCCAAATGTCCCTTTCTACGATGTTTCAAGATATATAAAATTCGGTATTATTTGAATTTTACAATCAAACATTTGGACGTAAAACATTGGTTCAACGTAAACATTGGTTCCGTTGGCTTTTCTTACATTTAGATTGTAGAAATTTTCCCGCTGGGTTGCTCTTGAAATAACCGCGTTTAACATGAACTTCATCATCCTGACGAATAGGCATGAAGCGAACATTTTACTTTTGACGCAATTCCTTTTTGAGGGAAGGACGGCCAACTTTTAGGACTAATGTGTGCTGCTATTTGGTAGCATTTTTGTAAGGAGTGGGCAACTAGTTATTTTTGGGCTACTGGTAGCTACTTATTTTTAGGACTAATGTATGCTGTTATTTGGTAGCATTTTTGTAAGGAGTGGGTAACGAGTTATTTTTGGGCTACTTGTAGCTCATTATTTGTGGTATTAATGTATGTAGTTTTTCAGTAGCATTCTCGTAAGCGAGTGGGTATGCGGTCATTACTCCAATGACATCGCCATGTTAAAATAATGAGTGTTTCACCAACCTAGTAACTAGATATCACCATCTATTTTAAGGCGAAAACCCCATTACTTGGTAATAGAAGTTTTTACTGGGTGTATTCAGATTTGTGTGATTTCAAAATAACTATATGATTTTCCATTGAACAAAATCACATAATATGTCTATTCGATTACGCAAATTTTTAAATATTTTTACTACAATTGGAATGTTTTGTTTACTTTTTGTATTGAAAATTTTCAGCTGTAGTAAAACTAGTAAAAAACAGTATATTGTAGTAAGGTAATCGAACGGACCTAATGATTTACAAAATCATCTGAAACTGTAGTAGCATAAAGAAAATAATAAAATCATCTCAACTTGCCATGATAAGTTCATGTATCATGAACGTAGCCTCATATGCTATTTACATATATAGACACCCCGAAATCCGTATAAATTTGGATTTCAAATGCAATTAAAATCTATACCGGTTACATATGCCTTTTTGACATTTAGCGGGATTTTGTTCGTGCTGCATTTGCTTTTGATTTCACTTAAAAAATTATGTTAGTAAAATCAACTGAAAATGTCAGTTAAAATAACTACTTTGTAAGTTGTTTTGGGGTCAACTACTTTTTCAGTTAAATCAACTATATAATCAATATATAATTTTTTTTTTCAAAAAATTTTTCAAAAAAAAAAAAATTTAAGACCAAATTTTTTTTTTCAATAAGTTGTGAAAAATAAAAAAACGAAAATTTATTTTTATTTTTGGAAAAAAAACTTTGAAAATTTTTCAGATACAAAAAAAATAAAATTAACTACTTTAAATAACTGTTACTACATCACAGTACTTTTTTGTTAGTTGTTCAAAAAAACGACTTAAAATAACTAACAGAAATAGTTGTTTGATATTTTTCATACAAAAACAACTGACTTTGTAGTTGAAAACAACTAACTACTGTAAAATATACAAATAACTAACATGTAGTAACTTACATAATTTTCTGAGTGTTGTGTACAGAGTTTAAAATTACCCAATTTTAAAAATATTTCGAAAAACAATGATTTTCCTTTTCCGGAGCTAATATTTTCAATCCCACTAGTGGATGTTGGACCACAAAACAAAAAATGTGTTTTTATTTAGAGTTGCTTCTTTAATGCTCGTAATTTCAACAAGTAGGTAACTACGGGTGTAAAATACCTAATAGATATCTTTACCTGGCCGGTAAATTAACATTGAAAACTATAGTTACCTAAGAGTTAAATTTAAGAAATTTTACTTACACGGTAGATATCTACGCACTGATTTTTGCTTTTTCAAATATTAGCTAGTTTTAATTAATTTAAAAAATTAAAACAGAATTGAAAGGAATGATAGAAATTTTGTATTTTTTCTTTACTGCTTTCCACTGTACTGAATATGCAAAAGTGAAAATTTCAAATTGTTGCTTTGAGTTGAAATCATAAAGTTTGTGATGTTATTGTAATGAGAAGGGGTGAATAAATTGTTAGTATTTGGTTTGCCATTCTGGACGTGTTAAATGAAAATATGTTTATCATTTGTTTCAAATTGAAAGCAGAGAATTGTAAGTAAATAGATATGCTTAATAAAAATAAATTTGTTTTGCGGAAAACAAACTATAACCACAGTTTTTCCAAGCAAAATCGTACCTAAAACATGTCATTAAATGTTTAAAACTCATAATGCTACTGACCTTTTTTACCATTTCAGTTGGAAATTACCGAACTTTTTTTTTGCTTAAAATACTTTTTTTTTTTTAATTTTCTTTAAAAATAACTTAAATTTTTTTATTTTAAATTGCGGTAAATAGGCCAACAACATAATACAATTATTAAAAATATACATCTTTTAAATACTGAGTTAATATTACGTTTATATTTTCAGTTAAAAACTAACAAAAAATATTTTTTTTTGCAAAACAAGAAACAATAAAAAAATACTTTTTCAGTAATGTCCAAATATAAACATATATTTTAATCAAAAAATAAAGTTGTACGTTGTAAGTGACTGCTGACGTTTCACGTCCACACACCTAGGCTCTGAGGTCCATTGTGATAGATAGCCATTGCCCTACAGGTCCAATATTTTTGTGGATTAATATCGACCCCAAAAGGCAACTTTCCCGACTTTCGAAATTCGAAAAAAGCTATATTTGCTCCACCCTAGTGTTTAAGCTTTTTCGCATATATAAATATTAATTATGACGATCAAAACTTAGATTAAGTTGTAATGCGTTGTCAACAACCGCAGTCAACATCTATTCTGACAGTCCAGAGAAACACAACAAAATTTAAATCAGTATTTAAATAAGTTACGGTAGCCTTGTTGAAGTTGTAGAATAATAGTTTTGAGAAAAAATGGTAATGATTATGCGCCAAAGACTTTTTTCATTTGAATTAGTTCATATTTCTCTTAAAAATAAGGAAACAAATGTTAACTAGAAAATGGGAAAAATTTAATTATACTTTAGTTGGCCCGTTTTTCTCCTATTTTAATTTAAAAAGGTTTTTGTGTATTCTTTTTAAAAAACTTTGATGTTTTTGGAAGTTGTCTGATTTAACATTTCGATTTTAGATCAAAAAAAACTGAACCTTAATTTTGTCCAAAAAAAGAGCCACCCTAAGAAACTTACTTAAATAAAATGAATTCAAATTGCATTTTCAATCCTATAATTGAATTGTTGCCTTTTAGCACAATTATAAATTCATGAAACTCAATAAGAATCCCACGGAATCTTAATACATAATGCAAGTAATCGTGGTTTGATATTTTCTTTACTGTAAACACTATCTCACACACAAACTGCCCGACAAGAACAAAATAATAGATTGCACGTGACTGTGAAGGCAAATCGTTTTAGGAATTGGAAATTACAATTTAATTTCATATTTTGATAATTAGCTTTTACTGAAGTTTGAATAGCGCACAACATTCATTCGGCAATTATATTAAGTTCAGCATTTTAGGGGTTTCAATTTATTACATTTCTTTGGTTCTGTGAAATGGGTTCCTTTTTCAAAAAAATTAAAAGAAAACTATTTTTTAGACTTTCTCATTGTACAACAACAACAATTTCTCAGAAATGATTAATATGGACTCAAACCGAAATGAATAACAACTTCAGTTATAAAATACAAAGTCCAACAATATATAAAAACAGAATTAAAACTCAACTCATAAGCTACAATGCAATTAAGTAATATTTCTAAGAATTAGAAATACGAAATATAAATTCAAACCTAACGGACATTTTTCAAGACTTGAAAAGTCCTACCAAGGGTTGCAACTCTGAAAAAATCTACTACAGTGTAAGAAATTACAACTGTTTTAGAAAAGGTTACAAATAGATTGATTAAGTTCGTGCTAAACGTAACATATGTATGGGTAATGAAATGTAATATAATTCCCGTCATCTTTTTCACCTTAACGTACATTTAAATAGCTGATTTTAATCTTACACACCTACAGTGACAATCGAAGAGTGCAGACGAAGGAAGGGTGGCTTCTTCCGAAAGCTGTCGACATCTCCACTTAGCCTGTGTTGTCAATTATTTTTTTTCAGATTTTCTCATAGTACAACAAAAATAATTATTTCTCAGAAATAATTAAAATGGACTCAAACCGAAATGAAAAAAACTTCAGTTAAGAAAACTATACTTCATGTACAGAGCTACAATATTGTGCCAATTTTCTTACAAAGAACTAACTTTTCAGAATCTATAGTTTTTAAGTAATTTTTGAGTTAATTAAATTGAAAGAGGTAAATAATGCAAGGGAAAGGAAATATTGTTACTTAAAAGTACTTTTATAATACATTACAGAAAACAGTTTTATTTTTAAATTACTAAAAAGTCTTTTACAACATATTATTAAAAAGTAGTTGCTTTTGGGTTTAAAATAATGCGAATGGTAATGGGAACTCATTATAATAAATGTACTATGTAATGATTACTTTTCATAACTCATTATCGTGTTTTTGCTGGGATATATGAAAGTCTTGAAATTTTTCTATGAAAATATCTTTTCAAATCTGTACATTAAAAAAAAAAATAACTAGAATCTGACAATTTTCCTGTGTAAAAAATCTTTTAGAATATGAAACTTTTTTATAATTTTTTTTTTTTTTTTCAAATTTGACATTTTTTATAGGAAGACGATTTTTTTAGATATTTTATGTAGAAAATTTGAAAATTCTTAGATTTTTTTTCTATAGAAAAAAAATATATCAGACGGAATCTGAGATTTTTATACCCTCCACTCTGGTGATAGAGGGTATATATAAGTTTGTCATTCCGTTTGTAACACCTCGAAATATTGGTCTAGGACCCCATAAAGTATATATATTCATGATCCTCGATCGATTTTAAGACGATCTAGCGATGTTCGTCCGTCCGTCCGTCTGTCCGTCTGTCTGTCTGTCTGTCTGTCTGTCTGTCTGTCTGTCTGTCTGTCTGTTGGAAAACACGCTAACTTTTGAAAGACTTTACGCAGGCTCCTGAAGTTTGGCATATATGTTGGGCATTTACCTGGTCAGGTTGGTATTCCAACCCAGCGAAATCGGTCCAGTGGTTCAAAAGTTATAAGCAAATGAGTGAATTTCGGCAAGGGTTTTTTTTGGAGTTTACGAGATAAAACACACGGTAACTTTCGAACGGAAATTCTGAGGGTGCTGAAGTGTGGTATATATATTTGTCGTTCTTCAGGTCCGGTTCGTTTTAAATTTCAGCCAAATCGGTCCAGTGGTTCAAAAGTTACTAGCAAAACCGTAAATTTCAGATTCGCCTCACCTTAAATTCACGTGTTGAAAACCCGTTAAACATGTTTAAAAAACATTGGTAAGTCACAAAAATATTTTACATCGCATTTTTGTCATTCAAAAATATTTTTACACTTAAAGAAAAAAAATAAACTCGAAAAAAATTTTACACTCAAAAAAAAAATTTAGTAAATTATTTTTTTTTTTTTTTTTTTTCAAAAATTAGTTAAAAAATTAGTTAGTTTACACTAAAAGAAAAAAAAAATACACTCGAAAAAATTTTACACTCAAAAAAAATTTTACACTCAAAAAAAAATTTAGTAAATTATTTTTTTTTTTCAAAAATTAGTATTATTTTTTCACTCTAGAAAATTTACTATAACTTAAAACGGGCATAGTGGAGGGTATTCATAGATTCGGCCAAGTCGAATTTAATTTTTCTACTTGTTTTAAATCTGCTAAATCTCTTGTACGAAAATGTTGCAACAAATGAGGACATCACATGCAAAAATATTCTCAGAAGCTGAGAATTATTTCAGAGTTTCCATCAGAAAAGTGCATACACAGAAAATAAAATCGTCAAATTTAAAGCAACAAACATTAATTGTAAATCAACCAAACATGATATCAACCAAACATTTAGTAAAAACGGCCGCCTGTTAGTCCATAATACAAAATTTCTATTTTGTTTTCAACAAACTTAGTCAAGTAATTTTATTTCAAAATTATTTTATAATGTCAACAAAATAGTTTTTGTGTTTCTTGAATTTCTTTGTTGAAAAAAATAAAATTTTTTACGCTTGTCAGATCAACAAATTGTGTTTGTTGAATTTCTTTGTTAAAAAAAAAAATTTAAGATTTTGTACGTTTGTCAATACAATTAATAATTTTAGAGAACTATTACAAACTCGTTTATCAATTTGTTTTACATTTTTTTCAACAATAAATATTTACAAACGTTAGTTGATATCACAAATTTCCATATAGGAGCACTTTCAGTGAATAAGTTAATTGTATTCACAAATTTGGGGGTCAATATAACAATTCGTTTTTTTCTGTGTAGAATTCTGGCATTTTTTTTATAGAAAGAATGTCTTAGATAAAAAAAATGCCTAAGAAGCTGAAACATTTCTTAAAGGAAAAATATTGTGGAATCTAAGATTTTTTTCATTAAAAAAGTTCATTTTTTTTTTTTATTAAGAAAGTTCTAAAAATTGATTAATTTTTTATATGAAAAGTGAATTCTAAATATTTTTCTACAGGCAAATGTTTTAGGATTGGGGATTTTTACATATATTAAAAATATTTTTAATATAAATTTTCTAAATCTAATACTTTCTTTATTATTTTTTTCGGAATCTTGTACTTTCTACAAAGAAATTGTTTAAACTAAAAAGGGTCTAACATTTGATGTAAATCGGTCTGGCATGTTTTTCTTTGAGAGAAATATTTTTTAAGTACAAAACTTTTTTGGAGCTTTTTAATATTTTTTAAAAAAAAGTAGGATTTTGTTGTAGCATAAGTAGTTCTATTAGGGTGGTGCGGTTTCCAACAATGTGCTCAGATCAACTATTAATAGTGAGATAAAGTTGTTACAAGATATTACAAGCATTTTAAAACAAAACTGATCAAAGTCTGTCAAAATCGGTGTCGCATTAATTCACGGACGTATACAGGGATGGGGGTGTCACAAGGGGCGCGTGCCCCCCTTTTCGATTTCGAAACTAAAATGCACCTTGTAATTTCGAATCAATTATTCGAATTTTTTGGGATTTCTGATTTGGAATCAGGAGACCCAAAAGTGCAGTGGAATCCCAAAAATGCTATTTTATAGGTTTTTTTTTTACTTTTAACCGCTAATATCTCTAAACCGGTTCTTGCTACAACAATTTGAATGGCAGATCAGGGAACAGGATACCAATATAGGGGGTCGAATATTGTTTTAAAAGAAAAGTTTATTTTTTTATTTTTTCATAAATACTCTGATTTTTGAAATAAACAAATTGTTTAAACGCCAAGATTCTACTACACTTTTTCTTTTTATTAAAATTCTGAGATTCTGAGATATTTATTTTTATTTATAGAAAATTCTTGGATTATGGAAAGTTTTTGTATACAACAATTTTCTGATTTTCTGATAATAGACTTTAGGTTCTGAGACTTTTTCTTTAAAAAAATCTTAGATTTTGAAACTTTTTTATAGAAAAATCATCTCATGGTACCTGGAAACAAGCTTAAATCTTTTATTTTTTTTTTTTTCAGAAAATTTTTATATCAAAATCCACAAGGAAACCCAAGATTTTGTTCATGAAAATAAACCCTATTACAATTTGTCGCTGCATTTTATATTCATCAAAATAATGATGTTGCTGCAGATAAAACTTTTTTATTATGATTTTTTTTTTTTAATAAAAGGACCTTGCAATGCATTAAAGTAACAGACAAAGGAAGTGTAACACAGTTTAATCAAATTATATTTAGTTTCTCGTTTATTTGCATAATTTTCATGTTAGAATTTTAACATAATTCTACACTCAAAATAATTCTGCAGTAAAAATATTAGTAAGTGATTTGGTACCAAAATCTACTAATAAGTTACTAATTACCAGTAGTACGGTAGTTTTTTAGTATCTTCAAAGTACTAAAATTAGTAATTTTTACTGGTTTTGAATAATATTAGTAAAAAATTTTAGTATTGATTACCAACGCCTGCACTAGATCATTTTGGACTAAAAAATTAGTTCATTAGTAAAATTTTTAGTATTGAATACCCACGTTTTTTTTTGGGTGTACTTGTTAATGCCAAAACATTTACACAATATGTATATATCAGGCATTCCACACAAAACATAGAAACATTTTCTTGTAAGTCTGTTTTTTTTTTTTTTTTTTTTGAAAAAACGTTTAGATTTTTATGCAAAAAATATTTAAAACGGTTATGTACGTTATTTTTATTAAGGAGGCAAAAATATTTAATTGTTGGATAGTTGTATGAAAGTTGATATTGATTACAGTGCCCCGAACTCTTTAACTTTTATCAGATACTGGTTTTTGATATTTAATTGTGACTTAAACAAAATTAACCTTTTTAAATTATTTAGACCACATTTTGAATTATTGAAATAAGAATTTCGATAAATAGAAAATTTAGATTTTAGTATCCTATTGTTACTAATTTATTCAAGAAATTTTTTTTTTGTGCTGAACATTTGGTGTGCAATGGCTCAGATGTATTTACTTGTCGCAATACACATACACACATATGAGCCATTCCACACCATATGTTCAGTAAAAAGGTTATGTCCTGTCAATGTAAAATCAATTGCCGGGTATTCGCCCTTGGGACACTTGTAAAAAACAAAAATTAAATTAAGGTTTAGCCAAAAAAAAGCGTGATGAAATATTGAAAATTTCAGAATTTTTCGCCTTTTGATTGAAAAAGTAAAAACTGGAAAATTTTCAGAAGAAGTTCTGAATTTTTCAAATTAAATTTAAACTTTATCAAAAAACATTCCACATCTTTTTTTACTAATGTTTAAAAAAAGTTAAAGTATATTTCTATTTGTTCTGAAATTTTCAGAATAAAAATTTTCAAGATTGCACTATGCTAATTTTAAACCATAATATGGTATATAACGTACGCCTATGAGTAATATAAATAAACAATATTTTAAATAGAGGTGGGTTCGTGAGTGAGTTTTTATTAACCATCACGCTAGCTCATAAAAGAAAAAGTTTAATCATGCACTATACTTTATTTTACATACGGCTATGACGCTCACGTGATTGGAAAAGAAATAAGTCACGGCTAAATGTTCACGTGAACCTGAATAAAATTAAAAATATCGTCCGTGAATAAACTTTTCCTTCATTAGCATGCGTGATTGTTAATAAAAACTCACTCACGATCTCATCTCTATTTAAAATATTGTTTAAGTTTTTATTACTCATACGCATACGTTATATACCCCCATCACAGACTAACTGTCACATAAGTGACAGGTGTCAAAAAAGTAGTCTTGAACCATATGGTTAATATTATCAAATTACTCTACGAATTAGGTTAGAAAGAGAAAGCTAATATAACGCGCCATAAGAAAAGTAGATGCCAGATCGTTTTTTATTGTTTCACTCACTCCTAAGTCGTAGAAAGTGTTGCCTTCTTAGCTTAAAACTAGCTAAAAACCGCTAAGTTTTCTCCTAAAATCGCTCAGTTTTTTCTTATATTTTGTTGTAAAACTCTACTGTCGAGTCTCTATATAGTCAGTGCCCCATTATGGTATAAACTTAGCGCAGTCAAAACTTTAACATAATTTTTCATAAAAACAAGGCAAAGCACACTTTTTTAAATTTCAGAACAGATAAAAATTTACTTTAGATTATTTTTAAATATTAAAAAAAAAATTGTGGCAAGTTTTTGATAAACAATATTTCAATTTAAATTTGAAAAATTTAGTATATCTTCAAAAAATTTTCGATTTATTTTTTAATCGATAGCCTATACAAAAATCTATAAAACACTATTATTGTAAAGACATCACTGTGTTTAATTTAATTTGAATAAATAATGAAATAAAGATTTTTTTGGCAAAAATGCAAAACTTTTCCACTTTTGACCTACAAGAACCTTTTTTGACAAAACCTAAATTTTATTTTCGGTATTTACAAGTGCCCTAAGGAACAAATAGTTTTCCATAGATATCTTATTGAAACCAATATAAATTTTCTATAGTAGAACAGCTGGTGTGGAATGCCTCATAAATTTCTTGTTTTGCAAATTTTCTTGTGTTCGACTATTGTTTTCTATGTGTTGATATTGTTGCTCTAAACTTGCCCTACATATTTTATTCGTTCCCTCTCATATATCTAAACACAAATACATGCAAACAGAATCGCATTTATACATATTTATGCGCATATATGCATACATATTTATAAAGTGTAAATGCACATAAACAATTGCATGTAAATAAGCGTGTCCCGTCTTGGGTATTTTTAAAATCAAACCACCAAAACGATGCACCCTAAAAAAAATATTAAAGAATCTTTAGATTTAATTCTGAAAAATAAAGTAAAACTAAAATCAGACTGATAAAATATTTCAATACAGTTATTCTAAACTTTACCAGCTGAAAAGAGTTATTTGACATAATTTAAAATTTTTAGTGCGCCAGGACACCATAATTTGCATACATACATATATGCAAATTTAAGTGTTTTATTATTTTTTTTTACTTACTTTTTCCCACCAACAGAGTAAAAACATTTTAATGCTGTCAGTTTAAGCGAAAACTAAAATTTATTACAAGTAAATTCATGTTTTCGATGCAAGAAAGAAAAGGGATTTGTAATGTTGTTTTTTCCGTTAAACCTTTTTACAAATAAAAGATTTATGATATAACTACTAGAAAGAATTCTTTTGTGAATACAAAAATACAAAAAAAAAAAAAATGTAAAAAAAATCTCGTGAAACTACGTACATATTTAAACAAAACAAAAAGTAGTAAAATCTGTGTATTTTTGTTATAACCCGATTAAAAAAAATATAAAAGCAAACATCTGTATTTAGTTTTTAAGTTTTGTTGGAGCAGGCGCGGATCCCACCAAACCGAATTCGAAAGAAAAAAAGGAAAAAGAAAAACAGGAAGGAAAAGAAAGAAGAGGAAAGGAGAGAGAAAAAAAGTTAAAGTAAAAAGGAAAATTAAATAATCTGAAAAAACGTTTAAGATTCTTAAAATTTTTCTAAAGGAAAAATGTCTCATACTCTTCGAATTTTCTTTATGAAAACATTTTTGAATTTTTCTAGAAAAAAATTAAAAAAATAAATATGAATAATTTGCGAACTTTTCTATTGGAAAAACTTTAGCTTTTTTTTACACAAAACATCTGAGAATCTGTAGGAGAATCTTCTATGATAAATGTCTAAGAATCTTAAAATTTTTCTAAAGAACAAATGTATCGGAATGTTTAAATTTTTCTAAATAAATAGAGTCTCAGAATATTACAAAATTTTCTATAAAAAAAATATGAGAATTTTTCTCGACAAAAAATTTGGAAATTTTTGTATACGAAAATTTGAAATTTTTCTTTTTTATTTTTCTTAGAATTTTTAAAAAAAAGTCTGAGAATTTTCCTATTGGAATAATCTGAACATTTTTATAGAAAAATCTAACAATTCTTCTTTGGAAAAAATCTGAGAAGATGGGTAAAAAGGAAAGAAAGGGAATTTATGTGAGAATTTTTCTTAATGAAAAATGTCCAAGAATCTCAAAATGTTTCTATAGGAAAAATGATTTTGAATCTTTGAATTTTTTATAGGAAAAAAAATTTTTCTTCAGGGAAAATTTCAGAATTTATTAGAATATTTCTATAAAAAAAAATACACAGAATATGCAAATTCTTTTATAGGAAAAATATTTTTGAATCTCTAATTTTTTCTATTTAAAAAATGCCTCAGAACGCAAGACTTTTTTTTAAGAAAAACGTCTCAGATTCTGAGATAATGTTTTAGAATCTGTGATTATTTCTCTTTAAAAGATGTCTCAGAATCTAAAACTTTTTATAGCAAAAGGTAGACCTTTTCTGTAGGAAAAAATTCTTAGAATCCTTAAAAAAAATTGTTTAGAGTCAGAGACTTTTTTATAGAAAAATGCCTTAGACTACTAATTCTTTAGGGAAAAGTATCCAGGAATCTGAAAAAAATTCTTCATTGTGAAATTTTTCTATTCGAAAAATGTTTCAGAATCTAAGTCTTTTTCTGTAGGAAAATGTCTGTGACTCAGAATCTGAGACTTTTTCTATAGAAAAAATGTCTCAGAATCTTAGATTTTTTTGCAGAAAACATTTCTTAGATACTCAGAATTTTCGATTAAAAATATGTCTTAGAAAATGTTTGAGAATCTTAGACTTTTTCTAAGGAAAAGTGTCTCAGAAAACAATACTATTTCTACACTCAAAATAAATTCTCTGTCCAATCAGCAGAAAAATCTGCTGAAAATAACCCCATTTTGAGCCATATAAGAAATCTGCTGATTTTAGCAGACACGGTTTGCTAAATATCTGTCATAAGAGGTGAATAAATATAACAAGAAAAAAAAACATACGGCGCCAGCCAGCATCGAACTCGCCACCTTCCGATTTGAAAGTACACTTCTTAACCACTACGCTACGGAAGCTTATACTTTTATCTGGCGTTTTAGTTATTAAACATGTGTGTTTTTCGACAGCAGAGAAATCTGATTTTAGCAGAAATATCTGCTGATTTTAGCAGAAAAATCTGCTGATTTTAGCAGAACAATCTGCTGATTTCAGCAGAATAATCTGCTGATTTCAGCAGAACAATCTGCTGATTTCAGCAGAGCAATCTACTGACAATCTGTTCTGCTTTTTTTTTATATAAAAAAATTTCTTGAAAAAATAATGAAATTCAGTAAACAAAATCATTATAAACATAGTAAAATGTCTGTTATTTTCTTAAACTGAATGACAGAGATTTTAGTAAAAATATCCTTTTCAGCAGAACAATCTACTAAAAGATTGCTAATTCAAATTGAAAGTCGTTTTACAGATTTTTTGACAGAGTTTTTCTTTTGAGTGTATAGAATAATGTCTCAAAATCTAATAAATTGCCGCGAAAAATTTTAAATAGCATTAAAGTCCTCAATTTTTCTAATCTCAGGCACTTTCAAAAAACTTGTGTTCAAATCCTGAAAATTTTGGTGTAGTAAGAACGTCTCGGTATCTTAGACTTTTTCTGTAGAAAAACATCTCCAAAATTTGCTTAGACATTTTCTAGAAAATTTTTGTTTTTAGAAAATTTGTTTTCATAAAAACTTTAATAGTTGTTTTTTTTTTTAATTTAATTTAAACTTTTTAAAAAAAAAGCTCTATTAAATTAACAATATAATGATATTTTTTAGTTTTGTCAATTATAATTCTCAATCGTTTGAATTGTATAAAAAACTAAAAAAAATAACTCTTAAAAAAAAACTTAAGATAAGTTTCTTGAAAAAGGATGACAGCAAATTATTTCTGTAAAATTACAAAATAATCTGCTAGAAATATGTTTAAAAATACGTTTAAAAATGTAATTTTGATTGCAACTAAAAAAAATTAACACTTTGAATAAAAGAACTTAGAATTTTCTTCAAAAAATCATGACAGCAAACTATTTCTGTTTATTTAAAAAAAAAAGTCTGCTTCAAATATATTTAAAAATATTTTGAAATTCAGCAAACAGAATCAGTTAAAATGCAGTAAAATTTATGTTATTTGCAAAAACTGAATGACAGAGATCTTAGTATCCTTTTTAGCAGAAAAATCTTTTGAAAGTTTGCTAAATCAAATTGAAAGTCGTTGTACTAATTTTTTTAACATAGTTTTTCTTTTGAGAAAAAAATATTTTTCTACAAGAAAGAGTAGATCGCTTTAAAATTTGAATGTGGTACAATTTCAAGTTCTTGGAAAAATGTTAAAAAAATTCAATGTTTATAAAAATATGCGTCATATGCATTTATACCAAAATACGCAAAAATACACTCAAAATAATAACTCTGTTAAAATACAGATATACTCTGCTGAGCCAGCAGAAAATACCATAGATTTCCAACCAGCAAGATTTTTTGTTATTTTATGAAGAAAACTCTGTAAAATGATTTTGATAAATAAAAAGTGTAAATTTACAGAATTAACTGCAAAATGTTGATGAAAACGACCAGAATTTTTTCAAGACGCATGTAATAACTTCACGCAAATAAAGGCAAATGCCATCATTTAAATGCGGTCGCTTAAATGTTTCCCACGCGAATGTTTAGCTTTGTAGAAATAATTTATAAACTCGCTAGATCTTCTCACGGTTTTTTTTCATAAACTTATTATTGTCAGTTCCACATTTGAGCGGGGTCATTCCAATAAACACTTTTATAAAAGTGAAATGGTTTAAAAATGCCTTGACTTCCTTATATATCTTTTAAATGCGCTTGATATGGCTTTTAAAAACGGTCACTTTTTGATTCCAGATCAATTTCTCCTTCCTAAAGTGCAAGAGTACCTCCAATTTTACACGACATCCTCGTAAAATTTATGAGCTTTTATTGTAATTTAAGACGCTTTTTAAATAGGGGTTGAAATATTAGGAAGTTTTTTGAAGAGATTTTTATTTGAAAACTGTATTACAGAGCGGCAAGTAAAATTACAGATGAAATTTAGTATTTTGGTTATGAGAAAAAAACAATGTAGTTTTCCAAAATATTTATTTTAGCCAAAAACTGTTTATTATCTGTAAAATAAAGATTACAAAGTATAATTACAGACAAAATTTTGTTTTTCGGTCACAAGAAAATACAAAGTATTTACTTAAAATCTGTATTTCGGCAGATAACTTTGTCAAATATCTGTCGAATTATGATTACAGTCATTTTACAGAGTATTTTACAGAGTTATTATTTTGAGTGTATGCAAATAAAAACCGATGCAATTTTACTGCAAATTTTCTGATTCGAATAAATATTTATTTTGTATAACGTTTAAATTGCCGCGTAAAAAAATACATTTTAATTCAAGTACTTACCCCATCAATCATTTATCAAGCTCTATCAAATAATCAAAAATTTATTAAATCGGTGATCCGCCAGTTACATATCCCATACAACTTGCTTATAATCAATACATTTCCATCTCCAAAATAACACACCTCCCAAGTTAAAAGATAAAAAATCGGATGTTTTTGATAACTTATTTTACTCATTGATTTTAACATTAGTTTATAATTGCTTGTAGTATTATTCGATTGTAGAGTTTTTATCTTGTGCATTTAATTTTTCATGTTTTTCTTTATATATATCAGTGAAAACAATATCCATACATACATATTTTGGTATTGACATTGTCCTATTTGTTTTCGTGTTGCTGCATCTGTTGTTATTTTCTATTGTTGATGTTTTTTGTACTTTTAAAGTGGACTTGTCATGAAAATTTAAAGCGGAAATAAACGAGATTTTTATTAAATACGTGTGGGTACATTTATATCATTGATCATATACAGACAATTGAATAGTTCATGCGAATACGGGCGAATAGACAATTTTTTTTTAATAATTTTTATTTTTTATCACAAAGTCATTTCTTTAGCAAAGCTGTAAGGTACTCTGTAAAATTTTTTGTAAAATTTTGACTTTTTGATCATTAAAATCCGCTCATAAAATCTGCTAGTGTTGAAAAATTCAAGATCTTCTAAAATTTGATTTTTGAGCTTTAACTGGAAAATTATTTTGCGGAGGTCTTATTTTTTTTTATTAAATATTTTATCGCCTACATTTATTTTCTCTTCTTAAAAAACAAAACATTTCTTTTAGATTTAAGATAAAAAGGAGATTTTTTTTTAAATAATTTGAAAATTTATTCAACTTTTCTTTAAAAAATCTTAAATTTAAAGTTTTTGGATGCTAAATCATATTTATGCAGAAAAATTCTAAGATTCTAACGCATAGAACATTTTTGTTAAAATTCTACGATTCTGAGATATATACATCATAGATGGGAAAATTTCATTACCATTGAAATTTAATTACCATTGGTTGATATCAATGGTAATGAAAAAAAATTCATTACCATTTAATGGTAGTTAAATTTTTTTAATTGAAAAAATGATTACCAATGGAAATGAAATGCACCAATTGTTGAAAAACACCAATTATAATTGGTTTCAAAACCATTGGTTTGCACATTTTTGTTTTTTTGAAAAGTTTTAAATTTAAACATCAAAGTATGTTTTTCAAAAGAAATATGAACATGTTAAAGACAAAAAACAAAACGCAAATAAAAATTTCAAATACTGCGTTATGCAAAGGCAATCAACGTGTTTTTTGGTTTATAAAATGTGAAAAACTACACATATAAACACCATATAACAAAAAACAACAGATATTTCCAAATATTAACGATTTTGACAATATTGTGACGACTTTTACAAATAGTTATTTTTAAGTGATGCCATCCATACCAATGGTAATTATTTTTTTTTTTTTAATTTTCATTAGTAATTAAATTGATTAGTAATTTAATTGGTTCAATTGATGCAACCAATGGTAATAAAAAAAATTTCATTACCATTGACAGCAATTAAATGGTAATTAAACCATCAATTAATTGGTACCTTTAATTTATTAGTCCCATCTATGACATACATACATATTATTTTAAAAAAATAAAGATTTAGAGACATTTTTGGAACGAAAAACTGCAGGAAATTTTTTTAGTTTTACAGTTTTTGAAGAAAAAAAAAAAAATCCCAAGACATTTTTATTATAAAAAGATCCTTACTCACTTCCGACTTAAAAATAATATTCGCATAGAAAATTCTCAAATTTTGAGATCTCTTTTTGTACCAAAAAACTCTATATTTCTGAGAAATTTTTCGTGTAGAAAAATTCTCAGATTATGTAAATAAAATTATATATATTATATAAAAAAATCGTAAGAAAAAAAATATTAAAATCAAACAGAAACAACTTTAAAATAAACAAAGTTTGCTTCTACTTGTTTTAAATTCATTTTTTTTTTAAATGACCAAATAAATGCGGGCATGTTAAAATTAAAATTGTTCTACTTTAATTTAAAATTACAATCAATATTGATTTAACGTTGATATAATTTTGTTTTTATGAAGTCTTAAACCAGAGCTTCGAACGAATTAATTCTATTGAGAATTAATTCCCAAAAAGTTCAATTCTGTTTTAAAAAGTTTTAAATTATCATTCCTTACTAGCATTCAACGCGAATTAATTTAAAGGCTTAATTCTCAAAGCTTAAATCAAATTGAATTAATTCCCAAGAGAATTAATTCCTTGCAAGCTAATCATTCAATTGAATGATCAAAATTGTCCATCATTCAAATCTATTACAAATTGAATGATGATTTTTTTATTTCATTCCCTTTATATTTTCAAAAATGTGTTGCTTGTGTGCATTTTAAGCATCTTCGTGTGTAAACGATTGGCTGCTGTTTTGTCGACGTCTCGTCTGCTTCTTCCCACACAAGCGTAAATGTGTGTGTATGTGTGTTGCGCTTCACTGTTTAAAATTGAATGATAAGAAAATTTCACCATTCAATTTGTAGTAGATGGATTTGGATAAAAAAATAGTTCATTCCTTAAGAATGATCATTCTTAAGGAATGAATTCTTGAAAGTTGAATGATTTTAGGGAATGCCAAATTCTATTTTTTTAATTCGAATTAGAAAATTGAATTAAAGAATTAATTCTTTAGAACCTTTGTCTTAAACCAATAATGTTTAGTATATTTAACAAAATGTTTTTAGAATAACCACCAAAATATTTTTAGAATAACCCACCTAGAATAAGGTATTTGGTTATTGTACCGCAAGCAATAAAGATATGGACATTTTAAAAAGCGATTATGAAAGTCATTTTCGTTATATAGGCCAACAACTGTTAAAATTCCGTTTCAAACTATATATATTTCGAAAATCAGCCGGTACAAACACAAAGCGAAATTTCATCGACGCTTTTAAAAATGTTCATATCATAATTGGTTGCAGTACAATAGCCAAATACAATTATTCTAGGTAGGTATCGATTGCCAACCCTGAAAAAAACTGATTTTACAATGGGATTTAGTGTATACGAACTAGCTTTATGGGTGTCGTAAATACCAGTTAAACTAAAAAAAAAATGTATTAAAAAAACTTTTTCATGAAAAAAAAAATCGCGAACAAAAAATATTTTTCGTGAAAAATATCACAATATCATGGTTTGTTGTGGGAACTTACGAGAGTTTAATAGGTTTAAATTTAAAAATTATAGCAAAAGTTTAAAAAAATCGTTTTTATTGTACTTGTGCATCAAAATTTTAAATTGGAAATATCGCGAATACGAGCGCCAACTTCGAAAAACGGCTAGCACCATTGAATTCAGCGAACTCAAACTAACTTTACCAGTAGGGTGACAAGCTTGTTAAAAAAAAGTGTCAAATTTGAGCACAGTGTTTTTATTGCCTGCTTAAAATAGGATAGCTTATAAAGCTATCCTATATGTACTTAAAAATTATTTTTAGTTTTTTTTCCTAATTATAGTATACTGATAACTCGTTGGGATCATACTTCAAAATTTTAGTATAGTAAAAATGCAAGCAAATGTGCATTTGGCTGCTTTTGTTGGATACAATTTGAAAAGTTCACTCATAGCCAAGAATATGCCAAAGAAAAACCACTTATACGAACCAAGGATAACGAATGAAAAAAAAAATAAAATAATGTGTATGTGTGGTATGTGTTTGGCTTTTACAACTATGTTCACATACATACATAATGTAAAAGATAAGCAGTTATTTGAAAAAAAAAAAAAATCAAAAGAAAAAAGAAAAACACGACGAACAACATGTTATAAAGAAAAATCGCTTTTGAATACATTTTTTGAATAAGTATACATTCTTACATTCATTCATTCAATTGTCGAATGTGTCAGTATATGAAAGTAGTTGGTTTGAATGCACCATTGAAGAATGAGTTCTTCCTTTTTAATTTTTTTGCATTTTCTTTTTTTTTTTTTTTTCTTTTTTTGGTTAGCAAGATGGAAGAAAAGAGTTTATTTCTTCCTTTAAGAAAAGAAATCTTATTTAAGTGTAAGAAATAAAAAATAATAAAAAGATAGATAGATGGTTAGATATACGTTTTACTTATACTATATGTATGCGATTTTCTTCTCTTTTTTCACTTAATTTTTGCATAAAAAAAAATAATGTTTTTTTTTTCATAATAATGGCGCTACAAAGTCTCGTCTGAAGATGAAATTTGTATTGTAAATTATTTTTTTTTCTTCGTCTTATTTTGCTCCTTCTGGTTGTTTTTCATCTTTTTTTTTTTCTTGTAGAAATCTTTGCATAAGTCATATATCAACGTGGTGTGGTGATGGTTCATACTAAAAGTACATGTATGAATAAAAGAATACACATCAAAAAGTGTGCTCAAAAATACTCAGTACTTAACACAGAAAAATCAAGAAATAACAAAAATATGTAAAAGAAATGTATAGTGCAAAAAAGTGGAAATAGTAGTTTTACTGCATAATTTGCAAACAGCAGGAGTTGACTGACATGTCATATGACAAACAAAACGGATATGAGCTTAAAATGTTGGCACGTTAAAAAAAATGAAAAAATCTGAAGAAGAAGTTGAAGACGAAGTACAAACATCTCACTCTACGCCAAACAACGTTGCGTATGAATGATGGCAATTTTCTTGGCTCATAGTCAACCGTATATGCATGTATGTGTATAAGTTCATATGCAACTTCATCTAGAACAAATGTATATGAGTATATATAGCGATAAACAAACTTATTTGGACGCCCAGAAATAATAACTTCATAAGACGATTCAAAGGAAATTAAATTAAGCTTTTCACATGTACGATTAAATTAAAAACAAAAAGGAAACATAAAAGTTTGTGTGAAAACACCAAAAAGCATCATAATATTAAAATTGTTTGCTTACTAAAATATGTATGTGTACGAGCTACACATATTACTACATAGATTGATTTTTACTATATTCTTCAATAGCAAATTCTTCTACATATGTCCTGTTTTCCTAATTCGTGTAAAATTTCCCTCATGAAGCATGTGAAATGATTTAATTCCAGAAACGGTCGAATTTTTTGTTTCATATTTTTCGATGCAAAAACTTCTCATCTCAACCATTCGCTCAAGACTTTTCAGTAGAAAGGATGATAAACTGATTGGTCTAAAACTTTTTGGCAAGGTGTAGTCCTCCTTCCCAGGTTTGGGAATAAAAACAACCTTGACATCGCTCCAAGATGATGGAACATACCCATAAGCCAGGCTGGCTCTGAAGATATTTTTAAGAACCTTCACTAGGGTATCTCCACCACTCTTCAACATCATACACTCAAAAAATTATGTCATTAACTGCTTGTAGTTTATTTAAAAAGTTTTCCGTTTAGTAGTTTTTAAAAGAAAAAACATTTGTTTGATGTTCAGTTTTTATTAATGACTACTTCAGTCCTTTGTTTCAAAAATAACACACTAAAAAATAAAGACTTTCATTAACATTTAATTTTTAAAGTCATTTATTTTTGTTCTGTAAGTAAAAACCAGACATGAGCTCAAATGTATTCCCTTCTTCGCTTACACCAAATCATTCGCTTCAGAGTACACTATTTTCAGAGTACAGTGTTTGCGAATGAGAATGTTTACTATGATGCTAAACAACAAATTAAAAAATTTGCTGTGCTTGTTTAAACGAACACGAAAAATGTCGTGTTTGAACGATTAGAATGAAACAAACGTTCGTTTTTAGAATAACAAACATAGTAGAGATTATAAAAATAACACTGTGTTATAGAATATTTTTAACACACACTGATCGCTTAGAATGTTTTTGTAAAAAAATGTTTTAAAAAAATTGTTGGAAAACTTATTATAAATATGGGGGTAGTAAAAAAAAAACGTTTTGATGAAAAAGTAAATTATGCTTTGTGAAAAAATGTATTAGGATGTATGTATGTATAAGAAAAATATGCTAAATAATGCTGTTAGTTTTTTGTTTGTCTTTTTACACTTGCTCGTACACACACACGCACAATCTTATTGTGTCGTTGAAACAAATCATAAACACTGTGTTTTTTTTTTTAACTAAAAGTATTCCCAACAACAATAAGTACCGCTTTAAAGTTTTTTACATTAGGGTGGAGCTAATTAGATCTATTTCGAAAACGTCGGTTCCGTAAATTTGCCTTTTAGGGTTGACATTAACACATTAAAATATTGATCCTATGAGACAATGGCCTTGGCTTCAAAATCGGAGAGTTCCGAACAAAGTAAAAAAATATATTTTTTTTCTTAAATTATTTAATATTCGGACATTACTTAAAAAGTGTTTTTATGGTAATTTTTTTTTGTCTTTAAAAATTTGTTTTTGTCTGTAAATTTTTTTTCTTGTTTTGCAAAAAACTATTTTATTATTTCTTGTTTTGCAAAAAATATTTTTAATTCGTTTTTTGCTGAAAATAGTATAACGTCATGTTGACTCAGTTTTGAGAAGATGTTTATTTTTATTTGTCGTTTTGTGTAATTTTGCCTTTAATGCAATTTGAAATTAATTTTAAGAAAATAAGTTGTTTTTAAAGAACATTTTTTTAATTTCTTTACAGAAAAAAAAATGTTTACCATAAAAACACATTTCAGTAATGTCCGAATATAAACTAAAGGCTGGGTTAGCTACCCGTAACTGTCCCCCTACGTAGCGTAGTGATCAAAATCAAATAGAAAATCACAGTCTGCAAAGAAGAATAATTGCACTCATTTGTTCTTATATAACGAAAATCTCTCTACGCTAGTTTACGGTTGAGGGTGCATAATATTTTATTAGCCTAAATATTTAAAAAAAAAATTAAACAATTTTTTTTCACCGACGTTTTCGAAATTCGAAAAAAGCATAATTTGCTCCACCCTAATGCACATACAAAAAAATAGACAAACTTTCGGTATTAGCAGAACAGTTGAAAATTTTGTAAAAAAAAAAATGTATTTGGTCACACACTACATATTTCATCATTATAGGTACTAACATTTTCTGCAAAACATTTTTTTTCCCACAATGAACATTATTTTTCGAAATAGAAAAAGAATTTTTCAATCCACCCTAATATTTATTTTTATGTATTAAAATTTTTTTTATCCACTCTTATTTATAAATTAATTTTCCCCATACTTATTTTTTATTTACCTCTTCATTTATGCTACATAACAAAATGGTTATTTTAATTCGCACTTGCATACATACATATATTTTTTTTATAAAAGAATTCCCCCAAATAGCCAAACAATATTTTTTTTTTTTTTATAAAAATCATTCTATATACACGCTTCAGAGTACAGTATTTTCAAATCATTGGCTGTCTATGTACTCCCTAATTGGTTCATTCGTGTTACGAATGTCGTTACACTTGTGTGTGTAGCTTTCTCTTGCACTGTGAGCATAGAATGAAAAACTCATTCGTGTTGAACGATAAGAATAGAATATTGTCCACATTCTAAATTTTTTAGAATGTCTCTAAACGCATTTTAACACCATCCGTGCACATGTCTGGTAAAAACTACTGATTATTCTTTTAATTTTCAATGATTTGTGTAAGCAATTTTTTTTTAAATTGTTGGTATTTTTTAATGAAATATCATTAGTTTTTACCTACACAAATCAGTTATTTTTTTGTAGAAAAAAAATCAAAAAATTATTTATAGAAATATAAAAACATGTTTGTATCAAGTGACTTTGGCACGATGGGTAGAGTGCCTGGCCAGAATGTAGTTGATTGCGGGTTCGATTCCCCAAAAATTTTATTAAAAATTTTTAAAAAAATATTTCAATAAAAAATTGTAAAAAATTACCTACAAAATCATTAATTTTTATTGTTTTCGTAGGTTATTTTTTTGAAATTTGTTGGTAAAAATAACAGAACTATCATTAATTTTTAATGTTTTCGTTGGTTATTTTTTTTTTGAATTTGTTGGTAAAAAAGAGTGAAAAAACCGTAATTTTTTAATGTTTAATGTTATTTATTTTAGAAAATTTTGTCAACAGTAAAAATAAATGTTGATGTTTTTAAAACAAATGAATAATTACTGGGATGGTTTTCAATTGTTTATTCACTGGTTTTAAGTGTGTTTTTCATTTGTTTTTGCCTACAAAATATTTTGAGTGTAGGATATATACCATCTGGTCAAGGGAATTTATAGTTATCAAAGGAAGATAAGGCGTACCTGATCGATTCCTCAGAAACTACCCTAGATGCTATATACCAGTTCCTACAAGTAGTATTACCAACAGGACTCTCAGTAATACACTCAAAAAATTATGTAGGTAAATTCAAGTGAATATTCACTTAAAACAAATGAACTTTTATTTAAAAACCATTCCAGTGTTTTTTCTTTTAAAATAAAAACACAATACAGTCAATTTTAAATGTTAATTTAATGACTAACCAAAACATTAAAAAACTAGTGAATATTCAGTTATTTTGTATTGAAAAACAGTAAAACTATAGAAGAAATTTTTTACTGCCGAAATTAAATGTAACAGAAAATTCGTTTTTAATACAGTAAATTATTTTTTTTAAACTACAGAAACAGTAGAAAATAAGAAGTCCATAATAAAATTAATAATTTTTCTTTTAAAATAACTTTACTGATTACTTTTTAAAATAACCTACAAACAGTTAATGACATAATTTTCTTAGTGTATCTGTATTTATCGTTGTCACTTTGCATCCTGGAAAGTGAGTAAATAACAGAATATCTTTGACCTCCTGTTGGTTGTTTGTGTAGGTACCATCTGGCTTTCTGAGGGAATCAAGCTTCGCTGAACTATCTTTTTGAAAGATTTTACAGAGCCTTGCCGTATCCCTCAAGTTTGGCTTCCCGCACTTTTTTCTTATATTCTTTTTGCATGAGGTGGTAATTGTTCCAGTCAGCATCCTTTCGGATTTTAAGGCTCTATTCAGAAGCTTTCTTGAACTTTTTCTCAGCTTACCAGGTTCCACGTTCCACCAAGGGACTGTTACCTGGTCTGCTTTTCCTTAACGGACAAACAGCCTCATAGCAGTCAGTTAAAGTTTTACCCAATTTCTCAGACTCCACTTCAACCGACCCTATACAACTAGATATTGGGATGGGACGTAATCTTTGATGTAGTAGTTCCTCAAATCTTTTCCAATCCGCTTTTCGAGGGTTTCGGCCCAAAATCACTTACTAAAACTTTTACTGTAGAATTATTTTGAGTGTAGAGGACACTTCAAGTGATCTGCTGAAATAAAACTAAGAAAATGGATGATAAGCATTTTGAAATATTCGCAAATTTATATAATTTATAAGATTTGGTTATCCTTTTTGCAAAACAACATCAACTAAAGTTAGGATTTATATACAGAAGAAGATTTAAGATTTAATATGATATCGCTCATTTACTTTTGACTATTTAGAAAACGATTTAAAAGTTTACAATAGAAACTGGCTTTCCACAAGCTCTTTGTCTCCCGCTCTTAATATTTTGGAACTTTTTAACAGAAGGTACGAAAACTGTTAGACGAGGAAAATACGATAATGTTAAATTAACATTGTTGGTTTGACAAATAATGCTAACTTTTTATATCGAAAAAGCGCTTAATAAATTTTGAAAAAATGTATCAATTTATAATTTTTATGTTTATATTATTTAAGAAATACCTTTAAAAGTGTTTAAAACAAATTGTCAGCAAATAAAAAGTCATTGGATTTCCTGATAATCCACAAAAAAAAACTTTTTTTACAGCTAGATGAAAAAAAACGCTAGCTTAAGTCTGAAAATCGACAAAATGCAACACTTTTTTTTGTTTATATCGAACTTAAGGGATTTTTTTTGGTTTGATCAAACGTCCAGTTCGATGGCGGACTTAGCAAAGGGAATTTAAGAGAGGGTTTAACAGAAGAAGGGAGACTTCACATATCTTTAAGTATTGATAGTCTTTGCTTTCCATTAAAAAATAAAAAATTGAATAATGGCGTATTCTCTTTTAAAACGAAAAGTTTAAAAAATATCAATACCCGAGTAAAAATAAACATATATAACAATATATAATTTGATACAAACATATATCATATATAATTATATATCCCGTGGGATATTTTCTAAATTTTTTAAATGCAATCATATGCAGTTATATATAATTTAATCATGATTCGGATTAAAAGGTGTACGGTTGATATAATTATATAAAATTATATGAGGGTCAATACAAAATTTCTTTTTCTGTATAATTTAACATAAAATTATATATAGCTTATGCTGTTCCATATAAACCTATATATGTTTACAATTAACCAAAAATTTTCTAAGTTTTTTAGGCAAAGTATAAGAAACTTTTTAAAATGTTCCTAAACATTTCTTGTTAGGGTTATGTATATCACCTATGTGGTTCGAAGCGTACCCAAACATTTTTTTGTTTTAGAAAATTAAATGTTTGGTGAATGTATCGTTGACCTGTGGTGTATCTCAACCCAAACCAAAAAACACCAGGATTTTATATGTTTTTATGCAATTAGATCTAATTAGATCCACCAATATATGGCAATGTCTGGTCAAAACTCGGATGAAATCAGATTATATTTTATACAAGTTGATCTTTTTTAATGCAAAAACATCCACCATTATTCGGATCAAATTGCGTATAAATATATATTGTGTTACATATCATTATATATTGCACCATATACAAATTTTTACTCGGGTACGAATATTTGACACAATATAAAGCATAATACAAATAGTAAATGAGCGATATGATCTTCTGAAGTTCATATATTTCTTTTAGTTTTACGAAAAAATACGATTTCTATTTTTACCGACCATCTAAATTTTTATTTTCTAAATCCATGTAATCTAATGAGCTGATTGGAAAATTGTAAGATTGGAAAAGGTTTGTACGATTTGTTGCAAACATGACTTTAACATGTTTTTTTACTCAAATTAAAAACTTTCAGGTCGACATATTTGTACACATTTTTACTTTTGTTTCTCCATATAATCGGACAATATTATACCTTTCGTTGGGAATGTAAAGTGAAATAATTAATTGATAAATCATCACAGAGAATTGCATGCCGTGACAGAAGTCATATATATAACCAATATTTTAGACAGTATTCAGGTAATGATTTATTTTTTTTTAACAAAGTTATCCACATACATATGTAACTGCTATTTTTGGTCTCTGGTGTTATATTTTAACGTTTAATTGATTCACAAGTTGGGACTTTTAGTGGAAACATTTGCAGGACACCCTTATTGTCCTGTAATCTTAACTGTTTAAATTTTTAGAATGTTACAATCACTTTTTAAAATTAAATATTCGTTTTTTAAATTTCTATATTTTTACAAGAGTTTTATAAGACGAATATTTTAAGTCCGTTTCAATTGCATAATTCGAGGGGCACCTGTAGTGCATCAACATCTTATGAGAAATGGGAGTTAACGTAAAATCAACTGTAAAAACTCCTAAAGACATACAAAGTGGCTTTACAAAATGGACAAAAGGGATAAGAAAATACGAAAAAGTACAAAACGTTTTTGTACGAAAGTGTATTTGTAAGCAATACAAAGAACAACAGACAGAATATGAATTGCCATACTTTGCTGGATTTTGCTTTAAATTGAAAGAGTTGATTCCAAACAAAAAATCAAATCAACAAAAAAGAAAGCATCAAGAAACTCATGCAATGTTTACAAAGCATACACAACATTTTTTATGATACGGTGAGTTCATAGTACGTACAAACGTATACAGTATCTGGCCACTGGCCATACTAAACTGGCCAGTGACCTTAAATTTGAAACTTTAAAATTTTACAAGTTAAACGGATTTGAAACATTTAAAAAACGGCAAATTTTCTAATGCTTTATTTTGGCGTTTCAATGAAGGATCAAAATATTAAATGAAAAATAACGGTAACTTAAATATTTGTATACAGTATACTTACTTTGTCACCCCGTGTGTAACGTATATATAAGGGTGGCTCGAATAATGATTTTTTTTCCAATAATTCGGACAAAACTTACCAGTGCCTTTGGGGGGTTAAAGTTTTGCCTCCAACAAATTGTTTCCGCTTACAAACAATTCACCATTCGATATTACAGCAAAAATAAGTCTTTTGACATTTTTCGCAATTGTCTTCGCCAGGTATGAGCGGGACGTCTGCTTCTATCTCATTTCGTGTAAAATCGCTAATAGGACGTCATAAGGTATGACCAATCTATCGCCATTTACGTTTAAGGTTGTTAATTTGTAAAGGCTTTTGGCGAGCACGATTCCAAAGATTTGAGTTTAAAACGGTGGTGGCCGAGAATATACGTAGTATTCTCCTGAGACATTTATTATAGGTCATATTCTGCCATGTTCCAAAATTTCGCAGCTATATAGAAGCACAGATTTCATACAAGAGTTAATTATGTTTATTTTTGTGTTAAGTGAAAGAATTGGAGATTTCCATACAGTGCTGACCAAACGCTTGCGAATTGAACATTTAATAACATATTTTTTTTGCTAATAATTTTTTCAACATGTTTTTTTTTATTCAAAAAACAGTCTTTTATATTAAAATGTCCGTGCTAAAATGGGCATATTCTGTGTTTTTTAAAACATAAATAGATGGAAGGATGCTTATATAGATAAATAATGGTATGTTGGTATAAAACATGGACCAGAAATAGCTTTTATTTACAAAACCTATTTTGTTTTTAAGATAATAAAATGTAGAAAATGTTTCTTTTGTCTTTTGTTAACTCTTCGAAGACTGACAAGGTCACTAGGGAACATTCAGGTTTACAGAGATGCAGCTTTTTGGACGTCTTATTTTTTCTATAAAAAAACTAAGAATCTGGGATATTTTTCTGTAGAAACATTTTTAGAATGTGAGATTTTTTTCTATAGAAAAATTATCAGAAACTGAGATATTTTTCTACAGAAAATTTCCAGTGTCTGAGAAATTTTTTTTATAGAATAATTGTTGATTCTGAATGTAAGATATTTTTTCCATGAATTATCACAATCTGAGATATTTTTTCTATTGAAAAATTATCTGAGTCTCAAATATTTTTTGCATATAAAAATTATCAGAATCGGAGATTTTTTCTGCAGACAAATATAAGAATCTAAGATTTTTTTTATATACAAAAATTATCATCTGGGATATTTTCTTAAAGAAAAATTAACAGAATCTGAAATATTTTTTTTATTGAAAAGTTCTCAGAAGCTGATAATTTTTTTCTATAGAAAAATATTCAAGTTTTTAAAATATTTGTCAAATTCTAAGAAATTGTTTTGCATAAAAAGATTCTCAGATTTTATGTTTAGAAAAATTTTCAGACAGAATTCCAAAAGTCGTTTTAATAGAAAAATTCCAAGAATCTAAGACAATTGTTGCATGCTATTTTTTCTGTAGAAAAATCTGTAAAAGCTAAGAAATTGTGTTAAAAAATTTCTCAGAATATGTCTCTATGCGAGAAAGTAAGAATGGAAAAAAATCTCAGAATCCAAGTCATTTTTCAATAAAACTTTTCGAAATGTTATTGATGTACTTACCGTTCTGGTTTAAAGTTGGCCACAATTGGAACATATGATTAACAAAAGATTTCCGATCTTAATGTTATTGATGCTTGTAATGTTTTTGCCAATGCTCCTCTAAATTTATAAACCACATGATTTTTTTTTTATTTACACAGAAAAAAATATTCAATAGCAAAAAACAATTAAATATTTGCTCAGCTTAAAATTTGACATTCAATTAAATTTTACTTGAATCAATTAACCATTTGCTCAAATCTGAAAAATTCACAAAAAAAATTCATAAAAACAAAAAAACTCATCATAGTAGGCTTTGAGTAACAATGCGATGAACGCTGTTGCGTTTTTTGTTTTAGTTTTCGTTAGTCGTCAAATAGAAAAGAACTTTCACGCACACAAGACGAAAAAGAAACAAAATAATATAAAGCACAAAAAAAAAAAAAACAATTTAAACAAAAGACTTGAAAAGACTAACAAAAAACACTACAACTGTGAAATAATTATTAACCATTCACTCAGATCAAGCATTGGATTAATCAAAAATAACACAAAATTATTGATTAACCGCACACTCAAATCAAGCATTGGTTTAATCAAAAATAACAGAAAAATAACAATTAACAAATTACTCAAATCAAGCATTGGTTTAATCAAGGAACAGTCAATGACTGACCTACAATTTTCGTGCTTGATCCAACAATTTTCCTAATTAGATGACTTTTAATTAAAATAATGCTCAACCTGGTGTATTTCGTGCTTGATCTAACAACTCATTTTTATCTGTGTTATTGAACTAATACTTTTATTCAATATATTTCTTCGCGTTTTAAACAATTTGGAAGAAAAAATAATTTTCTGTTATTATGATTTTTCCTTTTTATTTTATTTTGACAATTTCAGTTTTTTATTTTAAATTACACATTTAATGCTCAATATTTTAAAATTAAACACAAAATGCTTACTATACACACAAAATGTGTAATTTTAAAGATTATGTGTTTATTTTTTTAATGAATTTGTTTATCAACACACATAATACTATCTAATGTATGTAATTTTCAAATTTTTGTGCGCAAACTAAAGTTTTAAACACTTCGTGTTTAATTTTAGGCGTTGTGTGTTATTTTACATAAAAGTTTACCCACATTATAGTAGTAATTTAACAAGCATTTTTTAGAGTGTATATAACTTTATGTAGACATAAAGCAACAAGCACATGTAAAACAATAACAAATTTGTATTTTTTATTGATTTGTGTGTGTTTGTGGCTTTATGTTAAAATTTTAAATTTTTTATAAGGGCTTGAGTTGAAAAATGTAGAAGAAAAATTTTATTTCTAAAAGCTATAGACATTTCTGGTATTCCTATACCGGTTTTGGACAGTCCCAGTTAACTGTCTTCATCAGTAGGACTTAAATGCCAGTTTGTTTTTGTTAATGGTAATTGTTTTTTCTAATATGTGAATTTTTTATTAATATCAATACCCAGTCCGGAATCGAACCACAAATATTTTTTTCATACCATTAACAATACTGGTAGGATGGCACTCTAGACAGCACCGCCAAAGCATTGCTTAGATATGTGTTGAATAAATGTTCGTTTTTTCTATTCATTACTGCTTGCATTGCATCTTAATAGTTTTCTACAGAGAGATTGACAATTATAACAACAACAGTTCAGCCGCTAGTAATTTTAATTTCACCACATCCATTTAAATTTTTTAATTTAAATTAAAATTAGCGACCACCACAAATTGTTGTCTACAACAGCGCATGAACCACAATTTTTTGGTAAGTCACATGTTACCGTCATTGACATTTTCTTTAGCTTAAATGATTCCAGGGCTGAAATTCAAAAAAAATATGACACCATCTTTTGGTTACAAAAAAAAAAAAAATTAAGGGGGCTGAACACATAATATTTTAAATTTTTAAGCACATAATCGTGCTACCCAAAAATAACTTTATTTTTGGGAGAGGGTGGGGGATCCTGTCCACGGATGTCTACGGTGGTAATCCCTGCGCCCGGCCAAAGGCCGCCTGCGCAGAAAAACTTTTTTTAACTTTCTTTAAATTAAGTACTCACACATATCAGGGCATAGGGGCAGCAGCCAATGACAATTTTTTTATTTTTTTTACATATTGGAGGACCCCTGGTGCCTAGGGAAAAATTAAAAAAAAAAATGTTTCCATATTGGAGGGTATAAAAGATTTGGCACCCTTACTTGTTTTATTTTTATTTTTATGTTTCATATTTTCCAAATTATATCGGAATCGAAACATTAATTGGTCAAGTCTCTATACAAATCACTCACCCGATATTACTCTTAATCTTTCTAACCAAATAAATAAAAACAAAATAGCACTTTACTAATATTTAGTTCATTTAGGGGCTCCCGTAGGCTAGTTGGTAGCATGCTAGCCTTTCAACGTGGGGGTCGTGGTTTCGATTTCCACCAGAACCCTTGGTGTTTTCCGCTACAACTAGACGACGGTCATTGTTATATTTAGTTCATTCACAGAAATTGTGATTCATGATATTTAACCTGACCAACCATCCTGCTTTTGGCGGGATTATCCCGCTTTTTGAAGTCTCATCCCGCCTTGATTTGCATTCCCGCTTTTTAAGCAAAAGTCCCGCTTCATCCCGCTTTATCCCGCTTTTTGACTTTTAGAATAGTAAAGTACAATTTATAATTTTTCAACCAATATTTTGAGTATGATTGTTCTGTAGTTTTTTAAAATTTATTTTTATCATTGATTTAGAATTTTTTACGGTGTTAAAAAAATGTAAAGGAAATTACTTCTAAAATTGTGTTGAAATTCGAAAAAACTTCCAAAATCTTTTTTGTTTTTTTTTTTAATTACTTTTTCTCCTTAATTTGAAAATTTAACAATTCTGCAAAGTTCGAAACACTTTTATTTATAAAGTTTTATATGGTTGGCATTATTTGTTTCTGGAAAAAATTCTGAAATTTCCAAATTAAACCTTAAAATTAATGTAGAAAAAAACACGCCATTTTATTTTTAAAGTTCATTAAATTCAGAGAGCAATAAATTTTTGTTTTAAAGAAAAATGACTTTGAAAATTGAGGAATTTTTGCATGACATCGTTTTATATTTAATTTTTTCTACTGTAACTCAACATTTCTGTAGTTTCCAAAACAAATTTATTTAATAGTTTTGTATCGGGATATCAGAACTGGTTCTGAGTTGTTCAAGTTTTGGATAAAAATATTTTTTATTGAATTCTCTACAAAATTTAAAATTTACAGTGATCAGCAATTTTTTGTTTTCGGGAAAATGAGTTTAATCTTTAAAGTCATTTTTCTCAAAAACAAAAAGTAACTGCTCTCTGAAATTTTGACATTTTGTAAAGAATATAATGAACTTTCATTTAAATTTATAAATTTGTTTCGGAAACTTTAGAATTGTTGAGTTGAGTCAATTTCATTAAATTTCACGAAACTTTGAAGTTCTCAAAAACAAAATATAACTGCCTTCTAAAAATTCGACATTTTCCAAAGAATTTAATGAACTTTCATTTAAATTTAAAAAAATAACAATGGCATGTTTTTTGCTACATCGATTTTTAGGCTAAACTTTTAAAACTCAGACATAGTTCTGAGTTTTGTCCAAAGACAAATAATGCCAGCCAAACAAAACTATAAATTAAATGTTTTTTTGAAAAATGAAGAAAAAAATTTATAAAGCAAATTGCTAAATTTTGACCACGCATATCTCGCCCTTTTTTCCGAAAAGATCAAACTTTTGTTCCACGATTTTTTAGTTCCATATAAGGCAATAAGATCCGTTAATATGACTTTGATCCACCAACATTTTTTTCGTGGTACGTTTGAAATAAAAAGCTTCATATGTTTCAGATTTATCTTTCGAAAGCAAGTATATTTTTAATAGACATACAGTCAGAAAGATTCCATAAAGTCGTTAATTTATATACTTTATGGGTCCTATGACCTATTTCTGATCAGTTACAAACGGAATGACAAACTAATATATATCCCCTATTGCTAATTAAAGGGGATAAAAAGTCCCGCTTTTTAGGTCAAAATCCCGCTTTTTCAACTTTTCCATCCCGCTTTTCAGTCAAAAACAGTTGGTCAGGTTAATGATATTTGACATTTATTTTTGAAGTCGAAGTCGAAAGTACAAAAGTAGAAGAGTACACTAAGAAAAAAAAAATGTTAAAATCAAACAGAAACAACTTTAAATTAAATATAAAACAGTGACGAAATAGAACAAAGTTTGTTTTTGTTTAATTTAAATATGTTTCTAGTTGTTTTTAACATGCCACGATTAGTAGACAATATTTTAAAATTAAGATGTTACAATATTGTTTTAAAATTGGCCATGCTAAATTAAAATATGCAACAAATTTTAATTTAAAGTTGACCAATATTAATTTAAATATGGGAAATTGTTTTTCTTTGGCAGCTTTTTACTTACCTATAAACCATGAAATTTAAAATTAAACAATACATATTTTTGTTAAAGTTTTTTTTTTTATTTTCAAATTATTTTTACAATATTTTTTAATAACACACCAAAAAAAATTAACACTACTCTAATTGTACATCCAAGGGTAGAATTACATTCAAGGCCTTGACTTTAAATATTGCTTGGACGGTATTTACACACAGCGTTTTTTCATGCACGCCTTTTTTATCTGAGTTTTTTTTTGAAGGCAATCGGGGGTGAGAAGTATAGAAGAAGGAAAACAGAATTCGTGATTTTTTTTCTACCCCGTTTTCTTTTCACCCCCGTTTGCCTACAAAAAAAAAGTTGCAAGACGTTATTGCAAGCAAAAAAAGGCTGTGTATAAATACCCTCTTGTTGGCTTTGGTTTTCGCTATACATAAAAAATCAAAGCCAAAGCCTTGGATGTACTTCTTCCCTTATTATAGCACTACATATAATTACAACAAATGTAATTAAATACCAAAAATAAAAAATAAACACATTTAGATTAATATTTATATACCATATATAAAAAACTAAAGTGCGAAGTCTTCATTTTCTGCCAATTACGTAGATACATCCCCTCCTCGTTCTCTAGCACTTCCTTTTTTATATTTTTCCGTCTTTATATTTTTTTCACTTTGGTTTTAACTTTTTCAGTTTTATTTTTGTTTAATAATTTTCTTTTTCACTTTAGTTTTTTATTTTTTTAATTTTTAATTTTATATTAGATATTTTAATTAATTTCACTTAAATTAATTTTACATCTAGAGAAGTGAAAAAATTGGCGTCTTTTCTTAATGAAACAATATTTTAACATTGTTTCTACTTAAAATAAAATTGCCCAACTTTATTATATTCTGACATTTAAAAAAACTTTAAATGTCAAAAAACAAAATTGTTCAACTTTAAAATAACCATGAAAAATATTATTTTTAATACAAATATTTGAACAAGATATTTTTAAAATTTTTAACGACTTTTAATGACAGCATATTAAATTTAAAAGGATCAATTTTAAATCAAAATTGTATGCAATTTTAAAACAAACATGTTATGTTAAAATCAATCAAAAACAATATTAAAATTAAATTTTTTTCCAAAAATATGTAGCATACTTAAAATAAACATGAACATATTTGATTTAAATATGTTTTTTTCCCTCAGTGTAACTTCTATAATTTTTGACAGATTTATATTAAAAACCCGATTTTTTTCTTTATAAATCATACTTGAACTTTAAAAGAGAAAAAAATAAAAAAAACTTAAGATTTCTTAACTTACTGTTAAAGAAATTTAAAAGACTTGATTTTTTTTTCTAAATTTTGTTCAGATTGAAGCAAAAATGTCAACATATCGATAAATATCTTCCAAGGCGATAGTCAGATTGAAAAATATTGTACACAGAAATGATAAAGTATTTATGGGGGTTATACCTTTAGAAATCGTTATTTTTTTTAACTTATATTTCGATTGTATGTACTTTCGTTCATATGCTGCGAAAATTTCATAAAAAAATTATCAGAAATAAAAAAGTTACAGCATGTTAAAAAAAATCAAAACGTAGCATTTACTCTTACGCACCATCTACACGTGAGAGAATTTTTTCATGAAAGCAGAGATAACGTCGGCAGAGAAACAGTTGGGAAATTTCAGCATTTATCTCAATATCTAGTGGTGTGGAAAACGAGCTGCAAATGCTCTTGTGAAATTTCATAATTTACAATCAGCCGTGGAATAACTATATATGTTATTCATCATAAATATATGTTTAATCTATTATTGAAGTACATACATTTGTTTATACACATATTTTTTAATGATTTATTTTATTTTTCCTTTTTTCGACGCCATTTGCTCCAAAAAACAATTGTAAACATACAAATATAAGTGAATTTGACACTTGATCTCATCCAATCTCATCAGATTGTTGTTATGAGATATCTCATAACAACTATCTGATGAGATCAAATACTGAGACTAATATTTAGTCCACACCTGAGAAAAATTTCTTTGATTTTGACGTTTCTTGATACAAATATCTCAGTATTTCTCCCAGGTGTAGACAGCGGGTTAAAAAGTTAAAATAGCTAAAATTTAAACGGCTTTTTCTCAAAATCATTATTCAACATCGGCTGCCACAAAACAGCGAAAACGGGTGGACCGGTTTTGGATCTGTTTTTTCCAGTTTGTAGAGAATTAAAAACTTTAGTCCCTGACGTAGAGCTTTTTCAACTTTTTTGTTTTATACTTTTTGTGTATCCAAAGAAAATTATTTTTTTTAGGTATTTTTCCATTTTTTGAGTTTAACGTCTAATATTATTTACTAAAATCCAAAATTCAAAAATCCGGCTACGTCAGGGACTAGATTTTTCAATCTTCTACAAAATAAAATTTACAGAACTAAAATCGGTCCACCCGTTTTTGTTGTATCGTGGCAGCCGCTTTGTCCTTTTAAAAATTAGCCCATAATGAAATGATAACCATGGCAACCCTGGCAATGCAAAAGTCCACTTATATATTTTTTTAAATACCACAATAATGTATCTCTTTAATGCAAGAAAGAAAATTTCAATCACACTTCTTTATATTTGTTTATAGCTGTTCAAATATTTTTATTTCAAAAGAGTTCTAAAGGTATAACCCCCCTTAATTACAATGTCAAAATATCATGCATTGAAATGTTCCAAAAATAAATTTTAAAATTTTGACTCAAATTTATGTAACTTCTACAATATTTATATTAGGTCTATTCGATTACCCAAATTTCTTACTATTTTTTACTACAACTGGAAAGTCTTGTTTACTTTTTGTATTGAAAATTTCCAGCTGTAGTAAAATGAGTAAAAAATAGTAGATTTTAGTAAGGTAATCGTATAGACCTATTACTTTCTTTAGAAAAAATGTTTCGGAATATAAGCCTTGTTTATAGAAAAATTCTCAGATTCTTAGACATTTTTCCATAGAAATTTTTTTTTAGATTTTTGAGATTTTTCCTATCGAAATAATAGCCCTGTTTTTTGCAGACCGGATTAAGATTTGGATTAACTTTATTTTGTTAAAAAATGGGTCAAATCCAGTCCAGAATTTTTTTTTATAATTTTTTCCTGAAATTACATACAATTAGTAAATTTAAACAGAAAAACAAATTAAGCTTTGTCCAAAATGTAAAGAATGAAACATAGATTTAGTTAAATCCTTGGATTAACTCAAATTTATTTATACCATTTTACATTTTGGACAAAGCTTAATGTTTTTTCTGTTTATATTAACTAATTGTATGTAAATTCAGAAAAAAAATATAAAAAAAATTTCTGGGCTTGACTTGACCCATTTTTTATCTAAAAGAGTTAATCCAAATCTTAATCCGGTCTGCAAAAAACAGGGCTAATGTCTCAGAATCCGCGAATTTTCCTATAGAAAATAATTAGATTCCGAAACATTTTTCCTAAAGAAAAAATATCGGATTCTGAAATATTTTTTCTTAAAAAAAAGTATCAGATTCTGAGACATTTTTTCTTAAAATCAAAAATTCATATTCTTAGGCTTTGAATGTAAAGAAAAACTCACTGAGATATTTTTGCTATAGAAAAAGTCTTGGATATGAGCATTTTTTCTACAGAAATAGTCATAGATTCTGAGACATTTTTTCTTTAGAAAATGTCTCAGATTCTGAGACATTTTTTTCTAAACAAAAAGTCTCATATTCTGAGACATTTTTTCTATAGAAAAAGTCTCAGATTCTGGAGAAAAAATGTCTAAGAATCAATTTCTTGCAGAAAGTGTATTTAATTTCCTAAAAATAATCATAAAAATTTATTTAAATCACAATTTTGCATTAAAATTCAATATGATGACGATTTTTCTTACTTGTTTTCTGTTTCTAATCACGCGCACTCACTATCACGTGAGTAAAAACTTATTTTACTCACGAAAAATTCGTGTCACGAGCGCATCTCTAATATAAACCTTATCCTCATATAAAAATTTAATAAAATATTTACTTAAATCGGCTTACAACCTATTAGCTTTAATTAAGTTTAGTGAGAGTATTATTTTATGAAAAATTTTATAATGAAATACAAAATAGATATTGCTACAGTGCACATTGGGCCAACTATATGGGTGCTCTTGACAAAAAGTCGAAATACAAAACCGCGATTTTGGTGCACGGATGCTGATTTTTTAACATAAAAATTATTTTTTTATCCAAATAGGTCTCAAAATTTGGAAAATCTTAAGTGTGTTATCTAAAAAAAATTTTTAAAAAAACCATAAAAACGCGATTTTGATCCAAAAATGCTGATCTGTGATTTTGGTCCACAGATGCTGATCAGAATTTTCGGACTAAAATCGTGTTTTTATATATAATTTTATATAGAATTTTTTAAATATTTTTCTATTAAAGTGAGCCGGATTTGGTAAAAAAATTCGGACATGAATTTTGGTCGAAATATGTAATTTTTTTAACTTCGACTGCTGGTTTCCGACTGAAGATGACCTTGCAAAATTTTTTCATAAATTTTTCCACAATCAGCTCTAACGTGGCCATCGTTTGGCAGGTAGTACGACATGAAATTCAAAAATTTAAATTTGACGGGACGTCCTAGTGTATATCCTTACGGATGTTAGACAAATTGCTGAATTGTAATTTTTATTATTTAAATTTTTTTTGCAAACTCTTACAGAAAACTTGAATAAATGTATTTGGTTATTCAAACTGAAAAGCAAAGGTACCATTCACTCTTATTAAAAAAAGCGGTTTATTTAAGGCCAAGAATCATCTAGATTTACCCCACTGTGCAGGGTGAGTTATTGAAACAAAAAAAATATATACATATATTTACATAAACACGGGACAACTCTAGTTACATTGTATTTCAAATTGAAACAGTTTTTAAAATCTATGCATAAAATGTTATGCTCTATTTATTTGAGAATTAAATAAATTTATGTACATATATTTGTATTTTGTCTTCTTAAATGCAGTTTGTCCCCTTGTTAAATTTATATTCAATTCCAATTAATGTAACTTAAATATATTCTTATGCAACTTTTTTTTTGCTGCATGAGTAGTCTCTGCCTAACAAAAAAACTAAAAAAAAAAAGATTTTGGTTTTTATCAGAAAAATTTCTAATTTTTTATTTGTCTTCTAAAGTTTTGCATGCAATTTCCAAGGATTCGTTTGTATTTTACTTGCAAATTATTCTTGTTAGTTTAAGTTGGAAGCACAAAAACTTTACAGAAAACTTATTGATAGAAATTCAATTGTTATGAATGTTGCAAAAGTTGTTATTGCTTTTTTTTTCATACCAAAAAAAATAAAAAAAAACACAAATAGCAAAGTTGTTAAAAATTACAATGTTTGATTATTTGTCTGAGAAAAATAAATTGTTAAAAATGAGAAAATTCATGTTTAAACATTTAAATATACAACACAGTCCGACAAATTACGAATTACTCTGTTTAAAGCAGAGACCAAATAAAACAGTTATATGAGTTATTTTGCTTTAAAAAAATCATTAAATGAATGTTGTCCAAAAAATGCATTATATATATGGAAAGACTTCTAGAGATGTCCCGTGTTGAAATTTGCAATAACTTTTATTTTTTGATTTTTATCAATAAAAGTATAAAATAACAGTAATTAAAAACTTTTTGTTCAAAAAGTTTAAAATAACATTTATTTATTTTAAATAACTGTTATAACAGTTATTTGTATTCAAATAAATCAAAGTTTTAATGTTCAAATCAATAATTGAGGTATTAGCTATCAATATTCTTTTGTATGCGTTTATTTTAGTTTTACTTAAATATATCAAATTTTTTAAGGCTCAAAGAGTATTTGATAACAGTTAAAAAAAAATAAAAGTTTTTTATTTCTTTTATTTTGGACAGATATTTATATAAATTTTTTGAAACTGTTATTTTAAATTTCTATTTCAAAATAATATTTTTGAACAGTTTAATTTGAGTTTTTTCAATAAATCTCATAACGGTTATGGTCTCTGGTTTAAAGTTAAAAAAAAAATAAATAAATAAAGTTCCCCCAAAAAATCATGATAACATCTGGGTTAGAGATGGGCACATGAGCAGATTAGTGCATGATTCAGGCGCGTGTATGACTGAACCCAAGTTCACTCTCGTGACTGTTAGTGTGTGTGTGTGAAAAAAAAAATTGCATGAGTAGATTTGTGCGTTTTCGAAAAAAAAAAAATTCGAGAATTTTTTTTTTGCGGAAAATTTTTTTTTTTTGCAAAAAAAAAAAAATGCGTTTTTTAAATTTATATTTAAAAACTGTCCCAAAAGCATAAAAATTTAATTTTTGTAGTACCAAGGCTTTACAATATTAAATCGCGAATACGAGCTCTAACTTCGAAAAACGGCTAGGCACATTAAATTCAGCGTACCGGAATTAGCTTTACCAGCTTGTTAATTTTTGCGACTAGCACAGTGTTATTATAAAATCCACATACATATGAAATAAAATTTTTTAGTAAATAAAAAACTCATATTTTACCATTGAAAGCTAAAAAAATCTCGAAAGTTCCACTTGAAGTTTTAATTTCATTAAAATCGATTGAGTTGATTTTAATGAAATTAAAACTGAGTCAAGTTCAACTAATTACACTAGCTTACAACTAAACTGCGCACTAACTGCGACTGTTTTTTTTAGTATGTAATATGGACAGCGAAACTCAAAAATTTCATTAAAAAAAATGTTCAAGGATAGGTTTTTTTAAAATCATATTTTTGCGTTTTTTGAGGTATTTTCGCCATTTTTCTTATATCTTGAGTTATGGACCTCCAATTTAGCCATGATAAAAACCAAGTTAAAGTAGATTAACTTTTCAATAAATCCTACACACATTATTTTCCCATCAGATCATAAGTTTACTTGAGTTTATACTCAAGTATAAAGTTATTGTAAATTTAATAAAACTACCCATAAAATGTTCCTTGTATTTTTTTTAAATAAAAAAACCTTTGTTAAATACCTGTGGTTTTTGTGTATTTATTCACATAATTATTCATAACTTCTGTGATTTTCATCAAATCGACTTTGTTTATGTTCAGGCTTATAAAGGAAACCATAAAAAAATTATGTTTACGATTTCTATTTTTTCCGATGACCCAAATTTTTATTTTCTGGCGACAATACATTGGAAACTTTTTTATAGTAGATGCAATTTGTTAAAGACAAAGTTAACAATACTAAACGTTATTATTATCAAACGAGAATTAGATATTTTAAAAAATGATATGTAGGTAATTTATAAAGCTTTAATTAAAGCTTAATGGCGTCCAGATTGAGTAAATTATAAATATGCTACGTAATTTTTTCAACAACACAAACAAACAGTGAATTTTATGTACATTAAAAGAAATCCAGATTTTTGACCTCCAATTTTTTGACCACTAATTTTTTGTAAACAAAAAAAGATGTTATTGTTTATTAATTTTAGTACACCTAAAGGGTACTTTTCACTATCACACATTTCCATTATGCAAGCGTAATTTCACATGTTAGCGAAATATTTTTTTAAATAATTTGGCCAGAAATTGTTTACTTATAAGATACGACTAGGTTTGAATCAAAAAAGAATCCAAAAATTTTTAGGAAGTTGGTAAATTTTGATGTGTATAATGGAAAAGTGTGATAGTGGAAAGTACCCTTAAGTGAATAGTAATAAAGTATTAAAATAATTAAAATTTTTCTTAGATTACAAAAAACTGGTGGTCAAAAAAATTTAAGGTCATAGAATGTGTTTTTTTTAATGTACTTAAAAAAGTTCACTGTTTGGGTTATTGGATAAATTGTTTGATTACTGAGTAAAAACTAATGGAAATTTTTTTATATTTTGAATGTTTGAAGTTAAAAAAAAAATAGACTTAGAAATATTTAAAAAAAAATGTTCTGAAAAATGTCTATGAATAATTTCATTTTTAAAATCGACCATTGTAGCACATTTATTATTTACTCAATCTGGACGCTATCAAGCTTAAATTAAGGCTTTGAAAATTATCTTCATAACATTTTATATTTTAATACTCTTTTGATAATAATAACGTTTAGTATTGTTAACTTTGTCTTAACAAATTGCATCTACTATAAAAAAGTTTCCAATGTAATTCTACGTAATCCAATGATTGGAAACAAAGGTTGTATGATTTGTTGCTTATATGATTCTCATTAACATGGTATTTATTGTGAGTAGATCGGATGTGTACAACGCGATATATAAAGACAATAGTCGAAAAACCTCAAAAAAACGCTAAGAAAAATAATTTTAATATAGTTAAATCCGTGAAAAAAAATTTGATAATTTTTTTGAGTTTAGTGGTCTATAATATACATATAAAAAACAAAGCTAAGTTTCGTGCACAGAATTTTATTTTATTTTGTAAACTAGTGTTATCTGTTCACAAAAAAAACTCAAAAATTTTAATCGGCTCAAAAGTTACAGAATTTCGGCCAATGAAAAATGTTTTTTTGCCATTGTGCGACTTTATATAGATTCTATATTATAGAATAGATTTCTAAAAATAGTGCATAAAAATATTCAAATTTAACATTAATATCAATGTGAATGTTAAGTTTTATAAAATTTTACCTTTGACCTGGTTGTGTTTACAATTTTCAACCCACACCCCTTGAATTTATAAAAAAAAAGGTATACACACCACAATAAACATTACAGAAAAACTCATAATTTAGTTTATCTGTGGCATAATTTTTTACATACCCAGCAGAAATTTTGCTGAACGTTCAGCAGCTTTTGGAAGGGGAACTTGAGTAAAGGAGCGCATCCAATTGCGCTGAATTCATGCATGATTCCCTAAGGCGATGTCCCACTTTAGAGCGCTAGTTGGATACACAGAAACAGCGCTCTTTAGATGCACTGAAATCACGTGTCTTTAGAGCGCTGATTTAAGCAGAATAAAGATGCTGTAAATTCATGTATCTTTTTAGCGCTGATTTAAGCAGATTAAAGATGCAGTGAATTCATGTATCTTTGTAGAGCTGATTTAAGAAGAATAAAGATGCTGTAAATTCAAAGTTGAAATCAAATAACTAAAATTTAAAAAAATATAACAAAAAAATTCATTCGTTTTACTTTACAAAACTTTATTTATGTGAAACAAAATGAAAAAAAAAAAATCGGAAGTGAACATCAAAAAAATATCGGAAATTTTCATTTTCACATTTTTTATGGGATTTTTTTTGGGAACAGCGGTCAAAGATGCTATGATTGAAGCGCTCTTTGCAGCGCTGATTAATGCGCAATAATGATGCAGTCAAATCATGTGTCTTTGTCTAAAACTCATGTTTTTTTATTCAAAAAGTGTTAAAAATATTAAAAAGGAAAGCAAGTGTGAAATTTTATCAAAAAATAATTACACATTATAAGTTTTATATAAAAAATCTTAAAAAAAAATTAAAATTTTTTCCCCTTCCTTTTACTGCATCCCTAAGAGCGCTCTTTGGATGCGCTACGGTATGCTATAAACAGATGCTGTGTCGCCAAAATCTCGATTTATTTCTGCTGGGTAAGTATATATCGTCACCTTAAATGCAAAACAACGTAACAACAAAAAAACCAAAATCGAGTTTTTGATTGATTATGATGCATTTGACTAAACTACATGTCTCTGGAAAATTTTGTAAGTCAAAGTTCAAAAATTGCGAATTTATTAACAATAAACAAAAAAACGTATCAGCAAGTGCATGCATTTCATAAACAAAAACAACGTAACAGCAGTGTTACACACACAACTTATATGTAATCGAGCAAATATTAATATATTTCAATATATTTTTATATATTGAAATCGCATAAATATTTAAGACATTCACCATACAAATTGAATAAATATTTCAGATTAAAATTTACATAAAATTTTCAAAAAATTTATCTTTTAAATTTTTCCAAAATTGTATATTTTTTTTTTTTAATTATCGTTTTTATTAACCAAATATTTTTTGTTTTAATTTATTAGGTCCGTTCGATTACGTTACGACATTTTTTTACTATTTTTACTACAGCTGGAAATTTTTAATACAAAAAGTACACAAAACTTTCCAGTTGTAGTAAAAATAGTTTGAATTTTTGGTAATCGAATTGACATAATGTTTGGCTTTGTTAAAAAAGAACGTAGCTTCTATTTAAAATTAGTTTTGAGAAATAGAATTTTAAAATGTCGTTTTTTTTAAGTAACTCCGTGGGGTATTTTTTTTTTAAATGAAAATAGCTAGATCCGCAGATTTTTCGAATCCTGTTTCAAATTCTGTGTAATTTACCAGTTCAATTGGAAGTTTTTCCTAAGAATACACAGATTTTTTTAAAAATGTATCGTTTCTTCCTAAAACTTTTCCTATACCAAAACCAATTTCAAGAACTTAAAAAAATTGTTAAAACTTCAAAATTTTCTTTCCAAAGCCAACCCTTTGATTCTGAGGTAAAACTTTAAGTTAACAAAAAAAAAATCATACAGGGCCCGTTTTCTTATAAAGAAACCTTCGGGTTCTAAATATTTTTTTTAACCAAGTGAGATCAAAAACTTTAATTTTTTTTGGATCTTTACTACAGCAAAATTCTTTAAATATGTTGATAAACCCTTACCTTTTATCAGAACTCTTAGTATTTTATAAAATCTAAAAGATTTTATATAAAAATGTTAAGTATAAAGGGTTTTTTAAAAATTTTTGAAGATCTCGAAGTTTTTTTTGAAAGATGCAAAGCAAATGCTTAAGTTTTGTTTTTGAAGATATTGACGATATTATACCATATTCGCATTCATTTAAACTAGTTTATTTATTAGTTTTCTCCATACGTTAAACGTCAAATTTAAACGGCGTTTTATTTTGACAGATAAATTGTATAGGAAAAACGAAAAATGTATCTAGTTTTAATGAATGCGAATATGGTATTAAATCATTTCAAATGTTTAAGAACCAAAAACGAATGAAAAAAATCAAAAATTTTGAAATCATGTATGCTTAAATCTTTGTTGGCTTGTAAAAATCAATGGGGGTTTGGTTACATTGGACCCTCTAGAAGCGACTCCTAGGCAAATATTTTGGCAAAAAAGTGGCGGTAAAGGGTAAAAAAGCACCAACGATTGCCTCGGGGTCCCTTCTAAGGAAGTTCAATGGAAGATTGACCCCCATTCATTTTTAGAACCCAATATTTTTCCTAACAGTTCTACTCCTTCTCGTTATTCCCGAAGGGAGCATCCATACAAAATGAAATTTTTATAAAATTAACTTTCATCTCTCTAACTGTCCCAAGGATGCTACTACACTGAAAAAAATTTCACGAATTTTCATAAAATTTAGTTAAATTTAACTAAAAAATGGGTTATTTTCCTTACTTTAAGGAAAATAAAGGCGGCAGCCAAAATTAGGCCAATTTTGGATGGTGCTGGCGGACGCAATATTTAAACCTCGAATTTTATTTTTGATTTAAACTCATCTACACGAGCTTTAAAACTGGTAAAAAAAATCAACATTTTCTGAACGAAACTTTTTATCTAGAGTCAAAAGAGTGTTGGTACTTTGTACAAAAAAAACGTATTTTTTTTTAATTTTTAACTTTAAAATAATGTATTTTCGGACTAAAACAAGATATCGGTTTGTTGTTTTTTTAAATCAGAAATCTATATAGTTTTCAATTGAAATTAGATTAAAATAAATTGGAATAAATGCGGCTTTGCTACTTATTAGCAAAAAACTGGAGCCGGATCGGTAAAATTTTAAAATGATAAATTTTAAAATGGTTCTATCTCGGAAAGTATAAGAGATAACCACACCACTAAAGAGGTTTTTTAAGCCGCTACTAGCACATTGTTCGCATATATTTTTTTAAGAAATATGATAACAAACAAAAAAAAAATGGCAATTGTTTTAAGTGTTCATATACTAAAGGTGCCCTAATTTGGGGGGTTCTGCTGCCTCCCCCGTTCAACCGCTGGACTCCAGCTTCCAAACTTAAGCTGGAAAATACGTTAGCTATAACCACTACAAATTTCATGGCTCTCGGTCCAATACTTACTGAATGGCTGAATTATTTCCAAAAAATTAGCAATTTATTCAAATTTGTGATGTTACGTCGTTTTGGTTTACAAAACACGATTCCACGAAAAACGTAACCCACGTATCTAAAAAAATATTAACAAAAACGACTTTTTTATTTCAGAAATGGATTTATCGCTGTTTTTTAAGCTAACACTTCACAAAAGTCTTTTATATTGCAAATATTTTTCATTTAATAACGTTTTTTGCTTCTCCTGTAAAATTCTAAAAAGTGTTGTTACGTTGTTTTGCATTTGTGGTGACGATATGTACATATAAAAGAGTTTACTAAACAATTTAAAATATAGAATATTTATATTTTAAAAGCTCCTGCTATGTGGTTTAAAAACTTAAATGAAAAACATGCATACATTATATATTTATTCTGTAACAAAATTGAAAATATGTAAACATGTGTGCGATGTTATGAAAACACTTTTCTGCCAAACGATGAACTCTTTTGTGGAAAAGTCTACAAGCTAGTTAATGCAAACAAATCCTTAAGTAAACGAAATGAGTTTTTAACGTCTAAACCTAAAATGGTTTAGTGCATTATGAATGAAGTCTTAAGAGATTTTCCGCACCTCAAATTATTTAATACCCTACACCATTCTGTGTTGATGTTTCTAAGATTAATTTGATATTTGTGATAAAAATTTAATTTTAAAAATTATCTTGTTCTGTGCTGAGTGATGTAAGTTCATACACTCAAAATAATACATTAGTAGATTTACTAATTTTTTTTTGTTAATGCTGGTTAGCTAACTTTTAGCAAATTTTTAGTTGAGATTAGCATGTTAGAAAAAATATCTTGTAAACTTCATTTAGCGCATTAGCAATTTTAAACAAAATTTGAACTAATTTTTTTTTGCTAGATTTAAAATTGGGTTGACCAAATTTTTACAAGCTTTTTTGCTAATATTAGCAAAATAAATAAATAAATTTTTTTTTTATTTTCAGAAAACTTAAAATGGCGCTATCTCGGAAACAAAGCCAGATAGAGCAAAATGGAGGCCATTTTTGGATCTCGAGCTCTCCATAGTATCGCTGGCCCTCTTCACATGTGTGGACCTTAATGGGCCCTAACTTTGGATCCAAAAAAGTTAGCATTCCCGAAAATTTTAAAATGCTAATATCTCGGTAAATATTGCCGACACAACAAAAAGTCCAAAAGCTATCAACACGTAGAACAAGACCGCAAAATAGTCAAAAGCTCTCCGAGTAATATTTTTGAAGTTATCGAGTTTTTTAATTCTCAAGACCCCAGTGGTCCCCTATAATCACGTATCTCAAAAACTAAGCAAGGTACACTCAAAAATATAAACTGGTAAAACGCCTGGTAAAATGCCTTGTAATCCCGTTCTACCAATATTTAACAATTTTCCTTGTTTTTTCACAAAAAATCTTGTACTTTGCTCAAACGAGAACTACAGTTTTATTGGTAATTTTACAAGTTTATTTTTGTAATTGTATTCTACAATTTTGAAAGGTTATTTTACAAAAAAAACTGTAATTTTACAACAAAGTTTTTATTACGAGGATTCTAGTTGAATTACAAAAAAACTGTTTTTTTTTGTTTTTTTTTTTTTTTTTTTATTGAAAAATATTTTTAAAAAAGTTGGAAAAATTTTGAAAAATTGATTACAATGATTCTAGTTAATTTACAAAAAACAGTTATTTTACAAAAATGATTTTATTACGAGGATTTATGTTGTTTAACAATAAAAAAAATTGTAAATTTACCATTTTGGTTACCATTTTTTTAAATATATTTACCATTTTTTCTTGTAAGTTTAACATTTTATTTTTTTTTATTTTTCCGGTTTTATAACAATATTTTTACCAATAAAATTGGTTATTTTACCAATTTATGGCGCATTCAAAATTACGAGGAAATCCTCGTAATTTTACGAGAATTTTACCTACGTCATATTTTACGAGAATAGCCTCGTAAAATCACGAGATTTTTTGGTAACTTTACAAGGTTTTTTTTTTTTGAGTGTAGAGCGAAACGGACACAAATTTTGGATCAAAACCTATGACGATTTTTAAGGAACCCAAGTAGGACTAGGCCCATCGGGGTCTGGACCTATCGGGTCTGAACCCAATGGGGTCCTCAGATATGTATGAACTAAGTTCAAAAAAAATAAAAAATTAGTTAACTAATTATTGTCAAAACATTTTTGCTAACTTTAGAAAAAAAATTGTGGGTTCAAAATCAGCAAATTTTCTTGTAGGTTTACAAGCTCTTTTTGCTAACATTACAGTTTTTTTTTTTTTTTTGAGTGTACCAAATTCTAAATACGAAATTAGTCAAATTTTGGGAAATTTCTGATGTTTGTTATTATTTTCAGAGTGTTCATCCAAATTCCCGTATGAGACGTCTTTTATATTGTCCTTGTTTTGAAGTAAAGAACTTGAATTAAAAAAAAAAATTAAAAATTTTGTAAAAATTTTAAAGTCCAAAACATTTTTTTGAAAGTCCTTGACACAAACAGCCTTACCACAAAAAAATTGTTGTACAAATTATTTTTGTTGTTAAAATCGACATTTCAAAAAATGTAAAGAAAATTTGGAATTTAAAATTTCGCAAAAATCGCGTATTGATTTAAAAGACCTAAGAGACTCGGGAATGTTATTTTTATCCCCACTTTCTGACTAAAGTGAACATTTTATACAGTGCAATATTTTTTTTGCATTTTTCGAGAAAACTCGAATTGATGTAGAAAAACTGGGAGACACTGGTATTTTATTTTGGCCATACCTTCAGAATTTGTTGGTCCAGTTCATGTGTACAGCCAAAAATTAAAATTTGTTGGACTGTGTAATTTTTTAAACAAAATAAGATTAATCAGAAATAAATTTAGTTATTGAAAAACACAACATTTGTTTAATCTAAGCATCGTTAATCCAAACATCGATTTCATGCAAAATCTAAATTTATTTTCTTTTTGAAAAACTACATCGCTAAGGCTCACACATAAAAAATTATCGGCTAACAAATTTTAATTAAATCTTTTAATCAACAAAACTCAACATACCAGAATTTTTTTCGCTTTAGTTTATTTGAATACATTAACTCAAAAATAATTTACTTTTCTATTGTTGGCAACATATTCGAAAGCACAAAATATGAATTTCTTCATAATTTTACCGTAAGCTTAAAATTCATTCGTTAAATCAATTATTATTTTGATTGACTTTAAATAAAAAATTTATTAAATTTGTGATCAAAATCGAAAAAGTAAAAAAAATCAATTAATCATGTGCAATTTCATGATTGACATAACAATTTTCTTCATCGGAGGAGTTTCAATTAAAAAAATTATTGAAACCGTGTTTTTGTTGATTAAAACTCGAATTCAATTCTTTCTATGCATAATATTCTAAATTAAATTGTCTCACAAAAGTACACAAATTAAATTTTTCCCATTAATGTAAATTATGTGGTTTTATAATTATTCCCATTAATCAATCACAAACAATCAATCTCCTGTTGTATAAAAAGCAATCAGCATTTTGAAATGATTATCTATTTTCAGAAAAAATTATCTGCAATTAGATTTCTAGTTAAAGTTTCCATTTGTTCGTTACCTGGTTTGAAATTTCGTAATAGCAAAATACACACAAAAAAAGAACAAAAATATTTGCTAATGAGTGATTTCGAATGACATTTAAATAAAATCGACAGACATGCACGAAAATATGTTAAGGTGTGTGTAATTTTTTACATTACTAATGATTTGTATGATTTGATTTGTACCTGCTTGATGTTATTATGTGTGTGTGTGTTTTCCTTTCAATAAATGGTCTTGTTTGTATATGGGATGTTTTTTCGTTGTTGTTTTTTTTTTTTCAACAAAATGAACATTTATCATTATAAAACGTGTATGTCACTTGACATTTATATAAAAGTATGGAATAACCTTGAATTACATCATATCATCATAGAGCAAGCAGCAGTGAACATCTGTTTCTGTGAGTCTAACACAAAACAAACTAATGATGAAGCCAACTAATACTGGTATGAAGGGAACAATATTTATGGTTTGTATGGAAGAAAATGCTGTATGTGAATAGAGAACTAAAGGAAGGACGGACGGAAGGAAGGACTTTGTGGAGTCATGTTATGTGAGAAATGTAAATGCACATTAGTATGCTCGTAAGGTTTTAGATTGAAATGCAATATTAGAATTACATACATACATATTTATCATAATATATTTTTTTACCGCAATGAAAATCAAAAATATTCCATAATACAAGAACTGATATGAATGAATGAATGTATGAGTCCTGACCTCACGTATACAAGTGTTGACACATACATACGTTCGCTCGCTCGTTCGTTCGTTCATATGACGACATAATATAAGTAATGTTACTTCATAGGATTCTTTCAGATTATCCCATACAAAACGTATGATTTAAATAAATATTATCGGTTTAGTTTGTCTTTTGTTGTTGTTGGTGTTGTTTGTTGCCAAAGGAAACACATTTGTTGTCCCTTCCTTTGGCTACAGGTGAAATAAAAAGGTTTTATTGAAATTCTTATTTTATTTATGTATGTTGTTTGTTGTATGTACATTTGTATATTTATCACAGGGACACCAACCTCCATAAATGTTATTTTAATAGAATTTTTGTAGCAATTTTATTCACATGAATCTCTGTTTTTGTTCTGTTTTGTTTTTTAGGTTATTCAAATTGTTTATCTTTGAGAAAAAGAATCAAAGCCTTAGAAAAATATTTTTCTTTTTTTACAATATGCTTTTCACTTTTCATTTTTGTTTTCCTCCAGGCTCAAATGTTTGTGGGTATGTGTGGTTGTGTGTATTTTTTTTATTTTATTATTGTCCAATAAAACTGTCCAAAAAGAAAAAAGAAGATTTATAATAAAAGTGTAATGTCGCGTATAAAACATATTTGCAATAATGTTGCTGATGATGTTACTGATGATGATGATGACAAAGATATAAACAACATACACTTACACATGCATAAAAGCATATACATATACTATGTGTAAATGTTTGAACATGTTTATATACACATAGTTGTATTGTTATGTTTTATACATATTTATGTACATGTACATGTGTATTGTGTGTATGTTTGAAGACATTTTACATCACCATCAAATGTAATTTATTACATTTTATTTTTATTTTTTATGTGTCAACAATTTGTCATGTGACATTAATTGAAGGCAAAGTTATTTTAATTGAAAACAATAAGAAAAAAGATTATTGTGCCAAGCAGAAACTATTATTTAAATGTTAAAGTTTTTTTTGTTCATATGTACCAAAACATCGTAAATCATTTCTGATCTTGCAACCAGTGTTTGTATAAAGATTTCCTGATATTTGGCAAGCTTAACGAATGCATATCAATGGTCACGCTTTGACACTTCTTAGCTTCAAAACCATTTTCCCTTTAACTAAAAAAAAATCAAGAACAATTTGAGTTATCCACACAGAAAATAGTTGTTTGGTGACATAAATATATCTCACCAAATATCTAACATGGGAAGTAGGCCGTATCGACTTTTACTTTAATTTTTTGTTTGAGGTCAGCAAAGTTTCAATTGGGTGACAAAATGACTTCATAAAATTTTCGAGAAAATTCTCTACCCTCCCGCATCGCGGCTAAAGTAAAAATCCCAAGGCAACCAAGTTTTTTTGTTGGTGATATCTATGTGAAAAAATGGCTCTTCCCTGTCTAGACAAGATCACATTCAAAAATATTGAAAAAAATTTTTTTCACGAAATTAAGTAATAGAAAAATCGCGAAATCGTAACTTCATTAGCCATTTTTCTGGGTTAACCACTATTCCAAAAGCCTCCTCCGAAGTCATATAAAAATCAAAAAAATCCTTGAGCACCCACATCGCGCATTAAATAAAAATCCCAAAAAACTATAACAATCTGGAAATGTAATTTCCAGATTACAAATGTTATAATTTTCCCGAGTAAAAAAAATGATATGACGCAATATATAATTTAATATGAGTGCGTGTCTATTTTGATATAATCTTATACGAAAAATGGTTTCATAAGATTTGATCGAGCATTATCTAATAATATCAGTTTATATAACTTATATCAACTTTGATACGAGTTTTGGTCTAATCCAATGATATAACATTGTATCCAATTATATTGAAATTTATACAATTTTATAAATCGGATTTTTTTTTTAGTTTTTAATAAAAAGTTGAAAAATTAAAATAATTAAAGTAAGTTGTTCTTGAAAAAAACTTTGAAAAATTTCAAAAAATTGAGTTATGTTAAACTTTATATAAAACACATAGAAAATATTCTCATAAATATTTGTCCTTGGAAAAACTTACAAATATTTTTTAAAATGGAGTCATATAAAATTTTATATAAAACACTTAGAAAATATTTGCGATGAAATTTTTTTTTTTTGAAAAAAATTTAAGAAATGGAATCATATGAAATTTTATATAAAACACTTAGAAAATATTCGTGACAAAAAAGTGTTTTTTTAAAAAATCTTAGAAAATAAAAAAATATGGAGTCATATGAAATTTTATATAAAACACTTTGAAAATATTCGTGATAAAAATATGTTTTTGGAAAAAACATAAAAAAATTAAAAAATAATGGAGGCATATAAAATTTTATGTAAAGCACTAAGAAATTTGGAATGATGCCTGAGACCAGATGTTACAACATACAGTTATGTATGGCGATATCTTAACAAAATCGCACATCAAAATTTATTATATAAATTTATCTTGCAAGACATAGTGTCACACATGATCATTTATGAAACAATATGAATATAAGATCATATTAAATTATTTTTACTCGGGCTATAAGTTTTAAGTGAAAATAATTATGACTACATAAATAATAACATCTTTAATGAGGATGATTTGATAAATGTCAAATTGCTAAATTTGGCAGAATAAATCTTTTTTCAGATTGACTAAACCTGGTTTAACTGAGATTTCAGAAACTCGACCCTAAACTGCCAGATATTAAATGATTCCTTCTATACACCACAACAGCTACTTTGTAACAATGTTTTAATATTTAAAAATCTATTTAAACTAATAACAATTGGTACTTTAAGGATTTTCTACATTATCTTAAATACTCTCCTTGTTGCAGAGAGTAATAACACACATATTTTCATTTAAACAAATATTTGCATCTTAAAAGCAGGTAATAATTTACAAAAATGACAACATAAATTACAATTTAAATGTGTGTGTACTAACAAAGTAAAATATTCGTAGTATAACAGAAAAAATCTCTAAAGTTTGCTTAAAATCCTAAAGGACGCAGGCAAACATTTTTCCTGCAAAACCAAAAAACAAAAAAAAAAAAAAACATGAAGTTTTTCTAAAACCACACAATATTAGTGTTCTTCCAAAAAAATACTAAAATTTAAATTTCGAGTATACTTCTAAACATATTTGCTAAGAAATTTGCTGAAATATTTTCGGAGCAATAGACGAGATATTTTGGTTGTCTGTTAAAAAATATTGGTAATAAATTGTACATAAGTTTTCATAGACTTTTGGGTATATTCATATTTTTCTGATGAAAATGTTCATCTTTTTGTTAGCTAGAACTGGCTTGCAGATTACAAAAATATAAATTTAGTTAATTTTCGAAATTCAGAAACTAAAAGAATTTAAAATAAAAAAAACCTTCAAAATATATTTCATTGAAAATATCGTTGCAGGAATTAAGTGGTACAGACACTATTTTTCTTTATTTGTATACCCTACACAAATGATTGGCGGTTTATACATTTTTGTCATTCCTACTGTAACACATACAAAAATATCGTTAGAATAAATTTCCCGATCCTCTATCGAGTTTAAATTTGTGTACAACGCGCTTTGGATTATTTCAAAAAAATGGTTCGAAATAATTCGGTTATTCATTAAATTTAGTTCGAGGCTGCAAGACGGCTTTAATAATTTTCAGGCGGAGCTGTATGCAGTGTAAGAGGCAGCTAAACTCATTTTGGAGAGACTGATCAACTCTAGTGAGATCATTATTTAAGACTGTACTGGGTTACAGGCTATCAAAATATTCCAGACAATGAAAAACCGGACGAGCTAGCTCAAAGAGCATCAGTTCTTTGCTATTACCTTAATTTTTTTTTTTTTGGACCGGCTCATATACATTCCTACCTCTTCGTAAAGGATATTTAAAAGAATTTGAAATAAAAATAAATAAACAACAAATCACAACACTTAATAATGTGAAAGGTATTTAACGATTCCACACAACCGACAAAAGCCCACTTACTTGTATATTTTATATTTCTATTTAGTTTGTTTTGCTTTTCCATTTTAGCCATGTTCGGATTTTCTTTTTTTTTATTCTTGTAATGAAAATTAATGGTTTTTCAAGTTTCCCGTCAAAAGTTAAAGTGGCAACACTGGTAGTTAACTACTACTAACAACAACATAACGGGTGTTTCCTTAACAAAAGGCAATTTCAAACAAAAAAATAAAATGTGTAGCCTTTTTTTTAAGGATTTTTTGCTCTTTAGTTTTTTGTTACTCCCTGGCGTGTTGAACAATGGTCTTCATCATCATTTCAATTCGTTTTACTTATAGTTAAATTTTCTTATTATTCCGTTTCTTTCGTTTCATGTAATTCGAGTTCAAAAAAAAAATATTTCAACAGATGAAGTTTATAAAAAGTGAGTGTGAATGATGATGTAAAGTTTAAAAGTTATATTAAGATGAAAGAAAAAAAGGAATTAAAAATATTAAACTAGGAGAAGTCAAACCTACAGCGCCTACACTAAATACTGACCACGTGTTGTTTTTCTAAATATGAAAAACTTGAATTCGGCGAATGCGAAAGAATTATTTTCTATAAAAATATACGTTATTTCGCATAACAAAAGAATGCCGTAAAAACAATCGTTATTTTACCGTATTTTCCACGAAAGAAATTGCTACAATCCCGCCACTTTTTTTTTTATTTTTTTAGTTAAGATGTTTGTCTATCCACATAAAAAAATTGGAGGAAATTTTTCGAGAAAATCGCATTTAAATATTGGATTTCAGAAAAATTCTCTTTGTATTTTATTGTGTCAACACCGCGTATGAGTAACGTCTATTTGCGAAATTAATGAATTTCCGTTACTCATACGCGGTGTTGACAAAATAAAATACAAGAGAATTACAGAATTTTTATTAAATCTAATATTCAAATGCTATTTTCTCAAAAAAAAAATGCCCTCCTGAATTTTTTTGTGTGAATAGACAAACATCTAAACTTAAAGGCGTGATTATATTTTTTATTTACTTTAATTCGGTTTCCAATCTACAAATTATTGACTAAATGTGCGAAAACAAATAATAATATAATGAAAATAGTAAGCAAAACAATTATTAAAGTAATGAGATTTGACACAACAATTTTAAAAGTCAAAAGTATATTACCACAGAGTTGTGTTTTACTTTAAATCTAGGGGTTTTCCCTCCCGCCTAAATGCGCCTTAAAAAAAATGTGGAAGGATTTTTGATAAATTAACTGCTTTAAAAAATTAAAACTTTCTGAATGGTTTCTGAAAATTTTCCAAAATAAAAAATTTAGTAGATAGCCCATACAAAAATATACACGAATGTTATATTTGCGATTGTGGAGCATTTCAACAACTTTTCCAATATTTTACCACGCCACATTAGCCCATTTTTTAAAAAATTTAAAAACCAAAAACGCTATTTTCTAAGTGTCATATGGAGCTACCCATACCACCTATTCAGACATTCATGGGACATGTTCAATTTTTCTCAGGACATTTCGCTCCTTTACTTGTATAGTGTCACAAATCAAAATATTTGATTTTGCAGAAAACACGTTTAAAGTTTACTATTGAAACTGGTTTTTAATTGAAAAAGGCCGGTACATAGAAAATGTAAAAATGGCGTGTACTCTTCTCAAACGGAGAGTTTAAAAGATATTAATACGAATTTTTGACACAATATAAAGCACGATATAACGAATAATTCTGCATCATTAACTCAAAAAACGCATTTTTTGAGTTATGACACTATACAAGTAAAGGAGCGATTTGGTGTGGAAGATAATTTTATTGCACAAAATATTTAGTTTTGTATTTTCGTACATTCTGAAATGAAAATTTTTAAAGAGTTTTTTTTTTTTAAATAAACTATTGCAATTATATTTATTTAAAAAACTCGATTAATCGATAATTGCGATTAACGGCTATTATTTTAGTAGTAATCGCGATTATGAAATATCTCGATTATTTGCAAACTCTAGTGAATGGTGAGAGATTACTCCCGAATCGAGCACTTTGTATTTTAAAACAGCTACAAATTGATGTTTCGAAACATTTTTGACACCACCGAGGAATCGATAATCGCGATTAACGGCTATTTTTGTTAATCATAATCGCGATTATGAAATATATCGATAATTTGCAAATTCTAGTGAATGGTGAAATATTACTCCCGAATCGAGCACTTTGTACTTCAAAACAGATACAAATTGATGTTTCGAAACATTTTGACACTAGTTAAAAAAATATGAAGTTTAATATTGATGTTTATGTTTAATAACCATTGGACTGCTTCAGGACTGCCGTTGTTTAGTTCGGACAAGTCTTCCGTAAATTAATTGTTTTATTAATTGAACAGTTCATGCGAATAAGGACGAATAGAACACTTTTTCGCAAACACGTTTTTTTGCATAAATGCCCTTTATTAGCAGAGCCCTAAAATCCTACGCAGAAATTTTGGGGAAATTTGGACTTTTAAGGCTAAAAAATGACTTTGAAAGTGCAATAATTAGTATATTTCATATTTTTGTTTAAATTGGGAGTGAACTAACGCACAATTTTATTAAATACAACACAAAAACATACAAAAATTTTACTTTCGGTAACAATGTGTTAAAAGAACATCACCAGGAACAAACCACACTTATTATATTGGCAAAAAATTTTACCGTTCTTCAGTTATAAGACTTTAAAGTGTGGAAAGCAAAAAGGGCGAATATCCATCCTTAACAAAAATTATTTAGCTGCGAGTTTAAAATTGATATTAGCTAAAATTTGAAATTGTTCACAAAAAAACAATTTTAGCTCATACAAACAAATTAACCAGATTTGCGAAAAAAAAATCTTCAGTGTTACCGCGTAATTAAGATTATATAACCACGAATACATGGTCTACGCATATTTTAACCGTCTTTTGAATTATTTTATTTCGGAAATCAAATCTTTAAACATATTTAATAGTTACTTTCGTTCGATACCCTACCTACAAATATTTGGTAATGTTGTTTTGATATAAAGTATGTAAATAAAAAAATCATTTATGATTCATTGAAATATATAAAAATATAATATGCAGTCAAGGGTTAATATTATAATTCCTAAAAATGTATTTAGTGTCATAAAGAATTACTACTGCAGAAATATTAACAAAAAATTAACAAAAAAAAATTATTTTTGCATGTCCTTGCAATCCTTAAAAAGTGTATCCTTGAAGTCCTTAAAGTGTTACAAACAAATACCAACCATAGTTCGTTAAGTTTTGCAAGTCTTATGAACATGTAGTCAAAATCTGCTGCAAAATAACACATTTTTATTCAAATTTCAATACAATTTTTTGGATATTCGCCCTTTTTCCATTTAAGAAAAAATTGAAGTCCAATTTTTGGCAAGTTTTCTTTCGAATACCTTACTAAAATTTTGTATATAGGTAGATGTGACTTAAATCTTAAAGCTAATACCAAAAAGTTGACAAAAATATTATTTTTTAACCGTTTCCTGCGAGTTTATTGTCCCCTGTAAAATTCTACAAATGGTCTATTCGTCTTTATTCGCATGAACTGTTCAATTATTAATTACTTCTTGGCCAAAAGGTTTAATATTAAAAATGTCAATTATTTTTTAAAAAGTATCTATGTACATTTTGATCAAAAAAGAAAATCTGTTCCCTTTCCCTTAAGCTATCTTTTTTTCTGAAAAACGCTTATTTGTAGGGATTTCGCCCTACTATTGGCAACACTGCGTATAATTGTACAGCACTGATCCCAGTTGTTCAAACCTATTGTCTTTAAGAAATCATTTTTATGAAAATTGAGTGAATAAAAACGTTTCCAGTCATTTCACCTTGACCTGACCAGAAATTCGAATGACAAAAAACTCGTGATTATGAATAACAACTCCGGGCATTGTACCGTGGAATAGTTATGTAGTGTTAAAAATGTTTTCAGAATATTAAATTAACAAAATAAAAAATGTTGTGTTTTATTATGTTACTTAATAAAGTAATTTTTCTTTTTTGTATACATTGTTTTGTTTTTTTGTTTTTTTTTTATATAAATTTCTTTATGCCCATCAGATATAGCAATGTAAAACATAGAATTAGAATAACCAGTGGTTACCATTTTAGTGTGTGAGTGTGTTTAAGACAAAAAACCCTTAACAAAACCCAAACGTGTTAAAAGGGGAATTCTGTTTCTTTTTTATGTTTTCTTGTATTAGTATAGATGTGTGTGTGTGTATGTATGATTGTATAAACATTTTATATAACATATAATTTTCATGTTTATTATCCAACACTTATCATTATCACCATCGTGCAAAAACAAAAAAAAACAGGCTAACTTCAACAGCAACAGAAGCAGAGAAAAAATAAATAAAAAACTAAATGTTTAAACACAATTGACCATTTTCAGCACGTAGATGTTGTTACAAAAAAGCAAAACGATAACTCAGAATAAAATACATGCATATTAACACACACACTCTCTCTCACTTACACACACACACACAATACACATACTTAAACTTAAAAAAAATATATATAAAACAAATTTAAATATGGGACAACAACAAAAAAAGGATGACAATTTTTAGAAGGATGTAAAAAGTTTGTTACTTAAAGACGAAAAATTACAACAACACCTTTGGGAATATTTTTATATGTTTTATAAAACTTCACATCATAACAACAAGTGACAACAAAATGGTTGTACGTACATACGTACGACCCTTTGAATAGTGTGTGAACAAATATAAATTGTTCGTACAAACAACAAAAAGTTTTATGGCAAACAACATTTTTTTTTTTTTTGTTTTTTCTTTACAGATTTTTTGGTATTTGTGTTAAATGTAATAATTTCCTGTTATAATCTTTTTTGAACAAGTTAAAAGTTTTATTTTATATTTCTTAAGTAACCAGAAAATAAAACAAGTAAAAAAGTTAAATTCGGCCTTGCCGAATGTAGTGATACCCTCCACAATTTCAAAAAGATTATTGCAAAAACTTTATTTAAAAGAAAATCACTTTTGAAAAAAAAAAAATTTCAGCGAAAAAAAATTTGGTAAAAAAAAAAATCCGCGATTTTTTCCTTATTTTGTCTCAAAATATGTCGGTACTTGTTTAAATACCAATTGGTGTTCAATTATGTTCACATAAGTCAACCAGCAACCGAATTAAAGCATTTTGTATTTTAAGGTTATGTTGAATGTACTAAAATTTTTGAGGTGTCCTTACATTTTCGTTCATAACTTTTGAACCGCTGAACCGATATCGCTCAAATGCAATACCAAACTTCTCAGGAGAACTTCCAATAAATATGTTAAGTTTCAGTCATGTCCGTGTAATATTTTGGCTGTGATCACCATTTCCACAGACAGACGGACAGACGGACAGACGGACATCGCTAGAAAGTCTTAAAATCGATCGGGGATCATGAATATATATACTTTATGGGGTCCCAAACCGATATTTCGATGAGTTACAAACGGAATGACAAACTTATATATACCCTCTATCACTAGAGTGGAGGGTATAAAAAAAATAACAGTACACTATTAAACACAAGTAGTAGATGTTTTGTATACCCTTTACCTACAAGGTAGGTCTTTATGACCGATTGTCCTGCAACTTGAGTATGGGAATGAGGGGAGAAAAATAAGAGTTATCTGTTTTTTAAGCTGTGAGTGCCCTGTGAAAGACCTTCATTTTCGACAGAAGCAATTTTTAATTTCTTTTCATGCTCGCGATCTCTGACCTCATAACACCGTCCGACAAAAATTAAAAAATATCATTGACAACTAACTGGATAGTATACTTTTGGAACAGTTTTTCTTCTCGTGATCCTGTTTCCTTTTTAAAGGACTTATAAGTTTTAGAGCAATGGTTCTCAAACGGTGGGTCGCGATCCCCTAGGTGGTCGCGAAAGATTTTCAGGGGGGTTGCGAACAATATTGGTAAAACGTTAAACTTTGATAAATTTAAATCGCATTTTTTTATTGTTGTGTTATAAAAATATACAAAAACTTTTATTTAAGAATTAAATTATTTCCATCACTTGAAGTCCGTCTGTAATCACTGTGCAGTTGTTAATTTCCCGGGATGCCCAAGACTGATTTGTGAAGTTTTTTGGCTGAGTCTGGGATCTGGCAGACCGTTATCAATTAACTTTTCGATGCTGATTCCGAATCTGGGTTTCAAATTTTTCTACCACGTTAGTGTCTCTTCACAATACAGCAGCAAGCAGCAGACAGAAAAATTTCTCAGTGTATTTTGTTATTGTGTCAACAACAAAATATATATGTAAAATTTGCTGTCTGCTGCTTGCTGCTATATTGTGAAGAGACACTTAGGTTTTTGAGAAAATTAAAGGCACAGTTCACAAAAACGTATTCTTGTGCATTTTTAAGAGCTTTGTTTGTGATATTTTTGGATGCGTCTGGGATCTGACCACTTTTTTCGATTTATTTTTAATGCTGATTTCAAATCTGGATCCGAATAACGGATCTAGATTCGTGATCGAAAATAATTTCGATCAATACCAAACATTGGTATAAAATTTTGAAAAAGGACAATCATTACTCCAAATTGGACTTTAAATGCTTTCTTGGTAAACATTTATTTATTTCTGATTAGGTTAAACTGGTATTTTTCATTTACAGTGTTGGAAAAAATAATAGGGACGACGAGCTTAAATTTAATTAATTGTTATAAACTTTTTCATAAATGTCTAATTTTTTTCGCTTCAACTGAAAAATTATCAGTAATTTAAATGGATTTAATAATCTGTATAGCTTTTCACGATTCTGTTTTAATTTAAATTTTTATTGGGAGAATAGTAAGAAAAGTATTGAATTTACCGGGAAAAAATAATAGGGACGAAATGCTTTAAATGAATTTAAAGTTATATTCAATTGTGTTAACCTTTAAGTTCTTAAATAATATTAATAAAAAATGCAAAAAATAAATAAAGAAAATAATTCTGTCCATTCTTGAATTGTCTTAGCCTCTTTTATACTCGATAATAAAATATTAACTCCTAAAATCTGTTCTCGAAGTCCAAGAGAAGAACCACCGCTGAGCTTACAATTAATACAAAAAAGTTCAGTATTTGCTAGAAATCACCTTGACCGTAAGGACTAGTCATATGTTCCATTGCCCGATGAAACGAAGACTTATTTGTTTGGATCTATATGAAAATTATTTATTTGAAGCCCAATAACCAATTTTCAATCATATCCAAACAAATTAATCTTTGTTTCATCGGGCACTGGAACATATTACCAGTTCTTACGGTCAAGGTGATTTCTGGCAAATACTGAACTTGTTTGTATTAATTGAAAGCTCAGCGGTGGTTCTTCTCTTTTTCTCATTTCTTTGCATTTTCATTTTTTTGCATTTTTTATTAATATTATTAAGGAACTTAAAGGTTAACACAATTGAAAATAACTTTTAATTCATTTAAAGCATTTCGTCCCTATTATTTTTTCCAGTTAAATTCAATACTTTTCTTACTATTCTGCCAATAAAAATTTAAATTAAAACAGAATCGTGAAAAGCTATACAGACTATTAAATCCCGTTAAATTACTGATAATTTTTCAGTTGAAGCGAAAAAAATTAGACATTTATGAAAAAGTTTATAACAATTAATTAAATTTAAGCTCGTCGTCCCTATTATTTTTTCCAACACTGTATTTCGGAAATAAAAAATGTAAGTTTCGATATAAAATGCCATAGTTCGGGACCTGGTTTCCAAATTTTTGTGGAAATTGAGGTCAAGTTCACAATAATTTTTTTTTTTTTATTTTTTAGAAGTTTTTTACGTGAAATTTTTGGTATGCTTCTGGGATCTGAATCTTTCAATGCTGCTTCTAAATTTGGTTTGCAAATTTGTCTATTACTTCAGGTTATTAAAAGAACTGAGGGCAAAGTTTACGTTTATAATTTTTTTCTTTATGAAAAAAATTTGAAATATTGAAAAGGGGTCGCACAGCAATAGTTAGCGAGAAGCTCTGTTTTAGAGGATTAAATTTTATAAAATATTTTCGTAATATTTGTCTTGTCATAGCATGCCACTTGTGATAGCAAATGAAAGAAGAGGATCTTCCCTAATTTTCCTATTTTATTATTTTTACAAATCAGGAAATAGGAGGTAAGTTACGTCCGTTCAAAAAATTATCCTTCAAAATTTTCAACAATATATTCTGACAATGTTTTCAAATTACTGTATTCATATTCTTTTATCCTGTTATGGCAAAATAAAAAAATGTAAAACTTAGGGAAGATCCTTCTCTTTCATTTGCCATCACCATTGTCATCCTAGGACAAGTACAAATATTTCAAAAATGTTATACAAAATGTAAACTTTAAAACTTTGAAGTCCTTTTAAAAGGAAACAGGATCACGAAATGAAAAACTGTAAATGCAGTTTTACTCCATTTGATCTCTATTTTAAGACGTATATCATCCGGTTCATGTTTAATATTTGCTGTCGGACGGAAACAGGATCACGAAATGAAAAACTGTAAATGCAGTTTTACTCCATTTGATCTCTATTTTAAGACGTATATCATCCGGTTCATGTTTAATATTTGCTGTCGGACGGTGTAATAGTGCTTCCTAATGAATCGTATTCCAAATTCCCCTAATTTTAATTGGAGAAAAAGTTTTCCTTCACGCAGGTGGTTTATTGTGTGATTATAGAGGCCAGCAACTGAATCAAAGTTATTCTCCAAAAATTGGATCCCTAAGCCCTCTTCTGGTCCTTATTTTGATAAACAATTGAAGAACCTTTTGTTTCTAAAATAGGGATTATTAGTTAAAAAAGGCGAGAACTTACAGTGGGAATTAAATACAATTAAAAATTTACTGTATAGTATACACTGTGCAAAAAATTGTGGGTCATCGCTTTGAGCCTCAATGGATTCAACGACCTATGAAAGCAGACCATCAAATAGACAAAATCACCAAAGGCCTTTGCAAAGACAGTATGGATTTCTTTTTCATGGTCCACTGAAGTTTTTAATATTTTATCAAAAGCGTTTGGAAAACGTCAAAAAAACTATCAAATATGGCTTTATGTCTTCAGTGAAATTGTATGGCGGGTCTTTTCTCAGAACATATTAGTCCTCCAACTGCCATTTTAAGGGGTCATGTAAGTCCTTTTTTAAAAACTAAGCTTAGAAGTCTAATAAAACGTCCATTTAAAGGGTTAAAATGTTCCACAAATATTTTTCTCAAAAACTTTCACAAAAGTTGAAAGTGTGTGTCCAACATGCGTAAAATGCTTAAAAATTGACAATATAAAAAATCAATGTTTGATATTTTTTTTACCAAGCCAGTCTTAAAAAACTCGACAAAAACAGTGTAAATACACTTCTGATCGTAAAATAATGTTATTATAATATGTATAATCATACGAAAAAGAACCTTCATCTTGATGATCATTATAATAAAGAAGTTCTGCATGTTCACGTGTAAGAAGAGAGAGTCTTTGTTTTCTCAAACATCGGATGATAATTTAAATTATTGCAATTGTTAGTGGGTACAATTGTTCTATGATATCCTAGTTAACAACTTGGGATTGAGTAAAGTTTATAAGAAAAACCATAAAAATGTTATTCTTGGAGGCAACGATAACAATGATTTAGAAGTTCTATAGAATTTCTCTGAGTGTATCGCTAGAATTTTGTATGACACTGTAAACATATTTGTGTTCAAGTTACACAAACAACACGTATTTGTGCCATAGATAATTTTTTAACGCTTGTCGTATACAAACAAAGTCAGTTAAGGTGAGTTATGTTGTAGTTGTTTCCTTTTTTGCCTCCTGCAATTCTCTACTAACATTCCATAGTCAATATTACCAATCAGTGCGTAACATTTTCTATAGAAAATCCTGAAAATCTTCAAAACATACAGTGTGCAGAAAAAAAGAAAAGGTAAAAGTTGTCAACACATTTACCAGCCAACATAAACAAAAACAGAAGAAAAACAGTGGCCATGAGAAAGATAAAGTTTACAAAAAAAAAATACTTCCAAAATTAGTTTATGTATGAGCTTTGTATCTGTATGCCATTTTTTGGATGTGTTTGTATACAATATAAAGTTGACCCTCATTTGTCAATTTAAGTTTGTATTGTCGTTAATCATACACTTTTGGTATGACAGGGCAGGAAGTCAATAAACTGAAAGAAATAAATAGATCAATCTATTGAAATATCCATCAGGACTATTGCTTAATTTGTGAGGGAGAAACAAAAATTATGGATGTAATAGGAGATAAATCAGTTGTGCCCGAAGAGTTTTTGTTATTAATTTTATTTTATTTGTCAGTTTAAAGACTTGCTATCATAAAGTTTTATTTTTATAACTGATTTTTTTTCACAAAAAATAATTTGCTAATTTTCAATTAAAATTCAGTTGATGTACCAAAAGTTCGGTTGATACATCTGCATACAGGTCGTCACAATTAAATATAGGTTATCTCAACTGAATTCAGATGATTTAACTCAATTGAATTCAGTTAATATAACTGACTTTTAATTAAAACAGCTTCAAAATCGGTTGTCGCAGCCAAATATAACAGCAGCAACCGAATTTATAATTCGTACAGCTGAAAATTTTGAAAAAAAAAATCCAAAGTTCACTTAAATCTTTTTCCACTAAATAAACAATACAAAACTAATTAATTTTTACTCCTACAAATATGTATATCAAATTTATTTTTTTGATCAACTTTAATAGTTTTCGCAAAAACGTTAAGTCGAATAACTGAAATTGATTTTTCCTTAAAAAAAATCTGTTAAATTTCATTATTCAACTAATATGACTATATATTAGGGCGTTTCACCAAACACTTTTTTTTTGTTTTTGCCACTCTTGAAATGGAACATGAATTATTATGGCCTGAAAGATTATTGAGATTTTTGGAAGGTTGGGAGAACTCGCTCAAATCGATTTTTAGCCAAAAATTTAGGTTATGAATCATAAACTAATTTACCAGACTTCTGAATCACTTCTGAATATTCTTCTGAATTCACTTCTGAATATTGCTAGCCTGCTAGAAAAAAAAATTCTCGGTAAAAATTATAAGTTCAAGGGGCACCAGGATGACCTAAAAATTAAAAATTCAATATTTCCCGAGTTCAAACCTCAATAGCTCGAGAAATTAACATACATATTCATAAAAAAATATTTTTTAATTAATTTCATAAATTTATTTACCTTAATTAAATGCACATATTTTCATAAACTATATTCAAGAATAATTTATTCAATTTACAAAGAAATTAGGAACATTTTTCAACTTGAACCCACATAACAAATAGAATTAGAGCCCGTGCTCGATCTGTACTAGCAGAAAAAACAGTAAATGGATAGGTTTACTTTACGGAATTTCATTGTAAATTACAGAAAAAACCAATGACAGTATTTAATTCTGACAGTGGAATCGAAGAAGTCAAAATACAAAAGAATTATTATGTGTAGTTTCTAGGTCAGAACTTTTTTTGTGGGCTGTGTTATTGAAATAAAATCTGCAATTAACGAATTAATTTTATAAAATTGTTTCAATTAATTTTTTTGTTTTTTTTATTGAGAAACAAAATTTCATAAACACACTAAAATAATTGTTTGACGTAAAAATCACATCACCACTTCGAGTAACAATAACTTTTATGTTTAGAAACCAGAGTTTTATTGTAACACCGTCCGACAAAAAGAAAACAAATCGTTAAACACAAACGGGATAGTATGCGTTTGAAACTTGAGACTAAATGTAGTAAAACTGCATTTACAGTTTTTAATTTCGTGATCCTGTTTCCTTTTAAAATATATGGTTCCTATACTTGTTCAAAAAAGGCGTATTTATGAATTTGATGTGCCATCAATAATAAAAAAGTTATTTGGTGGTAACGGTTTGAAGTTAAAATTTTTTCATTTTCAATTTTTCGACGATTTTTGCGCCGCTTCATACTTTTTAAAAGCTAATACGAAGAATGATAGCTGTCTTAATTCCCTACAGTTTAAAACCGGTCTCATGAATGTGCTCTCAATAGGAGCGGAGTACTAGCTAGACAAATGTTAAGAGACAAAACGTGAAGGTCATCAAAAATCTACTTTTTTCCGAGGCACATTCGCAATATTTCTTTAAAGTGGTTATCACATCGCGTGATTCAAATATTTTTTGATTTTTTATAATAAAATCGATATAGCGTGTTAAAATTTTGATTAGCAAAAATTTTGCAAAAATCTGATATTTCACGATTTTAAACTTTTGCTTGTAGTTTCACAAACGAATTTAGATTTAAAATATACCCGTCAGACGATTGCTTGTAATAAGTATTATGGATCGTGTGCAAAAATTGGGACTTAATGTAACTGTACGCTAAAACGAACCAATTTTGTCTCCAGATAAACCGCCTGGGCACACCCAAACCGCTAATAGAAATTAATTTCTATAAATGGCAATTGCTGGTACTTATAAAGCTTTATTCCAAAACTGAGCGGCATTAATGAATTTTGAAGATTGTGGATTTTATGCATCTTTCAAAATTTCATTAATCAGAAATTGCATCACTTTTAGAAACTAATTGAGGGTGCTAAATCCGAATATGACCTTTAATTTGGTCCATCGTCATTAGATTTCGCGTAAATTGCATATCAAGCATTAAGAAAGCAACTTTTTAAAACAAAGTTTTAACGTAAAAATCTGAAAAATCCGAAAAAACAAGGGTTCTGGTGGGAATCGAACCCACGACCCCCACGTTGAAAGGCTAGCACGCTACCAACTAGCCTACTGGGGCCCCCTAAAAAATAACTAACAAGGGAAGTCTCCCTAGTGTCACCCGCGGATCTTTATGGAATTGGTTTTATTTTGTAGAGCAGAAAAAATAAAGGGACACGTATTTTGTTTTAGCGGCCCAAATTCATATTTAGGGGGTAAAAAGGAGGGGGAAGACAAGACCATTTTTCAGTTTTTTTTCGTTTATCTCCTATATTATGCAAAGAAACCTAGTCATGTTACATACCAAATGAAAGGTCTTTGGAAAGCCTATCTACGTGTGCTAAGAACGTGTCCAAACGTGCACAACTTTTCGCCATATTGAGTAAAATACCAAAATTTTAGGACATTTTCGTTAATAAGTCGAAAAATATAAATTTCTTTGGCCCGTTCTTAGCACAACGAGATAGGTATTTTTAATACCTTTAATCTGATACCACACATGCCTATATTAATTTTGTTTAAATAGGCGTAAATCGTAAAAAACTGAAAAAGGTCAATTTCCATACAAATCGACCCCTAAAAGTGAGTTTGGGCCGCTACAAAAAAATACGTAATCTCGAATTACAATTGGAATCTTCGAATTACAAATGGAATCTTCGAATTACAATTGGAGTATTCGAATTACAAATGGAATCTTCGAATTACAAATGGAATCTTCGAATTACAAATGGAATCTTCGAATTACAAATAGAATCTTCGAATTACAATTGATCTTTTTCGAATTACATCTGTAAATGGTGTAGAGTAAACCCTTTTTATTGCACAACTTAAAGGTCGAATAAATAATTAGTTCATATTTTAGAACGTAAATAAAAAGTGGCAAACTGTTGACAAATATTTATTATACCGAATAGTGACGAATATTCGTATTCCGAATTTTAATCGTAAAATTTAAATATACTATGTAATATTTTAAGACAACACAGCTTTACTCGTAAAGTGTTGGCATTTTTTTTTTTTTATTTTCAGTGTATGCTTGACATATGTCAGAAAATATAGTTGTATATTTTGTGTATGTTTGACCACTTTTAACACTTCGTCTTTTTGTATAAGTTTATGTATAAATCTTTGTATGTGTGTGTGCAGTACATATGAACATTATACACATACACACAGACATATATGTAAATACGTTTTGTTTCTTAGTAAAAAAAGTTTCTTTAAGTTTTCCATTACAGTTTTGTGTTGATATTTTATTAGTCACTTTTTCTTCTTTTATTTTCTGAGGCAAAAAGTCAAATGGGAATGGAGGTTTAGGAAAGTTTTCCATTTTTGGTTAGTTTATTTTATGGACAAGTTGTGTGTCTTTTGTGTAAAGTCACAAAATTTAATTTGCTTACATTTAAAGAAAACTCAAAAAAAAGGTTACACCAACCAACAAAAAAAAAAAAAAAGAAAAGACCATAGAGCAACTTACTTTGATTGAACACTTATACACGTGTTAGTATTTAAATTTAATTTTATGGAAATCTTTACATTGCAAAAAAAGGACCACAAGGAAAAATGAGTACCTACATTTACACATTTGTATTTTTGAAAAATTCTTCAAGTGTTATAAAACGATAAAATTGAAAGAAAATTAAAAATATGACATTAATCATGATTAGAGACCGTTTTCTTTATTTATTTTTTTTTATTACATTAGGGCAGCACATAATCGAATGAAAATGTACACACAAGGGGTGGGTTATTGAAGATTCTTACAATTAGTTACAAGATTTATATACACGCACTCAAAAACGCCTGTAAACTTACTACAATCAAACTCTATTATAACGTTTTCGGTTATAATAAATTCACGGTTATAACGAACTAATTCTAAAGTCCTATCGTTTTGCATCAATTTTCACACGAAATACTTCTTTTATAACAAACTCGGTTATAACGAATCCTCGGCTAAAACGACCTGCTTAGTATGGTCCCACGAATATAATTTCATGTATATTTACCTTTTAATAACGAACTCCCATAAATTTTTTTTTTATTGTGAGGCAATCATGTTTATAAAACTCAAAAAGGGTACACAATTTTTTGTTTATATTATAATTTTGATAAAAATTATTTATATTTTTAATGTTTCTTCTCAATAAGTAGCTTATTTACATCAAATAAAACAAAATTGAATCTTATTTTTTGGAAATAAAACTAGGTTGATAAAAAATATACCCCGCTTATAACGAACTTCGCTTATAACGATCTATTTTTACTGGTTCCTCGGAGGTCGTTATAACCGGGTTCGACTGTATTATAAATTGGGTAAATTTTTGTTTTTTTACTGTTACCGAAATTTAAATTTAAACAAAGTAAGGAAAATTATTTGAATATCAATCAAACTGACTTTATTGGATAGATAATTTTATGACATAAATGATTAAAAATGATATAGCCACCACGATTGGCTCGTACATGGAGTAATCTGTGCCTCCATTTTCACACAATTTTCACAGAATTTGCGCCGTATTCCGAATTTCATCAATAACTCGTCGTATGTTGATTTCCAGGTGTTAAATTGTCCCTAATTTTTCGAAATAGACGAGTTACTTTACATAGTATCCATAAAGAAAATATTCCAATGGGGTTTAAACTATCTTGGTAGCCAATTAACTAGAGCTTTCAGTAAAGTTTATGTTTGACAAACAGAACCATTTTTTTGATAGAAAATTTCGACAATATGCAAGCGTTGCTCTTGTGTAAGCCTTTGCATGATAAAATGTCAAACCATACATAACAAAAACCAACCATTTCCTGTTAAATCGGTTGTCAAATAAAGCAGTATTACCAACTCAAAGTTGTAACCTCTACAAAAATACACCCTATATAATCACAAAATGAGTAAAATAATTTCAAATAAATTGAACACCCCAAATAATAAATATTATCCGTTAATTCAAATATTTTACACACAATGTGTAATTATACCAATATTTTATTGTAATTGTAAAATTGTCGAACCACTACAAAAAAAAAAATACAATTTAGATCATCAATCAATTCAACAAGTACAGTAGACTGGCTAAAGTGTGTCAGGATTGTTTTTAAATATATGGGAAAAAATAAAAACACTTGATCAAAGTAATTTTTTTATTATAATAATCATACACCCTAGATTCAATAAATTATTAATATTAGGAAAAAAACTAAAGATTTTAGAAATTCTGTTTCTTAGTAATTGGGCATATTTTTGTAATAAGTTTTTTATATATTTTATGTATAAAAATATATTTCTAACCAGCCAAAAACACTGAAACCATAGAAAAAATAAGTTATACGTACTTCCCCACTGGGGAATCCCCAGACCACTAAACCGTAATTTTTTATATGAGAAAACAAAAAACATTTTGTTTCTGATTTTTAATTGTTTTTCATTCCATTAGGCCTAAAACTGATGTAGAACAAAATTAAGGCCAATTGGACAATAAAAATGGAAAGAACTTTATCCTTTTTCAAAAAATTACAGTCTTACATATGTTCTGGAGAAGTATTTATAACTCTATCATTTTTCATCCGATTTCAGTGTTTTTTCTCTAGTTAGAACTAGTGATTCTACGGCTGCGCACAAGCAACCCCTGCATGGAACATGTGATAAACTTATCACACGCACAGATTTTATTGCTTGGGAAAAACAGTCATTAAACATGAGTTTAATGGCTGTTCTAAAATAGCACATCTTGTCTTTAATGATAGGAAAATCCTTATCACTAAGAAAATCCATAAATAGGGTAAACAAAATGTCTATAAAATATTTTAGAATAAAACACATGTTCATTTTTGAACAGCTGGGTATGTTTTGTTTTGTTCTAACAAGGGAAGTATCGCAGCCCTTATGAACCGATTTGCCTGAAACTTAAAATATATATAAAAGAGACGAGTTTAAGGTTGGGGTGTCTCGGCTTATCGGACATATCAGTGTTTAAAAATTTCGTTGTCCCCTTATAAAACAATGTGGACCTCCGGGAAAATTTTGATAACTCCCGAACTAACAGAAATATGGTCTAGGGCAAAAATACGTGTCGACTTAAATTTAATAGATATTATTTCATATTCATATGGACTTCGTAGGTCTATGTCTTCATATAAATACCCCCCAAAATTTACATACTTTCATGAAAAAAGTATTTAACGAAGCCAAACTTTTACAAGGTTATGCCGTTGGATAGGCATTAAAAAACGCTTTTTTTTTCATTTGTAAACATCATATAGTTTCTTCGAAAGAAATGGCTAAAAAATCAAAAAACTATTTTTTCGCCATTTTTTGACCCATCTTTTAAACCCCTAAATCCCCGATATGGCCATAAGCCGAGACACCCCAACCTTAGAATTGTCTCTTTTATAAATATTTTACGTTTTATGTAAATCGGTTCATAAGGGTTAAGATACTTCCCTTGTGACCTACCCAGCAAAAACTAGGTAATGAGTACCCATTCCCAATTGGATTACCTGGTAATGAGTACTAATTACTCGCTGCGTTATTTTATACCCCAAAAAAGGCCTTACTTTTAACTTACTGTAAATGATTTGCAATCTGAATTTTAAAAACCAGTTAAGTTTCATAAAAATATATAAAAAACAATTTTACTCTTAATTTATTTTCTCTCATTTAATAAGAGCAACTAAACAGTTACTTTTTCAACTTTTCGTAAGTGACCTAGGAATGGGCTATTATTTGTTAGCTTTTTCGTAAGCGAACGAAGAAGGCCTTGCTTGCCTCCAATGACATCGTATTGTTAAAGTAATTAACAATGAAATTGGGACGTAACTAGTTACTCATTTTCGTTATAAACCCCAAAGTTAATTACTTGGTAATGGAAGTTTTTGCTGGGACTCAAGGAATTTTAAGTTAAATTAAATTGAAAACAGATTGCAACTTCAGTTAATGAATTCTACTAACATTTTACACAAATTTATTTTCGAATGATTGAAGTCCTTACAGGACTGGTTTGATGTATTTGTATCTCTTTATTTGTTCACGCGTTTATAAATGAAAAAACGTTTGTTCAGTCAGTGTGGTTTTCTACGATAGCATTCTTTTTTTCATTTGCATTTTAAAATAATTTGTGGAAAGGTCTGTCCATCAAAAAATTTTTAAATATGCTATTGCAACCATATGAGCTTTTCGGAACCCAGTCTGGCCAAATCCCAATTTTTTTTTTATACCCTCCAACTACAGTATGGGGGGTACACTCACTTTGTCATTCCGTTTGTAACGCATCGAAATATCAGTCGGGGACCCCATAAAGTATATATATTATTGATCTATGATCGATTCTAATACTTTTCTAGAATGTCCGTATGTCCGTCCGTCCGTCTGTATAAGACACGATGCAGTCCAAAATAAATAAGATAGACTCCTTAAGTTTGGCAGGAATATGTCCTATGGTCCTAGGCAACTTAAGTTCGTAAATGGGCAAAATCGGACCAGGGGGAAAAAAGTTCCCCCTTGAAGAACTTAACTAACCTCTGAAAAACGCAATATTTTCACAGGTTTTTTGTATTTTTGTTAAGCAAATGTCACAATTTGATGTCAGAAAAAGTTCAAGACCCTGCACTTGGACTTAGAAAATAAAAAAAAAAGGTTTTTAACCGCCCCCCCCCCTTTTGTGGGCATGGACATTAAAAATGTATTTAAATAATGATAAAATTGTATTACTTAAGATCAAAAAGCATAATAAAAGAATTTTAAAACTTTTACCGCATGGGGTTCTTTTACTTTTACCGCATGTGTTCCCAATGACCCCTACTGACTGCATTTTTTTTTTATATGTTGGAGGGTATTATTGATTCGGCACAGCCGAATTTAACATTCTCACTTGTTTTTTTTTTTTTGATTTTATCGTTTTAAAATATATAATTTATCACTAAGTAGGCACTTTGGCCTCGGAAAAAATTAAAAAATTCTTCAGAGAAAAAAATATTTTTTTTGTTTAGTTAATTTTATATTTTTAACGTATTTTGGTTTGCTTTAAGATTTAGAAAAAAAAAATAAAAAAAAAAAAAATCTAAAAAAAAAATTCATACGAAAAATCAAGTTTTTAATGTTTTTTTGGTCACTTTGTCCTCGGAAAAAATAGAAAAATTCTTCTGAGAAAAATTTTTTTTTTAAGAAGTGTTCAAAAAACATTAAAAATCGAAAAGTTCTACAAAATCCGCTTTTAAGTAAGCTTGTACGATTATTATTTGATTTTTGAGAACTTTTTAACGTTTATTTTGTTTTGCAATTTTTTTTCGTAATATGAAAAATTTCCAGCTGGAAACCAAATATTGCGTGTATAGTCCACCGGATTGCAAATTTATTTTTCCGAACACATCTATAGTAAAGATAACATTTCAATGTTCAACCTTGCCCAAACAAAACACAAAAATGTGGTACAGTTAGTTTTTAATGAATTTTTAAATATGTGTACACAGTAGTGAACAAGGGGATTGAAAAGGTTGAGTTTTTAACTTACATTTTTGAAAAAAATTAATATTCGTTTTGTGTTTTACGCATTGGCGTATACAGGGGGGGGGGGGGGGCCCAACAACAACAACAAAAAAAATATTTTTTTTATATGTATTGGAAAACACGAATCTCACGAAAAAAACAACAAAATTTTTTTTGTTGTTGTTGTTGGGCCCTGAAAAAACAGTCCTGCATACGCCGTTGGTTTTACGAGTAAACCACTTTTTTCACATCCGAACGGAATTGAGTCTGTGACATGCCTTGTAATATCAAAATATTTCACATAATCGCCACAAAAATAATTTAATTTTTCTTAAAATATGTAGAAATTGTATTATTAATTCCCTTTTTTTTTTTCTTTTTAGGTAAGTTCAAAATTACAAAATATTTTATAAAATGCATTCAATCTACAACACTAAAAATTAAATAGTTAAGGTTGTCGTAAGCTGCTGACTTTAAAATGCAATCTCAATTCGACAATTCAAATTATTCGACGAAAAAACAAGTAAGAAAGCTATATTCGGCTGTGCCGAATCTTTAGTTATAAAAAAATTTTAGAAACAATACCTTGACAGCAAAGCAAAACGGAACTAGTTTCGGTAAGGTCTTATCTCTTAGATTTGCCACATAATTTAGAAAAATTTGAAGATTTAAAATGGACTTTTTCCGGAGATCCCCTTAGGCTGTCCAACGTACAATGTAAAGATTAAAAAAACAAAAATGTTTGTTTTATTTTATACCTTTTCTTTTTGTTAGATTTGTTAAGTTTTTAGTTTTTTTTATAGTTTTATTATAATCTAATTTATTTTCTTCACAGTTTATGCCAAGACAGCCCAACCTTAGAATTGTCCCTTTTATATATATTTTATGATTCATGCAAATCGGTTCATATGGATTGAGATACTTCCCTTGTAAGTCCAAAAAGGTCTAATTATATTGCGACTTGATTAGGTTACTAAAGTTCACTTATAACACATAAAAATAAAATTTCTATCAAATAATTCCATTATTATGAATTTTGTGGGAATTGTGTGAATATCGGAAGGGTGGTTTGTATGGGAACTACCAGAAGGACTGACCGATTTCTTTGAAATTTGTAATGATGATTCGTGCATACAAAATTTGATTACCTACCAAATTTCAAAGCGATATCTATTATAATACGGTTATTAGAGTCATTAAGGCCGAGTCCAAAGGGGGCGTTTGTATGGGGGCTAGGGGTTAACATGGACCGATTTTCTCCAATTTCAATAGACTTCGTCCTTGGGCCAAAAGATGCTCAAGTTTCAAATTTCAAGTCAATTGATTGAAAATTGCGACATGTATCGTGCTTTAACTGATAGATGGACGGACGGACGGACTGACGGACATCGCTAGATCGACTCAAAAAGTAATTCTGAGTCGATCGGTATACTTGAAGGTAGGTCTAAGACCAATATTTCGGGTAGTTACAAACATCAGAACAAACTCATTATACCCTGTACCACAGAGTGGTGTAGGGTATAAAAACAGGGGCGTCTTTTTTGGTGGGGGGGGGGGGGTTTCGGTGGTGGGAGACAACCTTTCTGGATCCAACTACAGGACTTTGAACTTCTTCTGACATAAAAAATGTTTCGCTTGCTAAGCAAAAGTACAAAAAATCTATAAAAAATTGCGTTTTTTCAGAGGTTGGTTTAGTTCTTAAAGGGGAACTTTTTCCCCCGCGGTACGATTTTGCTTATCTTCGAACTTAACCAGCCTATGACCATAAGACATATTCGTACCAAACTTCAGGAGTCTAGCTCTTTTATTTTGGACTGTATCGTGTCCTCCACAGACGGACGGACAGACAGCCAGACGGACAGACGGACGGACGGACAGACGGACATCGCTAGAATGTCTTAGAATCGATCACTGATCAATAATATATATGAATCATTCCACACCAACTGTTCCACTACAGAAAAACCATGGTGGTTTCAATAGGATATCATTTGCAAAGTATTCGCCCTTAGGGCACTATTAAATAACAAAAATAAAATTTAAGATTTTTCAAAAAGTGGGCCTTGGAGGCATGGTCAAAAATTGAAAATTTCAGCATTTTTTGCCTAAGTATCTTTATTTCAATATTTATGCCAATAAAATGAAACACAGTGATGTCTTTAAAATAAATGCTTTTTAAAGATTTTTGTATGGGCTATCGATTAAAAAAATAAAAATTGGAAAATTTTCAGAAGAAGTTCTGAATTTTTTAAATTTAAACTTAAACTTAATTTATCAAAAAACATGCCACAATTTTATTTCTTTTTTAAATGTTTAAAAATTAGTTAAGGTGTATATCTATCTGTTCTGAAATTTTCAGAGATGCTTTTTTCCTTGTTTTCGAGAAAAAAAATGTTTAACATTGCACTATGCTAATAATTTACAATAATGGGGTATATTACATATGCGAATGAGTAATATTAACTCATAAAAAACATTTAAAATAGAGATGTGATCGTGGGTAAGTTTTTTTTTACCATCACGCACTCTCACCAAGGAAATTATTTTAATCACGCATGATAATTTATTTCGCTTACGGTTAGTCACGCTCACGTGAGTATCGTGCCCGTGACAACATTTTTTCTACTCACGTGACCGTGCGTGAACGTGAGGAAAATTAAAAATCGTGCGTGATTAAAACTTTTCCTTTGTGAGCGTGCGTGATCGTCAAATAAAACTCACACACGAAAACATCTCTATTTTAAATGTTTTTAAGAGTTAATATTACTCATTCGCATACGTAATATATCCCATTATTGTAAATTATAATCATAGTGCAATGTTCAACATTTTTTTTCTCGAAAACAAGGAAAAAAGCATCTCTGAAAATTTCAGAACAGATAGATATAAACCTTAACTAATTTTTAAACATTTAAAAAAGAAATAAAATTGTGGCATGTATTTTGATAAATAAAGTTTAAATTTAAATTTAAAAAATTCAGAACTTCTTCTGAAAAATTTCCAATTTTTATTTTTTTAATCGATAGCCCATACAAAAATTTATAAAAAACTTTTATTTTAAAGACATCACTGTGTTTCATTTTCACTCAAAAAAAAAGTGAACTAAAATCTGGGAAAATTAACTCAATTTTGAGAAAAAGAGGGAATGATTTGGCTCCAAAGATTTTTTTTCTTGGTTTTAGTTTATAATTTTCCCAAAAATAAGGAAAACAAAGTTATTTAATTTTAAGCCAATTTTAACTAGAAAATGGGAAAAATTATACTTCACATTTTAGAAATAGGTTGGGTCTGGACCTGGACCCATGGGTTCGGACCCCATTTAACTCGAGACCCCGTTGGGTCCTTTAAGGGTCCCCATAGATTTTGAACCAAAACATGTGTCCGTTTCGCTCTAACTTGCTTAAGGGGCCTGATAGTGTCTTTTTCTCGTGTTGGCAGTATTTACCGAGATATGTGTATATATAAAATCTCGGGAATTTCAAATTTTAGATCTAAAATTAGGGTCTTGAGACCCCGACAGATATGCAGAGCTAGGCTATTCCATATTTTTCTTTGTAGTCTTTCTTTTGAAAATTTCATCCGTTTCGCTCTATCTCGCTTAGTTTTCGAGATATCGCCATTTTGAATTTTTAACTAAAGTCTAGGAAGTTATTTACTAAATTCTCAGAAGTCATTAACTAAATTCTAAGAAGTACACTTCCTTAATTCAAAGAAGAGAAATACGATGATGTTTTTTTTAGTAAATTTTAACTAAGCTTGAACTAATTTTTTTTTTTTTTTAAGTGTTTTTATCGGCGCATGCCATATTCTGTTTTGTTATTAAGGGTTTGTGATTGAAGAAGAAAACATTGTATTTCCAAAGATTATTTTTAATGTGGATTTATTCCAGACCATGGTTTCTGTAGCCACCTCTACGTCATCAGTGGAGAAAATTACATTAGATTTAAATTGTTTGATTATTTGTAAGACTGTTTTTTCTATATGTTTTTTCATCAACAGACTTAACTCTGAGTGGAATAGAACCCACGTTCTTCAAATTTTCCATCAGTTTGCAAAGCAAGTACTCTACCATCTGAGCTATCGCCTTGCTTGACAAACTTACAGCAGAAGTTGGTTTGTTCGTATCATTACAGATGTTAAGTGTGTGACGTCAACAGAAGATTTTTATTTTACACCAACAATTACGATCCTTAGAAACAGCAACATTCCTTAATCTCTCTTTGTCTCGTTTTTGCACATAACAATTTTAGCGCTGAATTATTTGTTCATATACGTTAAAGATGAGTGCATATATTTGAGACTACTTGCCCGTAGGGCGATATATATTTGCATATATTTTTGTCAATTCTGTATTTTTAAGTGTTTTTATCGGCGCATGCCATATTCTGTTTTTTTATTAAGGGTTTGTGATTGAAGAAGAAAACATTGTAATTCCAATATCTAATTTGTTTTTTAAGAAATAGGTCTTTAAAATAAAGATACGATTCTTAGATTTGTGGAAAATTTCTTTGGCAGTAAGAATTTTTTTCCTAATATTTAAAAAATCCATTTAAAGAAAACTATGAACTAATTATAAGTAAATGAACTAAAATTTTTTCCTCATAGTTAAGAAAATTTCTCATTTTTAAGTTAAATTTAACTAAATTTTAGGAAAATTCATGATAAATTTTCAAAGACATTTTTTTCTTAAATTTAGTTATGACTTTTTTTCAGTGTTATTGGCATAAATTTTGAAACAAAGATACTTAGGCAACAAATGCTGAAATTTTCAATTTTTGACCATGCCTACAAAGCCCACTTTTTGAAAAAACAGAAATTTTATTTGTGTTATTTAATAGTGACCTAAGGGCGAATACTCTGCAATTGATTTCATATTGACATGACATCACTTTTTTTTGCTGAACATTTGGTGTGGAATGCCTCATATACATTATGGGGTCTCCGGCCGATATTTCGATGCGTTACACACGGAATGACAAAGTGAGTATACCCCCATACTGTGGTTGGCGGGTATAAAAATTCCGCAAAAAAAATTTTGGTAAAAAAAAATCCGCGATTTTTTTCCTTTTTTGTCAAAAAATATGTTCGTACTTGTTTAAATACCATTTTGTGTTCAATTATGTTCACATATGTCAACCAGAAGCCGAATTACAGCATTTTGTATTTTTAGGTTATGTTGAATGTACTGAAATTTTTGAAGTGTGCTTACATTTTCGTTCATAACTTTTAAGCCGCTGAACCGATATCGCTCAAATGCAATACCAAACTTCTCGGGAGAACTTCCAATAAATGTGTTAAGTTGCATTCATCTCTGTGCAATATTTTGTCCGTGATAGCATTTTCCACAGACAGACAGACGGATATCGCTAGAATGTCTTAAAATCGATCGGGCATCATGAATATATATACTTTATGGTGTCCCAGACCGATATTTCGATGAGGTACAAACGGAATGACAAACTTATATATACCCTCTATCACTAAGTGGAGGGTATAAAAACAGGAAATTGTGCAATGGTATCCAGCATTTTGAAAACCTAAAGGATTCCGATTCGACTACAACATTTACATTACAAAAAAATGGAAACTGTGCAATTGTGTCCAGCATTTTGAAAAATGAAAGGATTCCGAATCGACTACAACATTTATATGAACAGTCCTTGCTTTGTCGACTAATGTTTGTTTGTAATTGCATGTAAGTGTACGATTTGTTTTATTAAATGTTTTCCTTTTAATAGTTGATTTTTAAATTGTTGTTGCTGTTGGAGTGGTAAACGTAGTGGTGAATGCTGTTATTTGCAATTTTTTTCAAGTAAATTTTAATTAAGAAATTCTTTAGTGAACAATTCGCAAAAGCGAAATAAAGTTAATTGTTAATTTGATCTTTTTTTTTTTTAATTGTTCATGATATTGTTTTTATTTGCTTATCACAAATGAAATAAATGGTTTATTTGAAAAATTGTATAAATGTGTTGCAAATCGAATGAAAAAATTTTTCAATTACATATTTAAAACAAACAAAAAATGGAATGCATACTCATCTGTGTCGAAAATTCAAACCCCTCTGTTTATTTCAAGTTGAAATTTTCAGTAGAAAAAACTTTGATTTAAAATATTGTTTTCGTCAACATTAATTAATTTCTTGAATTCGATCTTGTCAATAAGACTAAATATGAAGTATAAATAAATAAATATGAAGGACATTTTATTGCGGCAATATCTTTTCGGCGATATATCGCCCTATTGATTATTCCATTTTGAAACATGCTAATTTTTAAAAGCCAGTTTGGAGATAAAAGCCTTTAAATTTATTGGCGATATATCGTAAACAGTATAAGATAGAACTGTGAGACTTTTTGTGTTTATATCATAATTGAGAAGGTCCATAGCAAAACGCAACAATTCCACTTTTTGTGATTTTATGACTGAATCCTATTCTGCACATTAAAATCTATGTATGTGGCTCTATCTTTAAAGTTCCAAAGTTCAATAATTACACACAAAAAAAAATAAAAATTGTGTCCGTTTAGAATAATACAACCTATAAAGTGGTTTTGGATAATTTACCTAAGTTTTTTAGAGCAAAAACTTTGGTAAGTTATCCAAAACCACTTTATAGGTTGTAATTAAACCAAAAACTGACACAATTTTTATACCCTCCACTTAGTGATAGAGGGTATATATAAGTTTGTCATTCCGTTTGTAACTCATCGAAATATCGGTCTGGGACCCCATAAAGTATATATATTCATGATGCCCGATCGATTTTAAGACATTCTAGCGATGTCCGTCTGTCCGTCTGTCTGTCTGTCTGTGGAAAATGCTCTCGCGGACAAAATATTGCACAGAGATGACTGAAACTTAACATATATATTGGAAGTTCTCCCGAGAAGTTTGGTATTGCATTTGAGCGATATCGGTTCAGCGGTTCAAAAGTTATGAACGAAAATGTAAGCAAACCTCAAGAATTTCACTACATTCAACATAGCCTAAAAATACAAAATGCTTTAATTCGGCTTCTGGTTGACATATGTGAACATAATTGAACACCAAATGGTATTTAAACAAGTACGCACATATTTTTTGACAAAAAAAGAAAAAAAATCGCGGATTTTTTTTTTTACCAAAATTTTTTTTCGCGGAAATTTTTTTATTTTTATTTTTTCTAAAGTAATTTCCTTTTAAATAAAGTTGTTTGCAGTAATCTTTTTGAAATTGTGGAGGGTATCACTACATTCGGCAAGGCCGAATTTAACTTTTTTACTTGTTTTAATTTTTTGTGTGTGTATATAGTGCAACAACCTAAATCTAAATGGGATGGAACCAAAAGCAAATGAATGTTGACATAACACAACCTTAAGTCTTTTTTAGTTCAGCGCTAGATTTTTTAACATGCATTTAAAAATGCATTTTCTTATCTCCACTGTCCAAGCGGGGTACTTTAAACTTCCTTTGACATATTTTTTTTTTTAATACGAAAAACATGAAAACGCTTATTTTTAGACATGTTTCAGTCCGTGTTAAATGCAATTTTCAGCCGTTCTTTCAAAGTCAGTTTTGAGTAATCAATTTTCTTAAAAAAATTAAGAAATTAAAATTTGCAACTCATTTTGACTAGTAAAACAAAAGTTGGGCTACATTTTCTAAGTATTCAAATCTAAATCAACAAACATCAATTGTAAATCAACCAAACAGGATATCAACCAAACATTTTGTAAAAACGGCAGCATGTTAGTCCATAATACAAAACTTCGATTCTGTTTTCTACAAATTCAGTTAAGTAATTTTATTTAATTTTTTTTTTCTATGTCAATAAATAATATTTGTGTTTGTTAAATTTCTTTGTTGAAAAAAAATTCATTTGTCAGATCAAAAAATTGCGTTTGTTGAATTGCTTTGTTGAAAAAAAAATTAAGACATTTTACTTTTGTCAGATCAACTAATTGTGTTTGTTGAATTTCTTTGTTGAAAACAAAAAAAATCTTTTTTCAACAATCAAAATTTACAAACGTTTGTTGATATTACAAATTTCCTAATATAGTGTGTTTTTACTGTTACCGAACTTTAAATTAAAATGAAGTAAGGAAAAATATTTTTAATATCAATCAAACTGACTTTATTGGATACTACTATATAATTTTATGACATTAATGTTAAAAAATGATTTGGAGCCATATCGATACCAAAAATGGCTCGTACATGGAGTAATCTGAACCTCCATTTTCACACAATTTTTACAGAATTTGGGACCGTTTCCGAATTTCACCAATAACTCGTCGAAGATTTATTTCTAGGTGTTTAATTGTCTCTAATTTATCGGAAAAGACAAGTTACTTTACATAGCCCCACAGAAAATAATCCAATGGGGTTAAATCAAACGATATTGGTAACTAGAGTTTCTATTCGAGAAAAATTTCCCGGAAATTCCCGGAAAATATTTTTCTTAAAATCCCGGAATTTTTTCTTCGGGAAATTTCGGGAATTCATCGCAAATTTGTTAATAAAAATATATTTAATTTTCACATTTCTAACACAATCTTAAATGATTTAGTAAAATATGACATTAAAACTTTGAAAGAATTAAAATTTTTGAAGAAAAATTAGTGAGGATATGCTTCAGCTTGCATATTATTTAGGTCTAAAAATTATTGTTCTTTTATCGATTGCGTGACAAAATACGGAATCAAAATAAATTTCACTTCAAATGTTGGTTGCAAATTGGCAAAAGTTTTCATAATCTAAAATTCCAATGATTTCTTCTTTACGAAATTTAGTATTTCATATTCAGAACAACAAT